>JAZKJV010003330.1:600000-983920 GCA_037367405.1 Ottelia alismoides | reverse complement strand
TTCGTATTTCAAAATATCATGTTAGAACCAAATTAAAAGACACGGATTTATAGTCATAATACATCCAGTATCTCCTTCATCCATGAATAGTAATATTATATCATAACAATACATCCAATATTCACGTGTTTTGGATGAAATATATTTATACAATAAATTGGAATCAAAGTGCAACTTCATGGAATTAAAATGAGTACGGATTGAGCCCGGCCCGAACCCAAACCAACCCGAACTTGAGCCCGATCACGCGACTCTTGGATCGGGTCCGGGTCTTCGGTTTGCTAAAAAAAGCAGACATTGACCCGGCTTAAGACCCACGGAAAGTTGACAGACTTGAGCCGGATTTTCCCATGTTGAACTGGGTCGAATGCTCCACCTTATTTGTTCCTTTCCCTTAACATCTTCAAGTTTCCCTAAACCTCTCCAACAGTTGCATGTCACAATGAAAAGAGAGAGATCTCCGGAAGTCGTCTCTTCTATATTTCTCGCAATATATGTGCACTCGTATTATTGGGAAAAAAATCGTCACTCTTCCCAAAAGTATAATATCACCGTCGACATCCAGTATTGTTCATGTCTAATTAACCAAATTAATCGTACTTAAGGTCGATTTATATCCACAGAAGCGAATCCTCTGTTGTTACAACAAATGATGTAATGCATAGGAACCGTCAAATCATCTTCGGACAGCTCCCAAAGGGAGCTGGGTTGCGGAGGACAGAGAAGATCCTATGCTATGGTGTTGTGCCTTTGTGATCGTTTCGAACGGTTCACACAATCTTGTACGGTACGAACCCAAAAAATATAAGATCGGACGAACTGCTCGATCACCGTTCGATCAAGATCGAGCAGCAAAGGATCCACCTCCTGCCTCCTGTGTATGATCCGGCTCTGTTATATCCACACAAACTTAGCCGGCGGGGAAATTTGTCCTGACGTCTATACTGCTGACGTAATACACCTTTTACACGAACCAAACCAATCAGAACCACATCGATTAATAGCTATATATAAATCAAGACTATTTATAACTTGTGCCCTCGCTGAACATTGCTATTGCTCCTGTACCCCTATCCTTTCCTTAAAACCCATGTTAAACTTGATGCAACTTAAACTATGACACCATCGCGGGGTACAATTGCAGAGATGCCCAGAATTTGATATCCAATAATAATACATCGTCTGCTGCACAGCAGAGCCTGCTGCAGTGTCCGAACCGTTCGATCAAGATCGAGCGGTTCGCATGAATTCGCACGATCGATCCCACAAAAATGTACGAATTCATGCAAACTGCTCGATCTTGATCGAGCGGCTCCAGACACTGCAGCAGACTCTGCTGGCCACCAGACGATCACGCTCCATCCATCAAACCTCACGTGCTCCTCACCTTCCTCTCTCGAAACCGTTCCTTCAACGAAAGCCACCGGTCTATAGTAACCCCTCTCCACTCAGCTTATAAATACCGCCCCCTCCTTTCCGGGATTCCATAAGCTCACCGCGGAGACATGGCCACTCCCACCCCTTCCGGACCTCGCCTCCTCGACGCCATCCGCGCCCACCTCTTCGGAGACACCTCCGACTCGGTGTGCTTACCGCCCCTGAGCTTCCACCTCCCCGTCGGCCCTTGCAATGACGACGGTTGGGCAACGTCGCCCTCCGACGACCCTACGGCTGCGCCGGAGTGCACGGAGCCCGAGAGGCACTACCGCGGCGTGAGGAGGCGGCCGTGGGGGAAGTTCGCGGCGGAGATACGCGATCCCGCGAAGAACGAAGCCCGCGTGTGGCTCGGCACCTTCGTCACGGCGGAGGAGGCGGCGTTGGCCTATGACTGCGCCGCCTACCGCATGAGGGCTCTCGGGCTCTCCTCAACTTCCCGTTGCGGATCGGGACGGTGGTGCCCGCGATGCCGGTGGCGGCGGCCCCCGCACCACGGACCAGGAAGAAGAGGGTGAGAGCAGAACCGCAGCAACCGCTTTCATCGTCTTCAAGTACCAGTAGGTACCTCGTCGGCGATAAGCACGTCGTCGACGGGGAGTGATAAGAGGAGGAGGGTCGAACCGGTGCATCCCTTTGACTTGGAGTTCGGGTCCGGATTCGATGCAACCATATATGATTATATTGGTTCGAACGAGGTTTCTTTGATAAAACCATACCTCGAGGGACCAATAATTAAATATGAATAGTTTGCAGGTGAAATGTATCAAAATTTGTTAAGAATGAAAATGTGTGATAAACAAGTGGGAGAGCTGTAACCATTGGGAGGATTATTCTTTTATTTCGTGTAGTAAGATATTTATTTGTTTGTTATTTTTTTTCAAAAAAAAATATATATTTGGTAATATCAAGCTCAAAAGAGAAAAGAAAACTGATTGTCAACTGATCATAGTGGTAAATATACTGTGATTCCGTTGTTGCGTGTTTTTTAACGTCAACATACACACATTTTCAATTTTTATTTTTACTAATGAATATATATAAGGTAAATCATGGGCGAAACTAGTACATATTATGGAGCGGACATGACCTCCCCATGATTATTATACGCCACTTGTATAATGTATTAAAATTTTTATACATCCCCTACTTAAATTGTGTTATAATTAATGTTATTAAAGGAAAATTGTAGAATCATTATGTGGTCGAGTGGTAGAGTGACATGGCTATTATTTTGGAGACAATGTTTGAATCTTATCTCAATCAGTTTTACCTTCTTTTATATTTTTTATCCAATCACTTCTAAAAGTATCAAAATAGTTGATATAAAATTGTATTCGAGTTCATTTATCTCTCCCATTATTTTTATTACTCCTTGTAAATGAAATAAATTTTATTGTTTCCTTTCAACCATTAACTTTTTTGTTTCAAAATTTCACTTGATAATTTAGCCTTTAAGGTGAATTTAGATAGGATTAAATTATTATATTTATCTAATTTTAAAATAGCCACTAAAAGTACTAATCTATATGAAATTCTAACATTAATAATAGATTTAAATTCTATGTTTATCAAGATTCAAAGAGATTCATTTTAAAAATATTAGTTCTATTTAAAACATTGTTGGAAAATACATAGATTTTTCTATTTTTGACCATTCATTATAGTTCTATACTCTGCCCCTCCTTGATGAAATTCATGGTTCCGCTCCTGAGGTAAGTAGTATTATTATCGTAAGTTGATTTCATTCCCTCTTATTAGGCCGAGAATTTTTATAATTATAGATGTGATTTTTACACTGCACCCTTCTGACTTTGCTAACAATATTTAACCATACCTAGTTCATAATTCCGCAGTGATCCAAGAGAACATCTCAATCATCACCTATGCCCCCACCACTTTCGCGAGTCAAATTGTTATTGACAACAATTAAAGGGACTAAAGGTGAAAATTTACAAAACAATATGCAAACTAATTATATTTATTTTTAGTTCAAATCCACTTCCCTTCTTTGTACTCCTCTCGATCAGAACCCTTCTCGTCCTGACCCCTCACCGGACTCCCTCTTCCCCCTCGATGTTGCCCCATCCATCCAAGGGCAGAATCAATATATATATATGATGGAGGGGCCACGACCATTCCTTGATTATTGTATTTCATTTGAGTGATGCCATATGTTTTTCATATGGCCCCTCTTTAATTTAACAATATATAATGTGGTAAGAGAAAAGTTTCAGAATTGTTTAATGGTCAATTGATAGAGTAGTTGGGTATTTGTTATGGAGATCATGTTTTGAACCTCACCTTCTTCAGTTTTAACTTCTTTTACATATTTTACTCGATCAATTCCAAAATATTAAAATTATAAGTATAATTAAATATAGAATTATATTCATGTTTATTTATCATTCCTATTGTTTCTAGCACTCATTAAAGTAAATTTTATTATTTCCTTTTACCCATTAACTACTCGATAATTTAATCATTTGGATTAGTTTTAGAAAGGCTTAAATTATTAAATTTATCAAAATAAAAAAATGATTAAAAATAATAATTTATTGAAAAATTCAACCTTAATAATAGACTTAAATTGCAAGATTTATGGAAATTGAAAAAAATCATTTTAAAATATTAACTCTACTTTAAAAAATCATTTGAAAATATACAAATATTGTTTTCATTTTTTGAGCATACATGATAATAGTATATTTGACCATTCCTTAGTAAAATCCCTAATTCCGCCCCTGCATCCATCCCCAACCTGTTAAACTTGTGATCAGAGTAGATTAAGACAACGGTGATAAGAATGACCAGAATAAATCCAATATTTTTTTGTTCTTTTTATCTTTTGATCATCATCTCTAATTATTTAACTCATGAGAATTTACATTGGGACATTCACACGAACATATTATCTTGCATGATCAACAATGTTTATGCATAGAAGAAGCACATATGGTATTAGAATATTAGTCCATTAAAGATTAAAAATAAAAAATAACATTTACACCCGTAACATTGAGTAGTTTTTAATTTACATATATAACCCTCAAGATTACAGGTGTGAGACAGAGTTAACACGTGATTTTTCGTGTAATTCACAAGGGTTATGTGTCTGAGACAGAGTAACTATTCGAGAATTCTCATGTAGTTGATGATTATTGAAGATTAAGTGCGTAAATACGAAATTATTCAAAATTATGGGTAAATATAAAAAACACAAACAAAGAAAAAAGAACTCACCACTCTCCGGATCATCTCTCCCTCCTCTTCCTCCCCCGTCTCCGATCACCTCCTCCCCATGGCGGCAAAAGCCCCCTCCGGCTCGAGCAACATCGCCGCCGTGCAAGCCACCAACGACGACGCAGCCGCCAGCAAGCTGTGAGCCCCTCCTCCGCCCCTTCCTATATAAACACCCACCCCAAAATCCTAATCCAAATCCGCAGGTCGTGCGTGAAGAAGGGCTACATGAACGACCCCTTCGTCCACTTCTTCGTGCGCCGCCCCGTCCGCCGCTCCCCCATCATCAACCGCGGTACCTCCCGCGACCGCCCCGATCGCGCGTCGTGATCCCGCACCATCTTCTAATGGCGATCGCTTGCAGGTTACTACGCCCGGTGGGCCGTCCTCCGGCGTCTGCTGATGCAGTTCCTGGCATCTGGGGAGGGCCGCAAGCAGGTGCTGTCGTTCGGCGCGGGGTTCGACACCACCTTCTTCCAGATGAGCGAGGAGGGCGCCGCGCCGCACCTCTACGTCGAGCTGGATTTCCTGGAGGTCCGTGATCCGTTATTGTGCAGTGCTGCCGTTTTAAACACAATCTGTTCAATGTATGGTGATCACATTGACAGCACAAACTGTTCAGTTTTCGGCTCTCGAGGTTTGAATCGTAGCTCGTATCATATATAGATCACTGCTTCCTAAAATCGAGAAATGTGATTTTAGAAACAGGGGCGAACGCCTATGCGCTCAACTGTACTCTAGTTCTGCTCTTGTAATCTGAAACTGCAAATGCATGTGACCCAGTTGCGTAAGGGAAAGTGGATTCACGATTTAGTTTTCATATCAATAACCCATTTGAAGGTGAAGTGTGCAGTACATGGATGGAGAAGTTGAAACATGTTTAAGGATAGATTCTGCTATCTAATTTGCTCGAGGATTATGTAATCGAGAAATGTATGCGCGCAAAGATTTTTTTTCGAGAAACCCGATTAACATGTGTGAGATATCTATGAACCCTTTTGAACCAAATTGTAGGCGTATTTCATACAGTAGGCCTGGTCCAAATTTGGGATTAAGATTTACCATTTAATATTATATCGCGGTCAACCTTAAAACATAGTCGGGCAAGTGCATTTTGTATTTTTGTATTCGTTTCCACTCAGACAAGCTATGTTCATGTATTAAACATAGACCATCTTTTATATGACATTGTTCTATATGACAAGCCTTGGGTTTTGGGCCCATCTTAAACAGGATATGGTATAGGGTTTTGATCCATCCATTTATACATATTGCCACTGGTAAAGAAATCGTGGTCACTTTTGAAAATTTTATTATCTGCTAGGTTACCAGTAAGAAGGCAGCTTTGGTAGAGCTATCATATCATGCTGAAGAAGATAGTCGGAGATGAGGCATTCATCTCAAAGGGTAATCTTATATCTGTCTGGCTCTGCTACTTATTTATACATATTTTTTGTGCTTTTTCAGTAAGGGATTACACACCTTCTATTTTTAAATGGTCTATCCCATGCATGGTATGATCATCTTAATTATTAGCGAATCTAGGAGATGGGTTTTTCCTCGGTCGATGACACCATCCGAACAACCACAAGTGATGAAAATGGTTTTTAAATTCATTTATGCTGCTGAGGCATCTGGTGTTAAGTTATTTTTGTCATGTTGGAACGCCCCCCCCCCCCCCCCCCCCCCCGCCAAATCCTCTCTGTGCACAAGTGGCTGATGATCTTCTATTGCATCTATTTTTTTCTTAAACTTCTTAGAAAGAGGCGAAATATTAAGTGATCATTACAAGCTACTACCTGGTGATCTACGTGACATAACCCAACTGGATGACGTTGTGAGACTAGCTCAGCTGGATTCAAGGTATGCTGTAAGAGATTTCAATGCTATGTATTCAACTTGTTTTTCTATCGCGCACTCTCTTTGCAACTATTCTGCTTTTGTTGTTTGTACTCTGCGAGCCCCAAAGAAAACATGCATCAATTTAGCATAGGTCAAAATTTTGCACTAATATGTCAGTACAATTATTTCATAAATGAATCAAACAAGCAACTTTTTAAGCTATTGGAAGAACTTGTGCGAATTTCCACATAATACCACTTGAAATGTGTTTTTAAAAAGGAAAAAAAATGAGCGGGTGAAGAAGTGGGACTTTTCTCTTTGGATGTAGCGAGGGAAAGAAAAAGAAAGCGTGCATGCATGCCACAGTGAGGTTTTATTGCATGAGGGTGACAACATTGACACAGAGTAATGAGAGCGGGAGCCACAAATAAGAGAGTACGGGTTTGGGAAGGAGTCAACATCTACTAATGGGAAGGCACCAACGACGGTTGCGTTGGAAGTGGGGAGTTCATCCTCCCTGATGATGACAATGATTGGATAAAGTCTAGGAAACGCAACTGCTCTGTCGCCATGCCTTAGTGGTATTTGGGCCCTTTTGGTAATTGGTGCTATTGTGTAGAGAAGAAGGGCATCTCGTGAAGGTTTTGCATCAAGGTCATGATATGTTTTGGCTGTAGGGCTATGGGCCATAGCAAGGTGGCTTTGCCTCAGAGAGGTGTGGTGTAGGGGGGTGGGTGCCTTTTGTGGCTTGGTGGCATCGATCGACACTTTAAGGCAACAACTTTTCAGGACAATGCTGTGGTTGAGATGCTCCTTGGTGAAGTCTTTAAGGAAGTGATGATGATGGTTCAAAGGGCTTTTCATGGAGGCTCTAGAGAGGATGGGAGATCTTGTGAGACTTGGTCAATGTTCCATCTACATGTGTGGTCTTTCGTAGATGATGAGGTAGGGCTTGACGCTGGTCTCCCTTAAGGGGATTGGCCACTAGATATTGTTTGGTGGCACTTGTTCCTGTGAGATGGGATTGCCCTACATGAGCAACATTGCTTGGTCAGGGTAGAGGGGCTTCTAGTTTGATATTGGAGTTTTTCAGTGAAGGGGGCGTTTGTCGCGGTGTGTGTGTGTGTGTGGGGGGGGTATTTTAGTGGGGATAGGGACTGCTTTCGTCAAGGGGACCCTTTTGACCTCGTGGTGGAACTCGTCAACTCTTCTTGCATGATCTTGATAGATGCGATCCACAAGTGTTCCCGCTTCTGGCCATTGGAGAGATTAGTTCAACGACATATCCCATATTTACTGCATTAATTGGTGCATTTTTGAAGAGGTTTATGCGAGATGCATATTTTAAATGTTGAGAGTTTAGGCATTTAGCCCCCTCCTTTTTTGGGACAATACATTGTTGACTTCCTGATGACATATGGTTTTGATGGTGGATTGTATTTGGGGTCGATCCCCCTTTTTTTTGACTCCAACGAGGCAAGGCAAGGCTCGTCTGTCAGAGCTTGTGATGGCCGACCGCACAGAGTTTGCGACAAAGGCTTTAGCCTCACAGCTGTAGATGATGCTCTTGGGTTGTGAGTGGACCGATAGGGACACACTATGAATGATAGTGATTTTAGTTGGGGCATAGCGTGCAACGCTCGTGCTGCAAGAAAGTAGGGGAGGTGATTTTGGCATATACTTCAGAGATTCATGTATGCGGGTCTTCGACCGCAAGAGGTGCAACGAAGAGGAGGCATGGTGGAAGTGAGGGGGCTGTTATGAGGGAGGTTAGCAGTTTGGTCAGATGGTGGTAAAATTGTTTGCGTCGGATGAGCAGTTGACTGGGGCTTCTTTTCAGGGGCAAGTGGCCCATTATGTTGAGGTTAAGCTGGTGCGAGCATCCCCTTTTGACAATGAGTTCTCGTTATACTTGGCGGTCTTTTCGTGTTCTCATATCAACTGTTTTTGGGGACTTATTTGAAGCTCATGGACTTCTTTTTGTTAATGTCGGTGCGCTCGTTGTTGCATTCTCATTCAGATCACACTCCCATCTACTGGAACCTAAGGAGGGTTGCCATTTAGGTAGCATCCTTCTTTTTAACGCTCTTGACTATTGGAGGATGGCTTTCGTGACTGTATAACTCTCTACTGGTAGAGCCATCATGGGTCTCACTCAGCGGTATATGACATGGCTGAGGGATTTACGGAAGATGTTGAAGGGTCTTTCATGAGGGAACTCACGTTTGGATGTAGGGACGAAGGGTGCTAACTTGGGTGGAGGTAGTCAAACATGCCAAACTTGAGGGTACTTGAGAGCATGGCCTCAAATTTCAGTGAAATTCGGTCAAATATCGATATCCAGTCGAAATCGAAATTCGACCGAAATGACCGAAATATGGGGGTCCTAGTACAAAAAATGACCGAAATGACTGAAATTCCGGTCGAAATTCTACCGAAATTCCATCAAAATTCTGTTTCGGTCGATGCCGAAATGGTGACCGAAACCGACATTTAGGGCCCTGCTTGAGAGTTACAAGAGGGGGAGAAGGTGTTAAGGATGGAACAACATAACACTCTTTTAAATTAGGACAAGAAGAGGGAGGTGGAGTAGTGACATTGCTCTTTTCATATGTTGCTGAACGAGGCTGATGTGAACAATCGATTCATTCATTTGATAGCAAGTGGGAAAAGAATGCACAACTTGATTCGTTCAATTATGGTGGGGGATGAATAAGTGGAGGCAAGTGGGCCGTTAGGGTTGTCGCGGTGGGGCCACTTTTGTGAGGTGAGCACGGGGATTTACTTTAGGGCACGAGGTGGTTAGGCAGAGATGTGCCTCGTTTATATAAGATGCATGCTGTTGCGTTGGTGCACACTTTTAGCTGCAATGAATCTGTATCATTGTTTTTGACCTAAATATAATGGTTCTTTTAGTTCAGGTGGTTCTCAATCTTTTTATTCGGGAGTCCTTGGAGCTAGGTATGTTGTTGAGGAGCTCTAAAAGGAGAATTAGGGTTCTGGATGCAAGGTTAAAAATGCGGCATGCGGAGCCATTCAAATTTGTCACCACGTAGTGACTATGTGATTTGCGGGGGAATATGCTGGAATTAGAAATTTCGTACGATTTATATTTTTTAAATTTGAAATGAACAGTGTTCGGAAATGCGGTCCATGCGGCCGCATATGCGGCCGCATATGCGTATTCGGTCACTTGACCGAAGCGCATATGCCATATGCGGCAATATGCGGTCAAAACGCATATGCGCATATGTAATAGGATTCATGTTAATCCAAGGCATGTTGATGACACATTAACTCGATTTTTTTCCGAGCAACTCTTATATCATCATTTACATTGATGCATCTTTTCATTATTCTCGTATATGTTGCATTAGGGCATATAATCTAGGACATTTTTTCTCTTATCCATTTTTTTCCATTGTTCTCAACACTTATTAATGAATTGTTTACTACTTTTTGAATTTTCCATATAATGAAATTCATTCTAATTCATCAAATAAAACATGAAATAATCGACTAAGATTTTGACACTTCACATTTTGTGTTTCTAATAAATTTTATATGCAAACAATCTTCCCCTATATTTTGTGTCAACATATTTTAATCCCTTGGAGATACATATATGTGTATAATTTTGGGTGTATGTACCTATGATTATTCTTTAGCTTTTGTTATCTATAGGATCTATATATACATTAAAGGTTTTCTTATAGAATCATGTATTCCCTGTTGAATCAAAATTTGTATATGTATATATATGCATTAAATTCAAAAATACACACTAAAAAATAATCATATATCTTATTGATTATATTATCTTATTTGAAAAATTTGATTTTGAATTTTATTAGATCATCAACTTTTATATATAAACACATTTTATTATTTTATAATATTTTAAATTTAAATATTATAAACCGCATGAACCGCATATACTTCCGTATACTCCTCCGCATATCCGCTACTCGCTTTAGACCGCATGACCGAACGAATACCGCATACCGCATTTCTGACCCTCGGAAATGAATAGTAATTCATTGTTTATGCTTTAATTGTTTGAGTAAAGAGAATTTTCTATTGTTCAAAATAAAAGTTAAATCAAAGCTTATACTTTTACCATACACTTTGATAATAAAAATCACATAGACATGACATTATATAAGCGACATTCTCCTTTATACAAGTTATAAAATCTACTAATAAAATAAAAATAAAAATCTAAATTATATATCTACCTTATCAATAATGCAAACTAAATATGCAATCTATGTGGTTATATTTTGCATAGAGAATGCGGTTTGGCCCACCTACTGAATTTGTGTATGCAACCACATATGTGATTCACTCGGGGGCACTCTTAAACACTGACTGGACCATTTGACCAGACCATGCTATATATACTATATGTGAAAACCATCCTAAACATGTACATTTTACTTGATCGTAAAATATTTCTTTTGTTATTCGTATATGATTTGTATTGATTTGTATTCGTATTCGTTTTTGTGGATATGATAATACACATATCATATCCATAAATATTTGTATTCACATTTGTATTCATATTTTAAAATGGATAAGGATATTATGATTATACCTATATTTATAACCGTATCTGACCATTTTCGTGCCTAACTTTTACCATATTTCCATGTCTAATGTTATTTATTGTAAACAAAGTTTCTTGCTAATCTTTAGCAATTCATACTATGTTCATTTCGAGCAGATATATGATGGGCAATGTGATTATGGCATTCAAGATAATAGTTGACTGGAAGAGGAGTAAGTCAAGGGGATGCTTTTAAAGGTCGATTTCTCTAAAACCTATTGTTGTATTGACTAAAGATTCATTTAGGATTCCTTTTTTAATTGTTGATTCCCTGATGAGTGCAATGTTTTAATGAAGAGATGTGTATCGACGACTCATGCTCGATGCTGGTGAATGGGCGTTGGGAGGGGGTAGTTGCATAGGGGTTTCAGGCAAGGTTGTCAGTTGGTAACTTTGCTCTTTATTTCAGTAGAGGATACACTTTGCGAGGATGGTTTCCCATGCGGTCACAAGGGGTTTTTTGTGCTGGTTTTCACCTTGGTGTATTGTTGACCCCTTTGTTTTAATACGATGATGACACAAATTTCCTTTCAGATTGGCGTGTGCGGGAGGTGAAGGGGATTACTATGATTATGGAATTTTTGGTGTTGTTTTGTCTCGGGTCAATGGGGACAAATATGACAATTTGAAACAAAAGGGGGTGAATTGTGCAATATACAATAATCGAATAATGATATCAAATTAAAAATACAAACCACAATAATAAACAAGTAGAGAAAAGCAAACGCAAAGTGAATAATGATCTTAACGTGGAAACCCAAGGGTGAAAATCATAACCTAGAACTCGGTTATGGATTTCTCATATTAACGTGGAAAATCAAGCAGGTGGAAATCATGACCTAGAACCCGATTATTTATAGTGCTAGAGGGTCAATAGAAATGTTTAGAGACTTAAAATATCCATTGGGTTGCAAATTAGAAAAATGCTAAAGAAAATCCAAAATCCAGAGTTGATTATCAAGTGTATAATGTTGATCGTCAACATGGTGAAAGTGGTCGAACAAATCAACAATATTGATCAATCATTTTTTGAACATTAGATGATCGTTGAGGCTCATTAGAATATTGATCGATGATGATCAAAAGTTGGTCGGTCAGGTATGCAAGGTTGATTGATCAGGTCAAATAACAATTGAAGACGATTGATCATGATCAAAGGTTAATCGATCAATGGGTGGTTGATCATGTTGTCAAATTAATCGATCATGTCACCCAAAAATTGTGGTGGGAGTTTGGGAGGCCACCCTCGATTCTTTAAAAAAATGTCTCCTAAAAATTGATTGGTTGATTTTTTTTTGAAGTCTAAAATCTCAGGGGATACACTCGGTGGTGTTCACCCCTACTTTATTAACAAGAGAGAAGAAACAAGGACAGAGAAAAACGAAGAAAAACTTTACATGGAACCCAGCTCAAACATCGAGATGGAACTAAACTAACAACCATTCAACAAGAAGACGTGTACAGTGGGACACAATATATTCTTTGTAAAAACCGCTGCCCCTTGAAGATAGCTTCATTCCGCCCAAGCCAGATTGCCCAACACTCGCCATGGGACGCAAGAGATCTCTACGGTCCCTATCCTTGTTCGACACCATTGACTCCCAAAATGAAGCCACATCAGTGGTGTTGATCCAATCCACAGCCGCCGCTTCCCAGACGCCCATCACCACCGGGCAGTCGAAGAATAGATGTTCCAGAGATTCCACACCATTGTTGCAGAGAATACAATCCTCCGGGACAGAGTCAAACAGCCTAGCGCAGCGATCCCTCGTCAATAACCTCTTCCTCCGAAATAACCAGAGGAAGACACCAACCCTCTCAGGAAGCCTCAAGCCCCAAACAAAGCTGCAGTCGCGCACCGACACCTCCATCCCCAATTGGGTGGAGGAAGAAATCGTCAAATATGCCTTCCTCGTCAATCGTCATGAAGGCCCTCCCTTCCAAGCCCAGTGATCCCTCCCCCTCGTGGGCCGAGACGCCCCACCGATCGAATCCCAGAGACGAAGAAATTCAAGGAGCCGCTGGCCGGAAAGGTTGCTACGTAGAATGGGGAGCCAACCATCCCCGGACCAAGAAGAGGCAACAGAAGCATTCCCATCAACCGCCATAGCAAATAAACGCGGAAACCTCTCACTAAGAGGTGTCTCACCGGACCAAATGTCTTTCCAGAATATGAAAACTTGACCGTCACCAAGCACCAGAGCAAAGAGAGAAGAGTATTTTAAGATAACCGCCAGCACCCCACTCCAGAAAGGCGTCCGCAGCCCAAGACTAGCCCCCCGGCCCCGACAGCGTCCCACCCAAGCCACGGATCTTACGCAAAACCATAGAGCAGAAATCTTTGCTAGGCCCCCATAATCTATTCACCCACTTAAGAAGAAGGGCGTCGTTAACATGGTCCAGCCTACGAATGCCAAGCCCCCCTCGCTCTTACGCCTCACCACCTCCTCCCATCCCACCAAGTGCAGCCCACTCACAGACATCCCATCCCTTCCCCACAGAAACCTCCGCATCAGCTTTTCAATTCGACAACGAATCCCTACAGGCAACTGCCGGTTGGATAGAAAGTAAACGGGGATAGATGATAATACCGCCTTGAGGAGGACGAGGCGGCCACCCTTCGAAAGCATAGCCGAGCTCCAGCCGGTCAACCGCACTTCCAACTTCTCCACCACCTTGGACCAGTCTCTCAAACGCGTGCTGCCCGTGTCCTACGGCATACCCAAATAATCAAAAGGCAAAGGGCCCGGCAGAGAGCCCAAAAACAAACCGCAATCAGCCGCCTCCTCCGCATCCATACCAAAAGGAACCACCTTAGATTTGTCGGCATTCTTGAACAGACCCGACATCTCGCTGAACACCTCCAGAGTTGCCGCCATGGCAGAGACCTCGTCACACCCCCCAATGAATAAAATCGTGTCATCGGCGTACTGGAGGAGAGGGACCACCGTCCCGCCGCAGGAGAAGCCCTTCGAGAGACCACAATCGACCACCCGACAAGTCATCCGAGCAAGTACATCCATCGCCACCACGAAAAGGAGAGGTGCAAGAGGGCATCCCTGTCGAACCCCCCTCCGCGGCTGGAAGAGACCTCCCTCCAAGCGCCCATTCACCATAACCGAGAAGGATGCCGTAGTGATGCAGCGCGCATCCACGAAATCCATACCTCTGGGAAACCCCGCCTCCTTAGAACCGACCAAATAAAGCTCCAGTCGAGGCAGTCATAGGCCTTCGCAAAGTCGACCTTCCATAGCACCCCACGAGTTCCTCCCTGGCCCATTTCGCGACCATCTCCGATGCCAAAGCCGTAACGTCAGCAATCTGCCTACCACGAATAAAAGCCGCCTGCATCGGAGAAATGATTCCATCAAGCACCGGAGCCAGTCTACGCGCAAACACCTTCGCCACAATCAAATAGAGAGCATTCGAGATGGCAATAGGACGGAAGTCCTCAAATACGTTCGGCCGAGGTGAACTTCGGCAGCAAAACAATGAGCTCTATTAATCTTGTCAAAGCCAACATTACCCTCACAGAACTTGCTAATGACCACCAGAACCTCCCAGCCCACCAACTCCCAGAAGTCTTTGTAGAAAGCCACCGAGAACCCCGTCCGGCCCCGGTGAGCCATCAGCATTTAAGATCCCACACTGCCTCTTTAACCTCCTCCAGCGACACCTTTCCTTGTCAAGTCCTTGCAAAGCGAAGGCGAGAGCAGTTGAGCCCCTGCCCTCGACCACCTCCACCGCCTTGGGGTGCGTCGCCGAGAGAAGTCCTTGAAATATTCCAAAATCTCCCTTCCCATAGCCTCTTCCCCCACCACACGCCTGCCTGCGATCGATATCGATCGGATGAAGTTCGAACGCCGCCTACCGCTGGCCACCCGATGGAAGTATGCCGTGTTGGCATCACCCCCCCTCAGCCACGACACCCTCGATCGCTGATGCCACTCCGTGACCCGTTTCAGGTCCTCTGCCATCCTCTGTTGGGCAACCGATCGGGCAACCAACTCCTCATCCCGAAGGTCTCTGACCCCTTCCAAAGCGTCCATTGCACTCACGACCTCCTCTGCCTCCCTCCTGGCCGCCACCCTTACAGCCCTCGACTCCTTCCTAAAGAGAGCCAAATTCTTGCGCAACAAATCGAGCTTTCGACCAAACCTTGCCACCTCGGAGCCCCCGCGCTGCTCACGATCCCAAATATTCACAACAAAGCTTTTGAAATTGTCCTCCAACATCCAGCACTTTTCATATCTGAAAAATCCTCTAGAAGAAGTCACACCTCCAGATTCCCATACAATAGAGTTGTGATCCGACAAGCACCGAGGCCTGGAGCTCACAAGCGAAAGAGGGAATACATCCAAAAGGTCTGCCGACGCCAAGAACCCGTCAATGCACGATCGAGAACTAGAGTACCTCCATATGTACAAGATGTCGCCCGTACGAAGATCCTTCAGAGCTAACGAGTCGATAAACTGAGCAAAATCCGACGACCCAGGGTCTTGGCCCCCCTCTCGAACGAGGTCTATCCGATAAGCGCAGGGTCACATTAAAGTCTCCCCCAATCAGCCAAGGGATCCCCACAACATGTTGACTAACCTGAAGCAGCTCCTCCTACAGGTCCTTTCTCTTAATATAGCAACACGACCCGTATGCACAAGAGAAGGCAATCGGCAGCGAGGTATCCACCCGAAACAGAATCACAGAGATAGCATGTTTCCCCCTGAAGATCGAGCCGAAAGAGAACACCGTCGATCTCCACGCAATGAGCAGACCGCCCGCCAAGCCCTCCGCGTCCAAAGATCTGACCTCATCCAGCCCCCCGCCGAATGACCGCCAAAAGGCGTCCCCCACATCCTGTAGCTTTGTTTCCTGGAGCAAGATGACATCGCACCCCCATTCAGTAAACCTCGAACCCAAGGTTCTCCGTTTAACCGCCTCCCCCAGCCCTCGCACATTCCATGATAGCACCTTCATGAGGAACCTTCTGCATACCTACCGGCCCGGAAAACACCACCAGTCGCCGCCACCGCATCTTTCAAGGTCGAGCAAGTCTGTACCTCGCTGACCATCGGGCGCGACCTTTTTGTCCTCCTATATCTCTTTGCCGATCTCCTTTCAGGCACCCCTTCATCAACAGCAACGTCTGCACGATCCGCCCAAGACACTGTGGGCCGACCTGGCGAGCCAAACATTTTTTGACAAATTTTACTTATTTTTGCTTGGTGATCAAGAATATTCAAAACCTATAATACATTTTTTCGACATAAATAAAAACTGTGAAACTCATCCGACTCGATAAACCTTGCAGAATGCCACTAGGACTTCTCCACATGTACCTTGAGCTTTCGAAACTTCAAATCTTCTCTACAAATGAATTTGAGCTTATGTATTCGAGTCTCATGTTTTTTTCATCTCGATGTTTTAAGCTGTATCTTTAGAAATCACAATTCTTTGCCTATATCTAGCTTCATAAAATTTTCTGCATTTTTCGTCATCTCTTCTGCCTGAAAAGTCAATCAAGCGATAAAACAAATATACAATAAGGTCATTAGCAAACTTTAAGTTACTAGCAATATCCCATTTTGTTAATGCCAAAACTTATATGGGCTAACGGGTCGGACCTGCTTTGTTCTTTGCGTCAGAGCATCCATGAGGTTTTTGTTGGTCTTTCTGTGCAGGATGGAATGGTGTGCTTGCCATTAAACTCCTAGAGGGAGTATCCTCTGTTCATCCCAAGATCTCGCTTTTGTTGAAGCATGTGTTGGGAGACAATGGCACATTAAGATTTTGGTTGGATGATTGGACCGTATAGGGTGTTGTGTATCTGTTTTCCTCAAACTTTTGTGTTGGCGGTGCACCAAGATTGTGTGTTGGCGACAAATGGAACAAGGTTTGGTCAGTTTGTTCCTTTCTGACCTCTCCGATTAGCATGTTGACTTTCTGGTGTTTGATGAACTCCCTTTCCATAGTTCGGAGACCTTGTGATGGGATCGATCATTGGACTCGGGTGGATGACTTGTTCTCTATGAGGAAGGTGAAAGAGGTCCTCTATGCCTCGTCTGCTAATAATCCTAGGATTTCTATGATGATGGAGTACATGTCGACTTGGAGATTGAAGATTCCTCAACGGTTCAAGTTCTTCCTTTGGTAGTTGAGAGGAGACCGTTTGATGATGAGCGCGCAGAGGATCATGCTTTTTCTAGGGTGCAGAAGGTTCCTGCTAGAGGTGGGCTGAGAGCTTAGAAGATGTTGATCACATGTTCTTCTATTGTGTCATCCTCGAGAGATATTTGGATGACGATAGATCTGGACGGGGTGGCTTTTCAAAGTGCCTCTACTTTTTGGAAGTCGATTGGACTATCCCAAGTGGCTTGGATTCTTAGAGAATTCATGGAACAATTATTCTGCGGGCAATTTGGCTTGTGAGGAAATGAGTTGATTTTTTCAAGTGAGATTTTATGTGGAGAATGGACTGGAGCATGCAGCATGCCAGGACTCTATAATGCTTCTAGTCTTTTTTTTTTGACGCTCAGAAAAGGGGGAAACACTCAGCGGTGTTCGCCCCAATGTATTAAAAAAGTAGAGTAAAAAGTATTTACAATAAAAAGAAAGCAGCTGCCCATAACAAAAAACCGGTTGGTATCCAAGAAGAGATACCCCCCGTCGTAAACAGATCACGCTACCCCGAAGACCAATCAAGAAGAAAACGCGTTGCCGAGATACATATATTCTCCCTGTAGAACCGCTGCCGAGCAAATAGTGCGTCGTTTCTTCCCAACCAGATGCTCCACAAACGTGCAATCGGGTCCAGCAATTCCACCCTAGATCGGCCCCTAGAATTCACCAAGCTCGCGCAGAACGAAGCAAAGGTCGAGAAATTTAGCCAGCCCAGGTCATCCCAAAGAGCACGAACACGGCAGCAGTGAAAGAAGAGGTGGTCGATCGTTTCCCTCTCCGTGTCACAGAGACCACAAATGTGCGAAGCATTGGGAAACATAATTGCACAACGGTCTCTAGTTAACAATCTACCACGCCGAAGGAGCCAGAGGAATATGCCAATCCGCTCCGGAAGCTTGAGTCCCCAAAAGAATCTACAATCACGCAAGAAGGTATCGTCCGACCGAAATCATGCTTGTGAGCAGGTTGGATTATCAAGTCCTTACGAAAGCATTGAGTTAACATACGTTGGCACTGTGAGGGCTGTATGGTACTGACAGGGGATGAAAGGTAGGGAAAGTAGCTTATCACTTCGTAGGGGGCTGAAAAAGGAGCTTACCTGGATCCTTTTTCCATGCATCGCGGACGAGTGGAGTATATAGCTTACGGACACTTTCTAAGATCCGATTAGGCACTTGAATGCTCTCCGAGATGTGACCACAAGGACTTTTGATCTTAGCACAAAAAGAAACTAAAAAGCTAAAATCAAATAAGCTCAAAAAAGAAAATTAAGTTTGCATGTTTCGCTTAAGCGAGGGTCTAACTAACTGAGGACCCCCTATGTGTAGCTAGCTTTCCAGGCTAGTACTGGATGGCCGGATAGATTGTACAGATATATTGTTCACATAACTTAATTGGTAAGCATTCTAAATTTTAGAGCATAGCGTATATGTAAACTTTATCTCTTGGTGTATATAACTGGATGCCTATCGTACTAAAATAATAATCCTGTGTTAAAAATATACTGGTATATACATGAGTAAGCAAACATTTTACAAGGAAAATCAGGAGGCCAAAATTCATATATGCTTTTATCTTCAAAAAATGCAATTAATTATATGTTGACTCCCATCAAATGAAATTATCAAATTGGAAGAAAAAAACTTAGTTCGTGGCAGGTGAACTTGTATTGTCGTAATTGCTGTTGATGGTGCGCTACATGCCTGGTTTGTTGGCTTGCTGATTCCAAGCATGTCAGTAACAAAGAAGCCTAGTCTTAAAAATTTGTAAGAAAGATGACCTTTTGTTTTCACTCGATTTTTCATTGGTTACAATCAAATACAAGAGAAACCTTCGAAAATAATCTATTTTCAAACAAATATGTCGATTGATACTTTGACACTTGGTACTTGTATAAATAACAAGCTAACTAGAGGGATTTTTACACTTGTGCCCTTCCATGTTTTCACAGTAACACTTAAATCCATACCTTTTTGCCATAACACTTGTATCACTATGTTCTTGCACTGTAAATAATTGTGCCACATTGGTTAGTTTTTTTAATGAAAGACAGGGTATGAGCTCGAGGTGAGTTAACCCGCTAACAAATCACTTCAAAGCAAACTTTTAAAAAACAAAAGGCGGAAGAGGTGATTTTCTTATTTTGAGGCGAGGAGTAAGACTCATTTTCCACCCAAAAAATATAAAATTTAATAAAAAATATTGTATTAGAAAACTATATAACAAAAGAAAGCTCTATATATTGAAGAATTTTAAATGTAATCCTTTATCACATAGTATATATAGTCATATCATAAAATGAAAATCGTATGACATCACTAACACAAACTTACATTGCATAAGGTCAACATACTTTGCGTTGTATATATGTTAACTTAACTTACATTGCATAAGGTCACCATACTTTGCATTGTATATATGTTGACAACTTAACTTTCACTGCATAAGGTCAACATACTTTGCATTGTATATATGTTGACAACTTGACATGAATCCTGACTTTGATTATAACTTGTACCCAATCACCTCCTTAAAATTATAGCACATAAATAAAATTGCATCACATTTACATATAGATTAAAAGAAAAGGTTAACAATCAACTATTTGTACCAAGTTGGAAAATGAAATCTTTCCAACTTGCATAAGTTAACAGCAACCGCATTAAAACATAAATTAGTTATGGAAACATAAAAAGTCTCCTATGCGATACCTTCATATATAAAAGACTAATTAAAGTTGTAGAATCATTATAGGAATTCAATCTAAGAGGCCTAAATACAAATCACATATTTAGATGCATAATTGTATTTCCTCGGTCAAAAAAACTATATGCCTAATAAAAAGAAAAGAAATCTTGAATTCCATCAGGATCTCGGGTACACACATATATAGTTTGCTTTCCGTTGCATCAACTTATGATAGTAACACATCTTAGGGGCAAAAATGGATTGAAGTGGTTTGCTTAATTGTAGGGTGATTTAGATGTAAACCACATCTAAAAAGTCAATACATGCTAACTTAATGGCAATCTTGCAACAGTTGAGGTTTACTTCTGTAACATACCAACCACAAAATTCCAACTAAATATACCGTTCTTACCATTCAATTCTATCGAGAAACTCGATCATTTGATTCAAGTAAACATGCATTTTTCTTATATTTATGCCACTTATTATTAGTTGTCTATAAAAAAGAACATTAAAGGTTTATTATACCAATTACAAACTTATAGATATAGTATCCATTGCTAACACTGACTGAAAAAAGTATTTCAACCTCGAGGCGGCACCTTGTGACCGCCTCAACATATCGACCACCTCGATATGCATCAAGACACTCCTCATTGAGACTGCCTTGAAGCTATAGCCTCCAGGTGTTTTTCATGGAAAACTGCCTCGAGGCATATGCCACAACACCTCGAGGCGAGCAGTTTTTAAATTCATGCTTCAAAGTGAACTAATTAGATTGACCACACCTCACAAGGAGCTCGAAACTGCCCCAACATATTATCAATACAACAACATTCACCCCAGAAAATAATTACATTACGCGAGATCCAAATCGCCCGAAGAACGGCAAAAAGGCTCATGCAGCCATCCTGTGAAGTCATACACTGAACACATGGAGATGGAGCTCCAAAAATCAAGCAGCTGCCAAGGCATCTCCATTCAATTCCATAGCTCAATAGAGAGTGAACAAGTGCAGAAATGTGTTCGCAGTCTCCAAAACGCTCGCGCATTTTGGGCATGTCACATTACCCCTGCCAGACCAGCCAATCCTGAGTGCCCGAGTGGCCAATCTGCCCTAGTTCATTTGCCACAGGAAACCTTCACCCTAAGAGGAATGGTAAACCTCCAAGTCAGCCTATAATTGATCGCCTCGAGGCCCAAATCATGAAAGTTATCACCTGTAGGGAGTCTATAAGCTTTCCCACAGGAAAATATCTGTCATCCACCCAATTCCAAATGCCCCGATAAGTAGATGACCTCTCAACGCAATCCAAATCCCTTAACAAATCCAAAAAATTTTGCATATGTTGCTCCGAGAAGCCCGTGTGGGAAGAGGGAACACTGCCTCCCCCCCCCCCCCCCCCCCCCCCCCCCCCGGCAGCCCGCATTTTCGAATCATGGATGATTGTTGACTTCCTGGAGCTAGAATTTTAGTCATTTCTATTGCTATAGATGTGTACATTTCTTTCCAAAATTTACTTACAAAATAATTGTTTGTGCTTAGGATAGACTGTAGCACAGCCGCTGAGACAGCCTACGTGATAGTATTGTAAAGGAGATATGCAAGCATCACAGAACTGCAACTGTTGGTTGAACCATGATTGCACAGAAAAAAGATATTCCTAAGAGTTTGAGGATATTTTCAAAGCCAATTTCCTTGGCATCTGAAGGTCACAGTAATAAACTTGAATTTTTGAAAATTGAACTTGTAATACTTATGAATGTTAAGATTCAAATGATCGTGAGGATGATTCGGTAATTCATTGGTGCTGACAGATGGTTCTTATATTTTGGAAGAGAATGGTGATCATGGTCATTGCATCTGTGACAGGTGCAAACAGTTTTCTTCCACCACGCTGCTATGCTACTTTTGGCATTGCTCTGTTTCATTGTTACCATTGAGTGCAACTAGGGATCCAACTTAAACTTTGCAATTTTAGGTTAGAGATATGATTATTACCGAATTATTACATATGATTTTGATGTAAAGTTGGTTTTACTCTGTGCTTGTTCAATATGTGGCATCTCCAAATGTCCTCTCGACCATGCTTTATCTACTAATTATCATATATTCTTCTGCGAAGATAATTAGTTTTTTGTGCCTGAAAATTGTCGAGACCGTCTGGATGGGCGTATCAGCCTGCTACCTTTGTAGTATTTCTAATGTTGCCATCAGTTTGCCGACTTTTATAATTGCAGAATGTGTTCTAATTTACCTGGATCCAGACTCGTCACGTCGCGTGGTTAGATGGAGCTCAGAAACTTTCTCAAATGCTATATTTTTCTTATATGAACAGGTTCTTTTGTGTCGATCTCGTGTTTCACTTTTTCTTGTTATCACATGTACATTGATCTGGAACTTGCTAAACCTTTTATCAGATCCATCCTGATGATGCTTTTGGAGAGCAAATGATAATGAATCTTGAGGTAGCAAATCGGTCTTAAATCATATGTGACATGGTATATGAAAGCGCACACCTTCTTTTGTTTGCTGTTTTAAGTTGCGTTTTTTAAAATTTGGATGACAATACAATATATTATAAATATAAGCTCTGTGCTGATAGATGATAGTGGACAACGATCTCTATGCTCTATGCTGGCTTCTACGCTGGAATTGACTGTGCTTTCCTGGCGCTATTTTTAAGTTAGCAACGGGGACCTACGTAATGGTCTTATTTTTTGCCAGATAATGGTAGGTACTACATATGTGCCAATTATCTTTCAAATGATTATGCACAATCCCCATAAATATTTAAATTTACGTTCATATCCTAGGAATCTGCATTGTTTTTTTTATAGATTGTCTCTTTTAACGGTGTTAAGATTTATGAATTAAAATTAGAAAATTGGTATATCTTTTTCAGACATTTAAGTTTATTTTTTCTTCCTTGTTTCTCTTTTTCTGGTCTGGCCACCCCTCCAGCTACTTCTCCTTATGCTATCCTTGTATCTTTTGGCAACCACATCCTCCCCATCCCTCTTATGGCAGCCTTTTCTTTCTTGCTTGCTCTAACCACCCTCCTCCCGTCTCCAAATGCGTGTAAGAATTGATGCTAAAGTAGAGGTCGATTAAAATGATTATTACACCAATTACCAACGTTCCAAGGGATCTATTACAGTTGCATTTTTTTCAAGAGTTAAGTTATCCAAAATGTACCTTTTTCTCGTTTTACATTTGGAATGTCTTTTTATTTCTTTTTGTAACTCATAGGCTTTTATTGTTCTTGTAAATTTTTTTAGGGGTGGAACTTACTCTCAATCACAGAATTATACCAAGGAGTCATTTTTTTGGCATCGACAGACCTTCTACACTGGTTTAGGCTTTCAGTTATAATATGTGTTGGCCCTCCCCTTGGCATACTTTGATCAGTCCCCTTATTATGGGATACTAGGTGGTGGAGCGAAGTCATTTTCATATTTTAGAAGTACTAGTGTTAGGAGGATGGATTTGCATATACGGTGACTGATTTCTGGACGAAGTTCACGCTGCAGGGGTCAACTACTAAGTGGTTATTCTTAAAATTACGAGCTTTACATACCCATCTCATGACTTTCAAGTGGGATAGCTGTGATGCTAGATTCAGGTCAGGTAACCAGGGATGGAGCTCCTCAACAAGGCGTATATTTTCCTTCTCCTAAAAGGGAGTGCAATCACGTGCATGCAGGACATTTTTCCCATTGCCTTGTCAAATGGGATTTGTCTTATTGTGGCAAAGGTATTCACCGATTGTCTTAACCGTGTTTATGGAGACATGTTCTCTCCCAAGCATGCAACATTTATTCTTGACGAAACATGATGAACAACATGATGATGGCGAATGAGAAAGCTACAGATGGGAAGAGATGGAAGAGGCACCGGTCAAAGGGCATTCTCTAAAAGATTGATTTCTATAAATCCTATGAAAACATCAAATGAAGATTTATTTGGTCCTATCTAAGCAAGAAGAGATTTCCAAACACATCGATTATATGGATGAAGCAATGCATAACGATGATGTCTTATTCGATCTTTGTCAATGGTAGGCTAGATGGTGGTTATTTTCTACCAAAGAGTGGGATTCAACCCATGTGCCCTCTTGCCCCAGTATTATTCATATTTGTTCCACATATACTTGCTATCTCGGATAAGGGTATGATGGATGACGGATTCACATGTAGTTACATCTCCAATTCTCTTCTGTAACATGTGGACAACACGATCTTCTTATTCAGGGGGTGTAAGAGGTCACGAGTATGACGACTGTGATGGATATTTTCGATTCTATGTCCACCTTCAGAATCAATAGGAGCAAGTCGAACTTTGTTCCTTTTAGGCTTTCGTAGGAGGAGGTGGATGCATGTGGCGGAGTTATTGGATTACCCTAAACTAGTTTTCGCATCACATATTTGGGTCCATGGCCTAAAGTTTCAACGAAATTCTACTGAATTTGTCCGAAGTTTTCATTTCTCTAGGTCACTGAAATTGAAACGATACCTTATTTCTTTTTCTAGGATTTCAACGAGATATCAGCAAAATGTCAACAAAATTTCATCAAAATTGCATGCCGTTTTGACGAAACAATATAAATAAGGGAATCTACCCTTCGCTTTCATCGAAATTGACATATATTAATAAATTTTCATTTATTTATTTGTCGATGTGTTGAGTTGTTTGAGTGCTTTTCATTGCTTGAAGAATTTTTGTAGTTATTTTCTAAATTTTAGATCTAAATCAAAACTAAGTCAGCTAGACACAAGATTTAAGAGTTAAATTCAAGTTTTATACGAAGTGCTTCACTTTTTGTTCTTTCTTTATTTTGATATATATATTTTGATTAGTAATTATTATATGTGTCACCTCATTCTTATTGACGGGGTAATTATCATGGCCTTTGCTTGTAGTTTAGCATGCAGTTCTGACTCTAGGCAATACGTTGCTCTACATATCACTATGTGTGATGATTATGACAATAATGCCGCTTCAGTACTTATATTTACAATTCTATTTTACAAATAAGTGTGCATTTCTATTTTATGTATTGACTTAGGAATATTAAAAACTTTGTTTTTGGAAAAAAATCATGTTTAGAATCATCTCCAAGATTTCCGATGATTTCACCAAACTTCTCCAAAATTTCTCTTTCTGGACTTGGCGAAACAAAATAGAAATCTTGAAGGTAAGGCTTTGCTTTCTTGTGGCTTCTCTCTACTATTAGGAGTACTTGCAACTATGTGTGTGCTAGGTTGTTAGCAAACTTCCAAATCTTGTGACTGTAAGTATTTTCCTACTATCATGTTGGATATAAATGGTGCTTGTGAATACTATGAAATTTATTGGTGTTATATTTATTTGTGTTTGGAATAACATATATTTTTTATTACAAGCTATACAATGCCTCTATCACACATACATGTTAGAAAGATTTGTGTTTGCGTGTTTATATATATGTATTATTTTATTTCTAAAATGGAATATTTTCAAAGTTGAAAGTACTTTAGTTATATACAAGTTCTATTTTATTGCATATAATATCATTTTGCTAATACTCTTTGTTGGCTTATGGTTTTCTCTGTTATTATTGCACAAGTCAACATTCTCTTCATGATCAAGGGGTGAAACTAATGGCTTCTAATTTCGATTACAATTCTGATTCTAGTTCTGAGCAATATACTACTTTTTTTTACTGTTGGAGCGTTCGGATGGTGTAATATATTGTTGGAGAAAAATGAATTGCTCGATCTTCATAAGACCGTGGGGCTCTCTTATATAGGAGAAAAGCCCTTGGGTAAATAGCAAGAGAAGTACATTAAGCAATGAAATAGAGAAAATAACACCAAAGATATATAATAATCTCAACACTCCTACTCAAGGTGGAGCATGTATGTCTATCATGCTCAGCTTGAAACATCTTTGGAAAGGGCCTATAGTAAATGCTTTGGTGAATATATCAACAGTCTAATCTCCAGTAAAAACATGAGAGGTAGATATGAGACCTTTCTGAATCATGTCATTGGTATAGTGGCAATCCACTTCTATAAGCTTTGTACATTCATGGAATGCATGAATATTTGCAAAAAATGTGCTTGCCTGATTGTCACATACAAGTTGCATAGGAAGAGGTACATCAACAACAAGATCAATCAGAACTGCTCTTACCACATCATCTCTGTGCATCCATGAGCCATGACCCTGTACTCGGACTCTACACTAGATCTATCAACTACTATCTGCTTCTTACTTTTCCATGATGTGAGTGATTTGCCAATAAATATAGCAAACCCAGAAGTGAACTTCCTGTCCATAGGGCAACCTACATAATCTGCATCTGCACATGCTGTGACGTCAAGAGACGTGCCTCTGCTGAATAAAAAACCAGTACGTGGTGAAGACTTCAAATATCTCAAAATCATGTAAACAACATCTATATGCACCTTCATGGGCTGCTCCATGAACTGACTTACCTTGTTAACAACAAAGCATATATCTGGCCTGTTAATGGTAGCATATAGGAGCTTCCCAACGAACTCCATGTATCTCCTCTTATCTATCTCCTCTGTATCATCATCATATAATCTCGTACTTGGATTCATAGGAGTAGTAGTAGGCTTGCACCCCGTAGCACACGTCTCTAATAGAAGATCAGTAACAAACTTTTTTTGGGTCATTACAAGATCACGCTGGTTCCTGGCGAATTCTAATCCAAGGAAGTATCTAAGATTGCCAAGATCCTTAGTTACAAACTACTGACCTAGGAACTCCTTGGCTGCATGAATGCCATGCTCATCATCACCAGTGACAATAATATCATCAACATAGACACGAATAGCAATTGCACCTCTCTGTGTCCTCTGAACATAAAGTGAGTGATCCGCAGTCGACCGAGCAAATCCCTTGTGATGTATCAACTCTGAAAGCTTCTGGTACCAAGCTCTCTGACTCTTATTTAGGTCCTAAGTCTCCTTATGGAATATACACACCTTTTGAGACTCCCCCTCAACAGCAAACCCTGGTGGCTACTGCTTATAAACCTCCTCCTGTAAATCGCCATATAGAAACACATTCTTCACATCAAGCTAGTAAAGGAGCCATTCATGTGAAACAACAACTGATAGGAGAATGCACAATGTCGAGTGTCTAGCTACTGAAGAGAATATATCTTGGTAATCCACCCCATAAATTTGGGTGAATCCACATGCTACAGGCCTTGCCTTGTAGCGATCTGCACTACCATCAGCTCGAAGCTTCACCATAAAGATCTATTTGCACCCCACAACCCATGCACCTGGAGGAGTAGAAATAACACTTCAAGTACCACGAGACTGCAAAGCGACCATCTCCTCCTCCATGGCAAGTCGCCAACTACTATCTTGTATGACCTCATGATATGTGCCCGGAATTGTAACAGCTGAGAGGCCCATAATAAATCTCCTGTACTCGTCTGAAAGATGGTCTAAGGAAACATGTGCAGCTAGAGGATAGGTGGCACATTTGTGACGTTGTTTCCTCAAGACAATAGGTATATCAAGGTCATTATCCTCTCTTTTTTCTGGTACCAGCACCTCCTGTGTATTATCCTGTGGGTCAACCATAGAACCAATGCCATAAGTAGAAACAATGTGTTCATCACATACCTGGGGCATGCTGGATGACAGGGAAGGCGCAAGAACAGGGGGCGAGTAAAAGACCTGTGAATGTAAAATTGAGGTAGGAGCTGTATCAGGGTAGATGGAGGTAGAGGTGACTGAGATTTGACATGAGGAGATGGTGGTGAAGATAACGGAGGTGGAGGAACAAAGATATCCTCACCAGAGTCAACATTTGACAACTCATCACCTGTTGGAGAAAAATACATAATAGACTCAAAAAATGTGACATTAGCACTAATATAGTATTTCCACCCAAAATGATCAAAACATCTATACCCTTTTTGACAGCTCTAGGAGAGAGCTTGTCACGACCTGGAGTAAAATTGTGGACAAAAGCCACAAATCCAAATACCCTGGGAGTAAGGGAGAATAAGTCTTTCTCGGGAAACGCAATCAAGAAAGGAAGTTTTTCTCCGATTATAGTAGACAACATGCGGTTCACTAAGTAACAGGCAGTGAGAACCGCATCACCCCAAAACGAATGAGGAGCTCGACTCTGAATCAAAAGAGTTTTCGTGACATCCAAAAGATGACGGTGTTTGCGTTCAGCAACACCATTCCGCTGGGAAGTGTAAGCACATAAAGTCTGATGAACAACACTAATGGAACTGAGAAAGATAGACAAATGTCAAGTAGAAAACTCCAAGGCATTGTCAGTGCGAATAAATTTCCCATTAGCAGAAAAATGTTCTTGATTTCAACAAGAAAAGATTTAATAACGGAACCATCTTAGACTTATTCTTTAATAGAAAAATCTAAGATAATCTAAAGAAATCATCCACAACAACCATGTAGAACCGATGTCCTTGATGATCCGGAACATAATTAGGACCCCATATGTCAAAATGAAGCAACTCAAATAGATGACTACTACGACGACTCTGACGACTCCGAAAAAAATAAAGATGGTGCTTCCCAAGCTGACACACCTCACACTCCAAGGTGGTACGAGTAGAGATCTGTGGGAGAACATGACACAACTTCTATAGAGGAAGGTGCCCAAATCGAAGATGCCACATGAAAGGAGAAACAGATCCAGAAGGAATAGTAGCAGCACCAGCAAACGGAGGTTGAACAAGTCTGTAAAGCCCCCTCTGTTCACGGCCACATCCAATCACCCTGCACATGAGTATGTCCTGAAACACAAGAGACGATGGATCAAATATGACACGACAATCTAGATCTTTTGTAATCTGGCTAATAGACAAAAAATTCATCTGAAATGCTGGAGCATGTAAAACATTCTTCAGACGCATCGAGGGAGCTAGAACAATCTCCCCCTGACCAATAATGGGTAGATGATCTCCATTAGCAATCACAACTGATCTACTAGGAGGAAGACATGTAGGAAGTAAACTGTACTTGATGTAAATCGAAAAATCGGTGATGGCGGGAAATAAATTTGAGCGGTGGAATTTAAGGTGGAGTAGAAAATGGAGGGGTTGAGAAGAGAAACTCGTCGGGAACACGAGGGGATGGAGAGGAGAAACGTGAAGATCACGTGAAGGGAGAGATAAGGAGAAGGGAGAGGAGAGATAAAATCTCAAATTTTATAAATCACTGAACTGTCTTCAACAACTAGCCTATCATCCTTTTATATAGGAGGGATGAGGTTACAAATATGGAAACTGGAATTTAAATCGAGACTAACTATCCTAAATTGACTCTAACCGACTAACCGACTAATTTGAAATTCAAATCTCTAACTAATTAATTGAGATCTCAGGCGATCTCGTTTATTTAATTAAAATTGCGACAACTCAAATAGACGTAAATAAAATTAACGGATAACATTAAATAAATATGTGGCCCTATATTTCGGTTCCACGCTGCATCAACTCTCCTCCGCTTTAAAAATTCGTCTTTCGATGAATTGTTGGATCTGTAGGTTTGGAGGTTGATAATTTCGAATCCGCGTTCTCGGTCATCCCCTGGAAGAATTGGTGTTGAACGAATGACGGAATCCACACGCGCGTGACGCGGGCGTTGGTGACGTGGCCTTCATGGTGGAAGAACATGTGTGGCGCAAATGACGGCGTCTTCATGAACTTTGTCTCATTGCGGTGATTGAAAAATTGATGAGGCATGAACAACATGGCCTTTGGAGAATCCATAGCAAAGCAATAGCACAATGAGAGTAGAGGAGGAGATGTGTCCAATGAATGAAGCCATGGGGCCTTTAAATAGGTGAAACCCAAGGTCTTAGTCCTATTTGGATAAGGAGGATTCCCAGATTTCCTCTTTTCAGCACTCCTCTTTAAATATTTCTGCAGCAGGGGGTTTGGGTGCAATTTTCGTACCCCTTTAATTAAACAAATCTTGTGAGAGGGGCCCTTGGCTTTTCTCTTTGAATAAAAACCTCTGCAAAGGGGGTCCTTCATGTAATTTTTCCCACTTAACTCCCAATCCCACATTTCAAGGGATCCAAACCCCTTAGATTTCGGGTTTCTTGTTAGGGTTCGGTATCTCTTTTTCTGACCGGGGCGGCGGCAAACGCCATCGGAGAGCACGGGCCAGCGGTGCCGGCGTGGTGACCGACGCGCACTATGCATGCGGGGGCGACACGGGACGACCGACGGGGTGGCGACGAAGGAGAGGTTGACCGTTGGGAAGCGCAAGCAGCTGGGTGCGGTGTTATTGGGGCGGGGTTGACGCGACCTGTGAGATGGGTTAAGGCGGCAACCTAGGAGATGGATGGGAGGCGGCGTCGGGTGGTCTGGAGTTCGGCGGGGGAAGGGCACGACTGGGACAGGGAGGGAAAAGGGAAGATGGGGTTGCATGCAAGGTGAGGGAGGCGGGGCTCGAGGGTCAGCGCACAGAGGGGCGCGGGTTGATGCCGGGTATGACGGTTGGGGTTGTTGGGGCGAGCAGGCGACTGGTTGGGAAGGCGGGGTAGTGGGTGCGCGATGGCGTTTAGGGCGAGCGGCGGGGAAAGGGGTTGCGGTTGCGTGAGAGGTGGGGAGGCCTTGGTAGGCGGCTGTGGGGTTGGAAAGGTTGTTGGGGGTGTGGCGGCAATGAGGAAAGGGGGTGGCTGCGATGGGGTTTGGGTGATGGGGGGGGGGGTTTGCGACGATGGCGGGGTTGTGGCTGGGGTCGTAGACGATGGCGCAGGAGGTGCGAAGGCGGGAGGGGGTGGCGGGTCAGCGGGAAGGGATGAAGGTGACGAGGGTATCGGCGACGGTGATGGAGCAAGGGATTTTGACGGGGGTGCAAGGGCAGCGGATGGCGAGGGCGTCGTGGATGGGGCTGGGGTTGTGGTCGTCGAGGAAGGCAGGGAAAATACCTGGGATAGTTTGGGCAGTGCCGGGACGGCCGGAGGGGGCGATGGAATCGATTCCGGTGGCGGAACCAGATCTGAAGCATCCTGGACTGCAAGCATTTGGTTGCCGACGGCGATCTTTCCTTCGTCAAAATCGGTTTCGGTGATTGGTATCGTTGGAACATTTGATTTGGCGGCGCATAGGGCCTCGAAGTTAACCATAAGATCTCGAAACTTGGAGTGGATTGTGATTTGTAAATCAAGTAGCATGCTCATCGTTTCCTTGCTGTAGGCGTCGTTGGCTCGCCGTTTTCGTTCGGACGAACGATAGTCCCTCGATGCATGTCGGTGCGAACATCTGGACGGATCGTCAGATCGTGAGGACGATTTGTAGGCCATGCTCTGATACCAAATGATGCAAATCGAAAAATCGGCGATGGCGGGAAATAAATTTGAGCGGTGGAATTTAAGGTGGAGAAGAAAATGGAGGGGTTGAGAAGAGAAACTCGTCGGGAACACGAGGGGATGGAGAGGAGAAACGTGAAGATCACGTGAAGGGAGAGAGAAGGAGACGGGAGAGGAGAGATAAAATCTCAAATTTTATAAATCAGTGAACTGTCTTCAACAACTAACCTATCATCCCTTTATATAGGAGGGATGAGGTTACAAATATGGAAACTGGAATTCAAATCGAGACTAACTATCCTAAATTGACTCTAACCGACTAACCGACTAATTTGAAATTCAAATCTCTAACTAATTAATTGAGATCTCAGGCGATTTCATTTATTTAATTAAAATTGCGACAACTCAAATAAACGTAAATAAAATTAACGGATAACATTAAATAAGTGGCCCTATATTTCGGTTCCACGCTGCGTCAGTACTCGATCTCCACACATATGATTAGATGCTCCAGAGTCCATGATCCAATCTGATAAATCTGAACTTCTACTACTGGTAAATGCAAAAGCAACACCTGACAAACTCGAAGAGGCTCGACAGTGTATGCGACATTTGAAGATCATGTAGTTGAAGTGGTAGGAGTAGTCATCATCTCTCTCAGCTTGGAAACAATATCATCGAATCGTGCATCAAGGGCAGGAGCAGAAGTAAGAGTTGGAGTAGGCTTGGTCTGTTCAGCTACACGGGCAGACGCATGATAGCCATGCTTCAGATAGCATGTCTCGTCAGAATGACCTGAATGATGGCAATGTGAACAAGGGCCACGCTGACGGCCTCCTCCTCGACCATGTGGTCCTCGGCTACGAAACTGTAAAGTACCCCCTCTGCCACGAGAGGCTGCCATAGCAGGAGTCTGAGCCACAGTAATAGATGATGTAAGACTTCTGCTCATCCTCTTGTAAACTTCCTCTATTGGAGGTATCATCTCTCCAGTAAGTAGTCGAGTACGTGATACATCATACTCAGAGTCAAAAGATGACAAATATACTCCCGTCATAGTTGCATTCCGATATGCCTGTTGTTGCTCAATGCTAGTAGTAATTGGCATGAAGCTATGCAACTGCTCAAACATGCCTCTAAGATGCGAGAAGTGTGCATGAAGGAGTCGATCATTTTGTTTGCTCGAAAAAATATCAAACTGCAACTGTACAATTTTACTCTTATTCTTTGCTTACTCATACGTGGCTGCTAAGATATTCCACATAGCTTTTGCTCTTATGTTAATATCTTAGCTATTAGCAAAACAATTGTGTATTTCTATTTCATTTATTAAGTCAAAGAGTTCTTAATTTTTGAAAAAAATGAGTTTACAAGTAATTTCTCAATTTCCAACCATTTTACAGAAATTCCGCCGAATTTCTTTATCCAGGCTTTGGCTTTTACGGAAATAAAATCAAAATCTGACATTTATGGCCTTGATTGGGTCTCCTCCCATGTTGTAGACTTAGACAAATACATTGGATCAACTTGGTTGAGAAGTTGGAGAGAAGATTGGCTGATTGGAAATTATCTTTTCTCTCGAAGGATGGTAGGCTCGTGCTATTTAATTTGCGGGACATGATGGTAAGGGGGTACACGTGTGGATTGGGATACGGTCTCTCAAGGAAAAATGAGTGGGGGCCTTGGGGTCAAAAGACTCAAAGTACTAAATCATAGATTATGCCTCTCTTATATTGTAGGAGACACATGTTTGCTAACGTTGATATCGAAACATGGGTTCATACGAAAGCTCCTATTCCCTTGCAACGACGTTGTGGTGGTCACTTGTGGTCCATTCAAGCCCAATCCCTCGAGCCCAATCAAGAGGACCGATGGAGAAGAGGATGGATGTTGAGGAAGTTGCCAATAGTGCTCAACAGTAGCCTCCAATACCATCCTTGATGATAGCGAGGATGATAGGCACTATATGTAGCAGTAACATCTCCTTGTGGTTGCAAAGCACCCTACTGGGAGATTTACTTGAAGTTGAGTACAGTAACTTCATCTGACTTTAGTATTTGGTAGCAGATGCTGCTTAGCGGATGATGCATGGATTGAGCGTAGGGTCTCCAATTGCAACATCAGATGCAGATGATGGGCGGACAGGCATGTGGAAACTTTGAGGGAAGAGAGTAGATGGCTCTGAAAGTGGTCAGTTGAAGATGGCTAGGGTTTGGGAGGGGCAAATGGGAGGGACATCTGGAAGCAGTAGGCTGGGGTGATGTGCATGCGGGGAAGAAACCAGGAGGATGGGTGGGGTATGGGAAAGGAAGAAGCATGGTGGATGGGGATCAAGGAAGGAGGGATAAAATGAAACAATGCCGGAGGGGCTATATTCTGTAAAAGTTTATCTATAATGAAATCTGTTAGATTTAGGTCCTTTAATCTGCCAAAGTCTTATAGAGGGGCATTTGTGGAAAAATCACAAGTCTATTGTAGCATTTCCTTAGGTACACAGGTATATGGATATTTTATGCAAGGTTGCAAAAGTCGGTAGTCGGTACTCGGTCGGTTGGGTCACTGACTAAGGATTAATCGGCAGTCGGGCGACTAATCAGATTTAGTCGGACTTTAATCGACTTTGAATTTTATAATTGTTTTAAATATATAACTCATTTTTATACATATATTTACATAGATTTTGTACATTTATATACTACCATAATAAAATAAAAGAAAATATTGAATTTAAATAAAACATTAGGCATATTATACTAAGTTTGCTTATAAAAAAGTAAAACATTAAAAAAATACGGTATCTCCGAGTGAAAATTGGTCGATTAGTGTACCTAGTCGGAATTAGTCGGTACTCGGTCGGCCACCCCACTGACTAGACTAGTCGAACCTTCTAATCGGGCCAGACGGGCGACTTTTACAACACTGATTTTATGCAATTGTGAAATATGTGAGGGTCCTCTGCATGATGTTCTTAAAACCATGAACTTACGGAGAAATCTATTTTTTGGTCACTTTCTGGGTTACTACCCCAAGATCAAGTTCATGTACACACACTTGCAAATATTTTAACTGCAAGAGTGCCAAATCCTTCCGTCTTGGTTAAAATGCATACCTTTTGCATATTGTTATGAGTATTTTCTTTCTCGATTTATCAATTTCAGAGTCGAGGATGCCCTCTTCTTGGGATACATGATACTCCGACATTACAAGCCAAAGAAAAATTATTCCTCAATCAAGGTTGGCAGGTAAAAAAATCGCATTTTATCCCCCCACAAAATCATATGTTCTCCCTTTACATAGTTGTATTTTTCTATGTAAAATCATCCACCATCAGGCAGCTGAATATGCATCCGAAAGGGACAAAAGGAAGAAAAAACAGTTAACAGCTAAATCATTTTTAGAGCACAGGACTGGTTCATGAATTGTTTAGCACCAGTTTTTTTTGACATGATATCTTTATATTTTACAAGGACAACTTAAATGCATTTTTTGTCATATCTTTGTATGAGTTTTAGCTTCTTAAAGTTTGTGAACTTCTTTGCTCTTACATTTTTAGAGGGCTGTTGCATGGGACATGCTGAAAGTATATAGCGACTTCGTTGAATCTTCAGAGAGGTGCAGGTAAGGTTTAGAACACAGGTTTTGTAAATGTAATTTGTTTAGCATTGTTTATCGTGAATGAATATACGACTGCTAACCGCTAGCAGTAAAACTTCAGCTTTTTAAAAACAAGACTGCAGACTTTTCCCTATTGACCTAACACTAAAATGCAGGAACGCTCTTTCCTTGAGGTCATTGGTTGTTTTCTGAGTTTTATCCGCGATTATGGTAAAATCTTGCATGTCCAATATACTGGCCTCAATGTAGAGTCTCTATCCAGGAACAAGTACATCTTGAAACTTGGACGTCTCGACAGTACCGAGTTTCAAATGTTATTATTGTGGGATCTCAAGTTTTGAATTGTCTGATCCGATAGCCGATTTTCCAAATTATCTCTTTTTCTATTTTTTCAAAAGACATCCACCTATTTATTTTTGCCTTGCAGGATCGAGCGGCTTGAAATTTTTGATGAATTCGAGGAGTGGTATCTCATGCAGGTGGGTCTCTACCATAGCATATAGTTACCGATATCCTCAAATGAAATCTATTATTTTTCAAACCATGATTTTTTTCACAAGCTTTTTGTGTTAGCTGCTTATGCCGCGCAACCTCTTACGCCGTCCGTTGTTTTCCTTTACAGGAACACTACTGTGTGGCCCTAGGAGTCAATGATGCAAAGGTAATCAGCACCGATTGTTCATTGTGAAATTACATAATATATTGTACTAAGCCTTATCCCACTATAAGTATAGTCGGCTACATGGATTCTTGCTCAAATCCATATTGAAAGATTCGAATATTTTTTATGCTGGCCGTCGACTACCTAACGCAACCTCTTCAATAGTGGGATTTGAACCCTGGTCTTTTGTGCGGTAGACACACTGTACTACCACTAGACCATTATGTGGGTACATTGTGAAATTACATGAAAAGCAAAATATCGAATAGTATCTTGATAGAAGTTTTGAAGCGTTTTACATTAACAGAATCTGCTTTGACGAGATTTATCCCACATCTCAACTAGCACTGCTACCACATATGTTGTGTCATCATCCTCCTCAATTTATTTTGCGCAACCATCTCCGATCTCCCGAAACCGTCTTCCTATCGTCCTGACAGTTATCTGAAAGTTGTAACATTGTTCTCTCATTGTTTTAACCGTTTGATCCACATACAAATGATGAGTGCATGCAAATTTCTGGTTAAATCCCCATTTTGGTAGTAACCATGTCTGTCGGGGGATCCTGTCTCGTCTTTGAGTGGAGGGGTGGAAAGGAGGAATTCATCCGCCCGAGGAGAGGTGCTTGCATTCGATTAGCTAGTTGTTGGTGAGGCAATGGGTTACCAAGGGATGATCAATCAGTAGCTGGTCCGAGAGAGAGAGAGAGAGGATGATAAGCAACACTCATCCGGAGATCCAAGAACGGGTCTAGGATTCCACACGGAGATTGCATTAGGGTACCACCGTATCCACCTCTCGATCAACCCCTTGCCCGAAACACAGAGGCCTGCTCTCTGATCTCATTTTCCGCTGATTAGACCAGTAAGGTCAGCCCGAAGCAGCATTCAGACAAAGAACCCAGATAGTCGATAGCTGCAATTCCAGGGTGACGGATGAACCCTGGTGGGATATCGGCCTCTGAAAGTTCTTGCCCAGGATGAGAAGCAGAAGAGTAGAAGCTGCGGAGCAGGTGTCGATTCTAAATTGATTTATATCCCACCCGCAAGGTCGATTCTAATGCTAGGCGTCTGAGATGTGGGTATTATAGAGGGTTCCTGAGGGAAATATCCTTCCAGAGTCATCTTTCAGTGAACATGCTCGGCGTTTGGGTTATCGATCTAATACCTCATCCTTGATCTTTCAAATGTCTATGTTTAACTTCACATTCTCTTCTAAATCGACCCTCAGGAAAGAGATCCGAAAGATGTAAGCTGGTACCTCGAAGCTCGAAGGGATTACATATTTTTACTGCATTTTAGCTGTTTCTAGTTCGATTCCTTTAATATTTTGAAACCTGCATTGCATTTATGATTCAGCATTCTCGCAGGGAACATACGGGAGCTTCGGTTTCTTCTCAAAAATTCAGCATGCGCCCAACACTTCTCCGGCTCGTCTTCCATGTTCAAGTGGTTAGTTACATTGTGTTTTGCGATGTAAAGTTCTTCGTTACAACGTCCTTACAAATCAATTGCAGACACTATCATGGCTGTGCACCTGTATTTGTATTTATACTCTGCAGTTCCTGGCATCTCTTCGTTTTCCCTCTCCCGGGGAGAGGGGCGTTAACCGGTAGAGATTTAAGTCTGCCGGCGACGATGCTCAAGCTCCTCGGGGCTTCTGATTCGGACGCGTCTTTCTTCTGTCCCTTGGATTGTAATGTCATCTGGACGCATAGCTCATTCACGACTGCTGTAGAACACACCCAGATGAACGGACATATATAGAAATGTGCCTCTCTTTTTATCTACCATCGCATCCTCCTCCATTTGAAATTTGTTGATAAGTTTTGTTGACATCTGCTGGAAGACATAGCCATGAAGGAATATTATGGTCACTACAGCCCCCATCCATATCATGCTTTTTAAGTATTAGAGTATACGATGTACTCTATTATATACATATGTTTGAAAACATAATAGCCATAAAGGAATATATACATAATTTTGATTTTTTTTCTAAAGGTCGGATTTTTATAGAATTTTTGCTTTTAATATCGTTTTTGATATAATCATAATGTTGAATTATCTAAATAATGCAAAATGATAAAAAGACATGATTTATGATAGGTTTATCTTACAAGTATTTGATATTCATAATTGAGTTTAGGGATATTTACACCCATAACCCTGAGTAATATGGTAATTACCACAGAAACCCTCGATATATCATAATTACGTGAGTAACCCTGAATAATTCTTAACTCTTACATGACATAACCCTGTGTTATGTTCCGTTTAGCATGACCGTTATAGTTGACGGTTTTCGTGAGAAAAAAAGACAAAATTACCCTTGATGCTCATTTTTGTTTACAAATCATGCTATTTCATAAGAGTATTAACTCAACCAACATTTGCTGCTGACACTATCGAGGCAGGAGCTGCAGGTCGACGAGTGCGCATACGCGGTCGGAAACGGAGTCGGGGTGAAGGCGAGGAAGTCGCCTGCCGAAGGCGTGGAGGAGGAGACGCCCACCTCCAGCCCAGGCTCCCTCCAGCCCCGAGTCCGACCCTCGCCTCCCTCCAGCCGAGGCCAGCCTCGAACTCCCCCCCACCCTGCGCGTGCCTCCGATCCGAGCTCCCCCGACCCCCTCCCACCACTCCCTCCCGAGCTCGCCCCCCGCCCCACCGACCCTATGCCCACCTCCATCCCAGGTTCGGCCCCGAGCCCTCGCGACCCCCGTCCACCCTCTCCCGACGAGATCCTCTGACCCTCCATCCCAGGTCGCCTCCCCCCACCCTCGACCCCCTCACCCGCCGACACGAGCTCTGTCCCAGGTCGGCCCCAAGCGCCACCCAACCCCTTCCCACCTCCGACCCGAGCTCTCCCTCCCACCGCCTGACCCCCTCCTCCTGCCGCCACTGTCGCTTGGAACCCCCCTGCCTCTGCCATGCAAGCTCCTAACGGCGGCACCGCCTGCTAACCCCTCCCCCCTGTCGCTTGTAACCACCCCCTGCAAAGCCCCTACCCGCGCCGCCTGCAAACCCGAACAACCCCCCCCCCCTCGGCCTTTGCAAACCCCTCCCCCCGTGGCCTGGGACCACCCCCCTGCAAGCCCCTACCCGTAGAGCCGCCGCCTGCAAACCTGACCTCCTGCCTCTGTTAACCCCTCCCCCCTGTCGCCTGGAACCAACCTCCCTGCAAGCTCCTACCCGTGACATCGTCGATCACCCTTCAATCCTCGCAATCACCTCGTTCTCTGGCAGTCGAAGTCCCGCGGCCAGAACCCACCCGGAACTCCGTCCTCGGTCAATCGCCAGGCCTCTCCTCCCAATAGACAGCATCCTCCCTCCTACAAAATTCTTTTCCTTTTTTTAAGTTTGATTAATCCGAACCGTTAGATCTTGTATTGGTTAGATTAACTCATCCATATGGTTGAGTTAATGGGTTAAACTAACGGAAGGTTATGTGTGTAAAACGGAGCATTTATTCAAGGTCCTCGGTGTAATTCGTGTTTATAGAGGGTTTCTGGGGTAATTACCATATTACTCAGGGTTATGGGTGTAAATATCCCTTGAGTTTAATGGGGCTGCCCACTTGGGGCAGCCAACATGGCTGCCCCTGCATCGTCTTCGACATTTTTTAAAAAAAATATCGCCATATATATTCATCCCCATATCCTTCCTATATGCCATTCAAATTTCTTCAGAAACAGAGACTCTTACGGCCTCCATCCAGACAGTCATTTTTTAACGGTAACATGATTTTTTAAATCGATACCATCTCGATGGAGGCCGTAGGAGTCTCTGTTTCTGACGGAATTCGAATGACATATAGGAGGGATATAGGGATGGATATACATGGCGATATTTTTCAAAAAAAATAAAAAAAATACCGAAAATGGCGCGGAGGCAGCCATTGTTGACTGTCCCAGGGGTAGCCCCATTAAACTCTTCGTAATTTTATATACCCTAATACATCTCTAACTTTGATTTTTTTGATGGAGCTATTCATTAATAATGGGACGGTGTTCAAAACGACGGTTGTAAAATGTCGTAAAAAACAATGATGAATCCTTCATTTGTCTACTTTGTACTTGAATGTGAACAACGCCATTATAAACTTGTTAATAGTAAAAAAAAATAACATAAAAAGAATAACAAAAACCATGACTGAGGTTATCTTATATATAAATACTTGTTAACAATATACCTATAACTTCAAATAATAATAAATTTATCTCAACTCCTTTTAGAACGACTCTTGCTTTAGCTTATATATAAAATAATACACAAAAAATAGAAACATAAGTCGAAAATTATTATCCTCTATCACCAGGATGAAATGTCAAATAGTAATCTACTAGTTCCTATCTTCTCGGAGATGTATCTATTTTTCCATAACTGCAAGTCATTGAAGCCCACTTTAAACTTCAAATACGTAGAATAGTACAACAACAAAGCCTTTTCCCACATTAAGTAGGGTCGGATACGTGGATCCTTGGTCTCCATTCATATCTATCTTGTGCCATTCTCGAGCTTAGATGTAAAAAATTAAGATCAATTTGTATAATCTCGTTGCAACACTTCTTGGACCTTCCTCACCCTCAGCAGGCTCAACATTACAAAACTCGCATCTCATCATTGGTGCATCATCTGACCTCCTTTGCAAATGGTCAAACCACCTTAAGAGATTTTCTCGCATCTTATCTTAGATCAGAGCTACACCAACTTTCTAAGTACATAGAATACTAAATTCTAGAATTATTTAAAAAATACAGAAGGGATGGGATGAGTTTTGAGATTCTAGACTATTGTATAATTGTTCTACATAAATAAAATCATCTTTTTTGTAGACCTTGAATCAACTCTAAATAATGGGATTCTTTTTCTAATCATTCAATAAAAATACAAAGAAAAATATAAAAATAAATACAAAGATGGATCATGCATATATACCAAGGAAACTAAAACCTCAAAGGCCAATATGTCAATATTTACTTGATAACTCCCCAATATGAACACCAATTCAACTACATTTACCTTTGAAGTTGATTGAATACATAATAAACTTTGGGGGATAATATGATTCGTATTTGCAAAATAGATCTTAGGATCTTATTGTATGCTTAAACAATGTATTTTTGAACTTTAATAATATCTAAGATGCACATATTAGCCCATCTTCTTGTTATGATTAATTGTAATTACTTAAATTTGGTCTATATAAATTGAAGGTATAGCTTCTTTTTAATAGTAGGCCTGATAATTTCGGGGATACAGAGCATCCCCCTTAGGATTTGAACCCGAGCCCTTTAAGGTCTAGGCATACTGCACTACCACTAAACCACTTCTTGGGTTTTGAAGGTAGAGCTTGTACAAATACGAATAGGTTCTTTTGGATATGTTTATAATAGTTTCTCTTTTAATTATTTTTCTTTTTAGCCTCGTATCATTCATGTTGCTTTAAGACCTTAAATTGCATAATTTGCGTCGATTTCTTGGTGTATTGGTAGTAATTAACACTAATTTTTTATCAAAAAGTTGAGAATTTTGCATAAAATGAATTATTTTTGATAATTTTGTGAAGTTGTCTACTCGTTTTATTTGAGAATTTGCTAGAAAATTCATATTTGTGAATTATATTATGAAATTTTGCACATTCCTAGAATTTTAGCTTATTTACCTATCTTTCGTCAAGTTAAGTTCAATTTAATTTATTTTGTAAATTTGCAAATGGATTTTTTTATTAAGCACATGCTTTAATATCTTGCCCCCAAAATTGTACTAATCATGCATCTCATCACCACACACTAATTTTTATTTTTTTTTCTTTTATAATTGTTTGCTACTTATTACTAATAAAAAATATAAAAATTATATTTTTTGTCTAGAAAATTCATAAAAATAGAAAAAAACTTGGAAATTTCCACAATATTTCATGCTTATGTCTTTTATCTTGTTTCATCACATATCCAAAAATCTTTAACAAGTATTGGATCCATCTCTTAGAAAACCCAAAAATATCAAAAATCTTACAAAAAAAATATAAAAATAAAAAGAAAAGTACAAAAATAGTTTTTTAGATAATTAGGTTTTTTGTCTTAAAAAAATACCTCCATCAAATGCTATTATCATTCAATATTTTTAAGGTATTTGAAACATATGTTTTTGGATTAATACTTTTGCATTCAAACAATCTCATTATTAAAAAGATCCAAAAAATATTTAGAAATTCATAAGAATAATTTAAAACATCCTAAACACAAAAATATATATAAATCACATGTATTGTGTATGCATACCTACTTTTGTTTTCGATATAATTTTTTTTTCAAATTAAAATAAAAAATCTATAAAAATACAATGTGTTAAAATTCAACAAAAACCACATGTTTTGAATTCTCGACGCACCGATTTGCCTACCTATTGCTATCCTAGTTTTTGTAATTATTTGTTTGAGTTTGACCTTGTGACTTGACCGAGTAAAACATGCATACACCTGATGCAACTTTTATTTGTTAGTAGCTTTTCCACAATACTATCCTTTACAACATTAGTTTTTACACTTGTAAAAGGGCTCAATGAAATTTAGGGCCTATTGTTGATAACTGGGTTGGGTTGTAGTAACCTCCTGTTAATAGGAGTTGTTTGGATGGTTAGGAGGGTTGGAGAGGGTTTGAATGAGGAATGTGATTTGATGTCACATTGGTTTGTGATGGAATTCCAAACCTAGTAATGCAAGGGGGTAAATCAGGTTACTCCAGGGTAGCATGATAATCAAATGAGCCCTTGGTGATTTTGCAACTGTTGTCGTATAATCATTGTTGATAACATTGAAGTTGGTAGTATAACCCTTGACATCGTAGTTTGTTGATCGTCGTCATACATGTTGAATGTAGTCATATATCGACATCAAAGTTTCTAATCACTGGCTATTCTGGAAGACAACGATTCTTAGACTGTAGAAATTCGATAGGCTTGATGGATGGGATATGAATATCGAAATGAGTTGAATTTTAATGAGATCATGGTGATCTTAATCGATCTAAAATCCTCCACATGTTTTGAAATCAAAAAAGTTTAAGAAAAGAAATGTGAGAAACCAAGTAGCTCCCTCAAAGCATACACATTCTACCCATGATATAATATCTCTTTTTTCTGCACATGCAAATAACATGGAAATTATATCATCTACCAAATTATGGATATATCTCGATTTTTTATCCATCTTCAATCAAAAATAAAATACATTTTTTATTTTTGGAATAGTTTTGATAATTTTTAGAATATTGTAAAGCAAAAAAATTCAAATTTTCAATCTTTGTATGGTATAAATATTGACTCCATGTAGTCCCCCTAGATATAAAATCATGGCTTCATCTCTGGTGGTAGGATGTACACTAAGGTTTAAAATCGAACATGGCATCAAACTAGACAAGTATCGGTTTGAGTTTTTATGGTTGAACCAATGAGACCGAACGATCGAACAGATACCATCAGCAGATAACGAAAACATGAAAAATCGAACAATTTTGTTGTTGGTTTGGTTCATATGTCCATAACTGAGTTGAACCGAGTTAGACCAGCATTCATCCAATAGATATGATTAATGACAATCCTATATTTAAAGGGTTTTTACATTGTATTTTCAACTTTTTCAAATAACACTTATACCTCTATTTTTTTTGCAATTACATGTGTCCCTATATTTTTACAAAATGAAGTTGTTTTGTATTACTAAAATCGCGATCCTATATTATACCACATAAGGACAATATTGTGATTTTTTAAGAATATAGGGACGCAAATTTAGTTAACAAAAAGTTAGGAGTTAAATGTTTAATTGAAAACTCGAAAGCTTAATAAAAATATTTTGTAAAATTCATATAAATATAAATATGATGTATAAAATTAACCATTTTAATTTAACTCTCAATATCTAATTGATGATCAGTGTTGTTAATCTACTACTTGGCATAGTGTGACTATTACAACTTCTTCTTTACGTGGAGGTATTTGTTGTTGTTGGAAGGGTACAACCTCATGCACAATGTGGGAAGAGAGGCAATGCTAATAATGCAGGAAGGGAGAAGCGATATTGGGTCATTGGTACTCTCTTAAGGAGAAGAGATAAAGGGATATCATAATATGAGTTGGAATGAAACTAGATTATGAGTAGTCTTTAAAAATGCATTGTATAAAATTATAAAATTATATTTTATTAAAAAAATATAGGGTGAACCAATGTTTGGTCAATTGGGTCAAGCGGTTCAACCGGATTTCGTTCGATTTTGAGTAATATTTATTCTCTGAGAAAAAATCGAATGGATTGGACCGTTTTTTGCTTGGTTTAACTGGTTGAATTGACCATTTCAATCCGATTTTAAAATGTTGATGCAAACAGTAGGATACAATACCGATATATGTGTTACCATATCAATATATGTTTATTAATACAGAAACAAATCTGGGCACATATATTGACAGATATTAAAATTATGTTATCATATCCTTAAAAAGTTGGATGCATATGTAAAGTGGATACTGATTGAATGCAAATAATATTAGCAATCATCAACAAGTTAGCTTAAATATACATGTATTGGATAGAATACACGTTATATAGATAAACTAAGTGTACTTGTTATCATAATAATTATATTAAATACGATGAAAGAAGATATAAAATTATGTTATATTTCGTTAAAATTAATCTCCAATTATATATATATATATATATATAAATAGATACATGGATATAGGTATTTAAGCACACACAAACGCGCTCGCGCACACATATAATAGATAAGTATACAGGTTAAATGAATATGCTCATGGGAACATATCATAGTATGCTCCACCTTTTTCTACAATTTTTATTTTTTAAAAATAAAAATACTAGGAGGTTTTACTTAAAATAATAAGGCAGAATCTGCATTTCAAATTTCGTATAAAATATACATTCATAAAATATTCATCTGGAGGGGTCGATTTCAGCAATCCTGAGATCGTTAAAATTTGATAATCTTGATGGAGGGGATAAAAGTCTCGAATTAAGTTGAATTTTGAATGACACTATTGTGATATATTATGATCTTAATTTTCCTAGATTTTATTTAAAAAAAATAAAAAAAAACACGGGAGAAAAAAAGTAAGAGCATGCATTGCATGCTTCCAGGATACTCATTCCCCCGTAAGTGTATATATATATATATATATATATATATAATATATATATATATATATATATATATATATATATATATATATATATATGTTAAAATCAGCGTAAAACCAATAAGGAGCCGGATTCGTTTGCTCACTACAAGGTGATGTTATTATTTTTCCTTAAAAGGGAAAAGAGTGAATTACAAAAAAGTTCCTGAACTTTACTTCTGATTTCAATGTCATGCATGAATTTAAAAAATAACAATGTGGTATCTCAACTTTTTGATTTATGTCAATGTGGTCTCTGACTATTAAAATTTAAGGTTAAAATGACGAAATCATCAAAGAAATTTCTATGGTGAAGGACCACACTGAGACAAATTTGAAAATTGGGGTACCACATTGTTACTTTTTAAAGTTTACATATGACATTGAAATCATGTGTATATAGGGATGAAAACGGATACGGATATATCTGAATATCCGCTTACCGTATTCGAAAAATTATTGGATACGGATATCCGTATCCGAATATTAATCGAATACGGATCGGATATGGATATAGGTTATAAAAATTTTCCGAATACGGATACGGATATGGTAATAGCTTGAATATCCGGATTCGGATCCGGATATCCGAATACAATATTTAATATTATTTTATATATTAGTTAATATAATATAAGCTACAACCTTATGCTATAATATTAGTGTTATACATTATATTAACGATATTAATAATTTTCTATTTCTTTTGGTATGAGCGCTAACAAAATTTATGAAATCCTATCCCCTTTTTGCTTCCGGTCAAGAATACATGTCACGTGGACACTCCCTTTTGTCATGACGCAACTTATTTATATTTCATGTCTATTTTTAAAATCATTATGAACTTTAATAAAAAAAATCAATTCATATTCGTATGTGGTTTTTATTCAATCCGTATTCGGATTTCATGTTTATTGGATCCATATTGGGATTTCACTCTTTATTCGATCCGTATTCAGATCCGCTCTTTATTCGATCCATATTCAGATCCGCTCTTTATTCGATCCATATTCGGATTCGATAAATATCCGATTCGGATTCGTACCCGTATTTTTACGGATATGGTTTCCATAATGCATATCCGAATCATATCCGTATCCGTATTCATATTCGATGTAGATGAAGCGAATATGGATATGGAAATAGGCACATCCGATCCGTTTTCATCCCTGTGTGTATAGCTGAGAGACTTTTTTTTAATTTACTCTATTATTAAAAATATAGCAATGAGAATCTAAGGAACGGTCTGGATTCTCTGCCACGTGTCTGGCCCAGATCCGTCCAAGTAAGCACAGCATCCGGATCCGATGGAGGATAAGATAAGGCTGCGATGAACCTTCACCTCCCGTTAGGGTCTCACCTCATCCCCCCATATCTCCCCCTTCTTCTTCTTCTTCAAACACCACCACCACCACCACCTCACTCGACCTCCACCCGAAGCAGAGCACAGAGGGAGACCCAGAGATGGCCACCGCCTCCGCTTCCCCCATGCTCAAGAGCACCTTCCGCTCCTCCCCCCTCGCCCGCGGCCTCGCCGTCCCCAAGGGCCTCTCCGCCTCCCCCCTCAAGCCGTTCCTCTCCAGGAGAAGACCCTGCCTCGTCGTCAGAGCCATCCAAGCAGAGAAGGTTGGTTTCTCTACAACCGACCATGGCTTTTATAGATTATATTATCATGCATGTCGTTTCCATGCAGCCTACGTACCAAGTGATCCAACCCATCAATGGCGACCCCTTCATCGGCAGCCTCGAGACGCCGATCACGTCCAGCCCCCTCATTGCGTGGTACCTCTCCAACCTCCCCGCCTACCGCACTGCCGTGAGCCCGCTGCTCCGCGGCATCGAGGTCGGCCTCGCGCACGGCTACCTCCTCGTCGGACCGTTCGTGAAGACCGGCCCCCTCAGAGACACCGCCGTCGCCGGTGCCGCTGGATCGCTGGGAGCTGCCGGTCTGGTGGTGATCCTCAGCATCTGCCTGAGCATGTACGGGGTCGCGTCGTTCGGCGAGGGCGAGCCGTCGACCGCACCATCATTGACGCTCACCGGCAGGAAGAAGGAGGCTGACAAGCTTCAGACGGCAGAGGGGTGGGCTCAGTTCTCCGGCGGGTTCTTCTTCGGCGGCATCTCCGGCGTCGTCTGGGCTTACTTCCTCCTCTACGTCCTCGATCTTCCCTACTACATTAAGTAGATCTGTCGTTGCTGTAATTTAAACATACATGTGAAGTGTCAGATCAATCCATCTTTGGTTCTGTTGGGTTCCATCGGACTATGATGCTGTGTAAGCTTGTTGTGGAGGTGGTGGCAATCGATTGTCTTGTGCATGAAGAGCTGATGATCTGTAAATTTCACGTGTTTGCCACTGTTTGATAAATGAATCAGTCGACTTTGATTGTATTCTATTCAGGAGTAAGCAGTGAAGATCCATGCGATTATTTCAGTCGGATCTTTTCCTTGTATAATACTTTGAGTGAGCGCTTAGTTCCCCGGTCCGTTATCGAAGCATTACTGGTCCTGACAACCTTTTGTGATCGGGCCCATACGAACCCGATTAACCACCTCCAAAATGCTTAAGTCGGGGTTGTTCGGTAGTAAGCTCCTCACTATTTATCCCAGCCGGAACTTTCGTGTTCCACGGTATGGGATCTTCTTTTAGGGGGTGTTACAACCTCCCCCACTTATATTCGCAACGTCCTCGTTGCGACATGGCACATCACTTCTTCCCAATGACAGTGGCGGCTGCACGCTCCGGGTAGCCATTTCCTCCAACCTCTTTGTAGGGGCGGCTCCACCTCTTGGATAGCCCTTTCCACTGTCAGAGGGCGTTCGGCTCTGATACCATTTGTAACGTCCCGGGCTTAAGTCACCGGTCCGTTATCGAAGCATTACTGGCCCTGACAACCTCTTGGGATCGGGCCCATACGAACCCGATTAACCACCCCAAAATGCTTAAGCCGGGGTTGTTCGGTAGTAAGCTCCTCACTATTTATCCCATCCGGAACTTTCGTGTTCTACGGTATGGGATCTTCTTTTTAGGGGGTGTTACATTGAGTCTGCAGCAAGCTTTTGAACATTCAGGTGTATACAGTGAAGAGTCTCCAGTAAAAGCGGTTCGCACGATTTTACACGATACATGCCCATAAAAAGTGTAAAATCATGCAAACCACTCGATCAAGATCAAGTTGTTCAAAAGCTCACTGCAGACTCTAGTGCACATGCCATTGCAGCAGAGGATCTGCCTCCTATGGTTGCAACTCCAGCTTAACATGCTTCTGTTTTATTACAGTCAAGGTTCAGAACGCCGGTATGCGGTATTCGTTCGGTCAGGCGGTCTGAAGCGAGTAAGCGGGCAGGCGGAAGTATATGCGGACTATGCGGTTTTTATTATTTAAATTAAAAATAATTAACAATATAACAATAAATTCAAATTCAAATACTAGATAATTTATATTTAAAATAAATAAAATGTAAGTATTTTAATGTGAAGATTTTCAACCTAAGGTCGAAAGCATTTCCAAAGTTGTCTATTTTGATTTAAAAGTGGATCATAAGATTCATAACAAAATATCTATGAATGACAGCTCAAAAAAGGTTCATAACAGCTCAAAAGAGGTTCATAGTTCATACAAAAATAATCAAACTCCTAATCTAAATCGTCAAAAACAACAGGAGGAATTTCATCATCGCTGTCAGTGTTTGAATCCGTGCTAAATTCTTCTTCCTCCGCCACACTCGGTAATGCATCCATGTTCCTTTGGCTCCTCCTATGCTGCACCAATTCATCTGCTCCACTTGCCTCGGCCACCAAGCTCCAAGTTAGTCCTGAGCCTTGGAACACCTCTTCTTCACCTTCCTCTGGTCCGATCCACTCGCCCACATGTGTCCTATCCTTGGAAATAAATGGGTCTCTTCCTTGTTGCGACTGTCTCTCTTTCAACTTTGAGTTGAATTTCACAAAAACCAAGTCATTCAGTCTCTTGGTTTCAAGTTTATTCCTCTTTTTAGTGTGGATCTGCAACGAAAGTATTTACTCAAAATGTTAGTCATTCAATTTTAGTCTAATCAATAATCATAAATCACAAATGTGGGTGTACCGCTGCGAAAGAGCTCCAATTCCTCTCACATCCAGAAGAAGAGGATGTTAGCTTTAATATCTTCATCGACGTTGCCTTCATGTATGGTGTCTCACCACCATATAACGACCACCAATTAGCTACAAGAAAACTTAGGAAGTCAACTCCTTAGTCCTTACATTCTTAAAATGTGTATATAATGTAACTACCTGGATCGAACGCATCCTCGATGGATCTCTACTTGATTGCTAATGGTTTTCCGAATGGGCCATCTCCATTTTTATATAGAACCATTTCTTTTGTTGTGATGACATCTTGAACATCCAAATCAGGGTAAAATATCTCCAAGCAGTACAAAAAACCATCTATGACAAAGCTATCTTCTGAGATGGCTTTATCATCCCTATAAAAATAATAGGGGTTGAGATAGTAAGCTGCAAGGTGAAGAGAACTATCTAACCTCCCTTTTGACTTCGAATCAATGGCATCAATGTAGGGCTTATATGAATGCTCATTGTCTTTAAAAAGACTATTTATCTCCTTCTTCGCATCTTCAAGCCCTCCATAAACAAAGCTCAATGATGGTCTCCGATCCCCATCAACAATACACAAGAGACGGACGAGTGGGGAAAAGACCTTCAAGGTCAAGGAAACTTGGCTCCAAAAAGATGTACTAAGGACAATTGATCCAACCATTTCACCTTTCATTGTCTTGGACCACTTGCATTGTCTCCATTCATCAGAAGAAAACATCAATCTCAGCTTTTCTTTCTTTTCGAAGACACTTTGTAGCGTGAGAAAACACGTGGCAAATCTTGTTTGCCCGGGTCTGACTATCTCTCCCTTTTGGGTAAAATGCCGCATCAAGCTGAGCGTCTTCGCATGGCTGTAGATGAAAATAGTGAGTGTTCTGGCCTTCGCTATACAATTTTTAACCTTCAGCTCTTTGCCAAATTCTTCAAGTATGAGATCTATGCAGTGAGCAGCGCAAGATGACCAAAATATCTTTGGATATTTGGTCTTGAGGAGCCTCCCAGCTGCCATGTTAGCAGATGCATTATCAGTCACGACTTGCAAAACATTATCTACTCCAACTTCCTTGATGCAATCCTCCACCAAAGCAGATATATATTCAGCGGTATGTGCATCAGCTGATGCGTCCACGGACTTCAGAAAACATGTGCCCAAGCTACAGTTAACGCACAAATTCATTATGCTTCTTTCCCTCATGTCGGTTCATGCATCTGTCATGATGGAACAACCACTTTTTTTCCATGCATCCTTGTGACTTTTCAAAAACTCCTTTGTTTCTTCCACTTCATCTTTTAACAAAGGCTCTGCAATTTCATAATAAGATGGAGACTTGTACCCACTTCCGTATTGGCCAATTGCTTCACACATGCGTATGAAGGAGCTCTTTGTCGCCACGTTGAAAGGAATATCACAATCATAGAAGAATTGGGCTACATATTTGTTAACACGTGCGCGTTCTTCCTTTGCTAGTGTTTCCTTTATAATAGTTTGGCGCATTGGCATTATGCCAAATGATGCAATATCATCATCAGATGATCGTGGTCTTTTTCCAAGACATGTTCCGTCACAAGGTGTTGTGGAAGAGCCTGTAGCTCTAATCGCCACCTCCTCTCTAATTTCTTTCAAACTGACAGCTTTCTCGTTTTTCTTCTTCACGATTCCCTCAATGTAATCACGTATCTCCTTCTTCACTTCATCATTAGCCTTTGGACATGATTTGCAATTCCCTTTGATGTGTCCAAGGTGTTGTTTCATTCGATTAATTCCTCCTTTCAAGACCTTGCCACACAAGCGACATGTCACAGAATTCGGATCAGTCTTCTCCATGAGATAAGCATATTTCCATCCCGGATCGGTAGACCCAGGTGGAGTAAAAAGCACATGTTCCTCAACATGTGTTGGTTCCGAATCCATGATAACCTAAATACATGAAAAATTATTAAAAAACCTATACAAAATAAAAGAGACTCATTTTTATAACATCTATCATATGCAGCTTTTGATCTATCATATTCTTATAACAAAGGTCAACGAATTAGTTGCTAAAATAAGGTTAGGATCTAAGCATTCCACAGATAATTAATGTACAGTTGCAACCGCATGATTGCAAGTAACGATAACATTATTTCAGGACAACAGGGACAAGATATCAACCTCTCAATTATAGTCAATTTGTCAATCAAAGTATAATCTGCCAGGGCTCAATTCTCAATATTCAAGTTTGGAAGAGTGGAATAGAGGTGTGTAACTACTAGTGACAAATAAACCAAGAGATTTTGATCGATGAGGTAAAAGTGATCAACCGACTAACAAAGATTAAATAAACAAATAACTAAACAAAATTGTATGAAGCTTGAAAGAAAATCCCAGACATAAACAACATTAATAGCACAAAATAACAACCAAACCATAGGGTTTTAATTTGAAGGAAACCAGGGAGCATAATCAAGAGTATAATTAGACTAGCATGCAATGTCAAAAAAGATGAACCAGACATGCAATAGCCATGTACGACAAACTGGAGACGAAAATTTTTTGCCAAAAAGGATGAACGAGATTGTCATGTAAAAAATAGCATGCAATAGCCAAAAGTCAACCAGACACTAACTCCAGTATTCCTTACTAGTTGATATTACAGCTGAGGAGCACGCAGGAGGCGGAGGAGCGGCTGCTGGTGGAGAACACCGGAGGCGGAGGAGAACCAGCTGCTGTTGGCGAACACCGGAGGTGAAAGTGGAGGCGGAGGAGAAGCTACTGCGTGCGTGCGGTTGGAGAACACCGAAGGCGGAGGCGGACGGGCGCAACAAGCCAGAGGGGTAGGGTTTAGCGATGAGTCTAGGTTGGCGAGGGTTTCTGTGAGGAATCGAGGAGTCGGAAGATGAAGGATTATTGGGAGGCAGAGGGTTCTTATCGGGTCACAATCGGATCCCCTAATTTCTATCACATATGCGGCTGCATATGCGGCCGCATATGCGGATTACCCGGGCCGAATATGCGAGATTAGCGCATAACACGCGCACATAGCATATGCGGTGCGTTATATGGTCCGCCTCCGCATATGCGGCCGCATATGCGGCCGCCTAGGCCGAATTTCTAAACCTTGATTACAGTTCGTTTAGCAATACTTGAAAAATATTTGTTTCTTTTTAAATGACCCGAATATTACTTCTTTTAGTTGCATAGCCTAATGGATTGAACATTAGCATAGCATGTATTTATTTGATAAATGTTCGACTTTGATATATATATATATATATATATATATATATATAGGAAAAACTTGAATTGAGGTGGCGCTTCATTTCAATCACTGTGCGACACTTAAACTTACCCGTCCGATTACCATCGACGGTCATAGTAAAAACCGCCTTTCGAGAGTCGATACCACTAACACTCTATTAACGATGTTCTATTTATAGAAAATTATCAAGTGCGATTATTGATGACTGATATGGTGGAAATCAATGTTTCCTATTTTCTAGCGGATTGGTTAGGTTCGAATGGAATGCCCTTTTTTCCTAAAATATGTTATTTTCATTAACGTTTCGTTGAAGTAGTATTCAGAATTTCGAGTCATATCTCCGTGAAACTCAATGGAAATCGGCGAAACATCAGATCCTCAATTTTACAGAGATAATGCCCAGGTAATGTACGTTTTTCATTTCCATGTAATAATGTTATGTATGCAAATCTCCAGAAATATTTTAATTTTCCTTGAAAGACGATCTGGTTTTTGAATCGAAGTCGTTATTATATTTTAATACGTGACATTATTATATTTTGTATCTCTAGTTATCTGACGGAGAGGGTGAACTTATTGCACTCGGGGCACGAACTGATGATAATTTACATCAAACAGGTATGCTGAACTACACCCATGTTTAAAACTTTGCAACCTTTGTTCATTTATATGTTGTTGTAAATAAAAAATCGCAAATTACTTAAATTACGTATATTTGGTCGTATAGTTCAGTATTTTACATTAATGGGCTACAATTTACAATCCTGAACATCATTTTACATCATACGATCATATGTGATATCGTCCAGATGGTGACGATTCCAGTCCATTATATCAGTTAAATTACATATAAGTGTATCATGTTATATTATCTGTCAGTATTTTACATTAATGACCTACAATTTACAATCTTGAACATCATTTTACATCATATGATCATATGTGATATCGTCCAATTGGTGACGATTCCAGTCCATTATACCAGTTAAATCACATATACGTGCATCATTTTATACTTTTTGTCATTATTTTACAAGTACAGGTAATAATTTAAACTAAAAATAACTAATTATTGCAACTACATTTGTAATAAATTTCAGATAACTGCTCTATCAGTGACTCCGTCAATGCTATCACACCGCATATAGGCCAAATATTTCTATCTATTCAAGATGCATATAACTTTTATGAGGCATACGCAACTGAGATTGGATTCAATGTTAGGAAAGCAAGCTCTAGAGTTGGTAAAGATAAGATTTCCAAGGAGCGCAAAGTTATATTTAAATCATTTGTTTGCTGGAAAGAGGGGTTTTCTAAAAATACAGATAAATCAATGTCAGTGGACAATGCAAGAAGTGATGAGAGTGATGAATGTATATTTTATAAGGAGGAGCGCCGTGTTGGCATATCAAGGACTGGGTGCAAAGCTTTCATGTCTGTATCATATAGGTATGATCTCAATGATTGGGTTGTATCGAATTTTGAACCTGATCACAATCACAATCTTGTTTCTCCATCTAAACGCAGATACCTCAGACCAAATAGACGTTTTTCAAAAGCCACTAAGATGCTTGTGAAGTCAATGAATGATGTAAATATACCTGTATCCAAGCAGTCAGCTTTCATAAACATGTCCAGTGGTCAAGTTGGTAGCATTGTTCGAGATATTTATAACTTGAACAGAAAGGAGAAGAAACAACGTATTGGGATGGATGTGCACCTTCTAATTGAACATTTTGAAAGTTGTAAGGCCAAAACCCCTGAATTTTACTATGCGTACACAACCGATGATGATAACAGGCTTACTCAGTGTATATGGATTGATAGTGCCTCCATTGAGGATTACAAATTATTCGGAGATACAATATCTTTTGACACAACATATAGGACCAATGAATACAACCTGGTATTTCGATCTTTTTGTGGTGTTAACCATCACGGTTACACAATCTTCTTTGGGAATTCGTTCATGAGCAGGGAGACAACCGAGTCATTCTCGTGGTTATTTGAGAGATTTCTAGAAGTAATGAGGAAACATCCAGTATCTATAATCACAGATGAAGATCCGACAATCTGTGCAGCTGTTAGGATATGCTTACCACATACTGTTCATAAATTCTGTACCTGGCATATAATGGCCAAGCTTAAAAGTAAGCTTGGAAAGATTAAAGATATAAACGATGTTCTATCTGCGTTTTCCATAGTTGTATGGAAAAGTATAACTATAAGTGCATTTGAGCAGGGTTGGTGCAAGATAATTGATCAGTATGATCTTTCATCTAATGTCTGGTTGAACGAGAAGTATAGTATAAGATATAAATGGATTAGTTTATATCTTAAGGATTTTTTTTTGGGCTGGTCAGCGTAGTACACAGAGGAGTGAAAGTATGAATGCATTTTTGCAGCATCACATCACTAAACAGAACTCCTTGCTAGAATTTGTCTGTAGATTCCAAAGTGCAATTCAACGACGCAGGGAAAGAGAGAATGACCTGGATAACATGGGTGATGTTTACACTCCAAAATCAAACTTCAAATGGAAGATGGAGGTACAGATGGTTCGTATATACACCAAGTTCATATTTTATAAATTTCGATATGAATTGAACGAAGTGAAGGAACTTAATGTTCGAACGAATATGAACTCCCTGGATTACTGTCAGTATTTTGTGTCATATATTGGGAAGTCTGATGAAGAATTATGTGTGTCATCGTCAGCGGAAAGCGACGTTCTTGTTTGTGAATGCAAGAATATGCAATTCTTTGGATATCCATGTAGGCACATACTTGCAGTATTGAAGATACAGAACATGGAGCGTTTGAATGAGGAATATATAATGAAAAGGTGGACAAGATCCATTAAAAAATCAGGAAATTATCCTATTTATGTGTCAGTTGCACACCAAGAAAGGTCGTGTCAGCTAAATCAATTGTGTTCTCATATTATTTCAGCTTCTGTTGAACATGATGAGGATATATTCTTATTTGCCAAAGAAAGATTAAGTGATTTATGTAGCAGCATTGATCGCATGATAAGTAACAAACCTTCGTCGAGTTCTACAACAGTGAACAATACAAATGTTCCAGATAGGATTACGGAACCAGCTGTTAAAGAACCTAACGTTGCTAGAACGAAAGGAAGTGGTCGTGGTGGTAGACCTAAGGGCGTTGGCAATCGTATAAGATCGGAAACTGAAATGAGAAGAAACAGAGGCCGTCAATGCAAATCTTGCCTCAAATACAATGTTGGTCACGATTCCAGGAATTGTCCTTATAACAAATCTGCCAGTCATGGTAAATATTTATCATTCGTTTTTTATTGATATGTGTTTTTTTCCACTAATCTTCGTGTTTTATTGTGCAGTTGAGAATGAATGAAATTAAAGTGATTTGATCAAATTTTAATAAAGTAAGAATATATTTTTGATAATTCGTTGCCACATTTTATACAGCTAATATAAACCATATTAATATTGCTTTTTAATTTCCTTTTTATTCTGTCTGTGTCTGCAGGTTTCAAATATTCTGAAAGATTCATGGATGCAAATGACCTTTGAAGTTTGGTTGCTTATTAGACTTAGATTATCTATTTATATGTATGTTTGATGATTCCTGTTTTTCGATCATTTTTTTGTAGAATTCAAACAATGTGTTATTTAGGTACTATCAGATCAGATGTATCCCTTGCTAATATCATATCATTGAATTTATATATTTATGTTCTATCAGATCATATGTATCCCTTGGTATTATCATATCATTGAATTTATCTATTTATGTTCTATCAGATCAGATGTATCCCTTGGTATTATCATAACATTGAGTATTTCAGATGTATCCCTTGGTAGTATCATAACATTGAGTAAGCCAGTTGATTATAAAGTTGGCCATAAATCATTAATGAAGATTAACAAACAATTAGTAATCAGCGTGCACCCATCATCGTGATGTTATTATTTAATATAAGAAGTTTTTATATTATTGGAGAACTCTAATTTTTCATTAATTTACATACCGTGTTATTATTTTACAAAACTTAATCATACTGTACAAAACGTAACAATATTTTACAATTATTTGTTTGATTGGAAGATTGAATTAGATGAAGGGTTCTTTGATGAAAGGTTGCAAGTTTCTGAAAGTTTCATTATTTTACGACTAGATTATTGGCTGAAAGTTTCATTATTAACTTAATTGTTTCCATACAAATTACCAATTGAAATACTTTACGTAAATTTTAATGATTAGCAATCATCGTGAACCCCTCATTGTGATGTTAATCTTTAAAGTAGAAGAAGTTTTTCTATCATTGGAAAACTCTAATCTTACAAGGAAGTCTTTTATATATCGAGCGTTGCAATATATCACACATGTTTTACAAATATATTCAATATTTTACATACCACATTATTATTTTACAAAGCGTTATCATATTTTACGAAGAGTGAAACGTCCTTTCAAATTTCAGACGTCGGTTATACTGACGGTTGAATGGTTATGGGAAAGTGGAAATAATGATGACGATAGTACTTCGGATATTGGAGCAGGGTTTTCGGCAGCAGATAGTAATTTTTTGGCCCTTTCTCGAGACAAAAAGTGACCTTTGGCATTTCTTTAATATATATAAAGCGAGATATGCTATTGTTGTCAACCTACATATCAAAGGAATGGCGACTTCCATTGTGTTCGGGCGGCAATTGGAAGGAGCAGTATTTCAACACCAGGTTCTTAAATCTGAAGCTTTATTTTTCCTTCTCGAGTCTTCAGATTCGTTGCTTGATGTGCTTATGAATGAGTTGGAGAACGAGGAGAATGAGTTCATGTTCTTATATAAAAGGCTTGGGATAGCAGAGTCCAGATTCTTTGATAATGTCTATCCCTTCAAATTATTGGCAGCCAAATACAGAATGAGTCTTATTAGTCAAAGAAATTTTTTGAATGCTCATTTTATTCTGGGAAAAAGTGTAGTCTTAATGATGGAAGCAAGGCTTGACTTCTGAAAGTACAATTTCGACATAGATGAAATTATTCCGCCTATTAAATTTCAGTTCTTTAATCTGATGAACAGAACTATTTCTCTATTAATCAACCGAGTCAAATCAATTTGGGATTTATATATTGATGTTGGGAATGCTTACTTGGACTTAATGGAATACTGGTATGAACTATACCATGCGGGTGATGGTCTCATGACTGCTATTTCTATCTACCAGTTCTATTGGAAACTTTTGGTTGATTTTGACTCCAGATGCAGTAATGACTATATTCAGCACTGTTCAACGCCAGATTTTGTTGACTTATTAAAGTGCTCGCTTCTAAGGGAGTCAATTTATGCTCCGATTACGGAAGAAAAGGGTTCACCTGATTTGTATAAATCAAAAATTTATGAGAACTACTATTTCTCTTTCAAAGATATTCCAAGCCAGAAAAATATTGAATCTTTTTTCCACAATAACTCTGAGAGAGATCTGTTAGAATGGAAGCTGGAAGATGCAAAATTGATTCTGATGGAAGTTTTTAATGCCTTATTATTCCTACAAAAAAATTTCCTGGATGCTGATGGAAGAGTGATCAATAGGCATTATACTCTAATTTGTGTCATAAATGTTAATTGGATGGGATATCCAATTCATAACTGGATTACTGATTTGCAAGAAAGGAATAGGGCACTGGAAAGAGGCACTAAAAGAAAAAGGACAGCTGATATTATTGGGTACTTAAAGCCGGATGACTCCTTGGCGATGAACTAAGGAAGTGCATGTATCCATTGGATACGTGAAAGTCATTGTGAAGGAGGCAAATACAAGCAGGAAGAAGACCCAATTACTGTGAAGAATATGGCTAAGCAAATGTACTCTGTGCTGTGTCTGTAAAGACCAGATTCTGACTTAACAACAAATTGTGTTGTAGTTACTTTTTTGTATCATCTCCTGTTCTAGATGAATCTTATATGTAATCCCCCATGAAGGGCTCCGCTTGTACTATCATGGTTGATGAAATTAAAGGCAGGTTCCTCGGCTGAAAAAACCAGGTTTTGGAAAAAAAATACAACATGTAACATATAGTCAATGCAAACATAAGTTACTCCTCAGATTTAAATGAAATGTTTGTTTCTAAAGAAGTTATAAAGAAGAAATTGTGGAAACCTACACAATTTAAGAAAATTAAAGAGTACATAGTTCTGACTTAAAATAAAAAACCCTAATATGTCATTTAGCTTTATCATTGTGTCGCCGAGTTCTCTATGTGACCACACGTCAACAATAATGAAGCTATTTCAGATCTGAATCTGTCGATATCATCGTATGTGAAGTCCAACGCCCTTTCTTCACATAAGTACTCCATCATCTTCATCACGTAAATCCCACAATCCAGACTCTGTGGAGGTTGCTGCGGGCAATCTTGCACGTAAATGATCTCCCAACCTGCAAGGCAGTCATCTGGCATGCTGTCCATGAAGTACTCAGAAATCCATCCATGCTGACATGTAAATAAAAAAGAATGTTATTAACAGTCAAAAAAAAGTTTAATAAAATGTAAACTTTAATTATCTCATACCCATTTCAATACATCCTTCTTATGGAATTTTGTTCCTTTCATAGAATTGTATGAAAGGAACTTTCTTGCTTTAAAATCGGTAACAAGAAGGTGCCAATGATTTCTTGTGTGGATAACAGTGAAGATTTTATCCAACTCTGGCATGAATAATCCATCTTTGTATAGCTCTTCAAGCTTATCAAATTCACTTTCCGTAGCATTAACCACCAGGTTTACAAAATATTGCTGAAAAAATACAAGTAATAATACTAAATTATGATGAATAAAGATATTTGAGATTAATTACATCAGTAATCATAATCTCACCATTTGAAATATGGGTGTGAATACAAATGGGACAAGATCATTAGTTGTGCAATATTTATGTTGCAGCACATCCATAAACATGTCGATTATCTAAAATATAAAAAACATTTCGGTAATAAACAAATATAAATGGTAGATATTATAAACATACGTACCGTATCCTCAATCATTCTTTCGTATAAGAAGTTGTGAATATCCCTTCCTTTACAATTCCGATTTTCCGGAGTGAAGTATGTGGCGTTTAATCTGTTGAATTTTATTTAATTAAGATTATATATATAAAGTTAATGATTTCTACATACAAAAGATGAAATCTGTGGTAAATTACTTACTTGTCGGCAGGATCGCGAAGAAATTCTTGGATCGTTTTCTTTGTCTGTTCGGACACTTTTTCGTAACCAATGAAATCGGTTACTAGATCGCAGAGATACTGATTATTATTCAATCAATTATAGTCAAGGTTAGAAACAGTTGATATCATAATTATAATATACATAGTTGTGTATTCATTGACATAAAAGGATTTGTTTTATTTTTCAGTGGCTTACCTCACTGCATGTGTCACTCTCTTGTCTTCCAATTTCCTCTTTCCCTTGATTCTCTGCTTCTTGTACAAATTTTTTTGCCTCTCTTCTTTGTTTCAATCTTTTTATTATTGAGCTCTGTTGCACATCGATTTTTTCCCTCTTTCTTGTTTTGGTAATAGGCTGTGTGTTCTCATTTTCTGATTTTGAATGGTCACCAATGTTCAGATCGAATGAAGGCATGTCACTCTTGAGAGATGAATCTTTTTTTGTTGTATCTTCAGATTGATACAGTGGATCTTCATCACAGATTTCAATAATCAATTTCTGAAGTCTTTCTCCGATAACTGGGTCACTAGGTTCCAAATCTCCTGCATTGACATGAGATACATTTCGTGTTGTTGCATCCATCCCTTGGTCATTGTCATCAATGTCACCTTCAATTTTATTTCCAGATATATTCTCCAAAGTTTCTTCTGAATCTAATGTTTTATGACCAAGATCATTCATATCATGATCAGGAACCATTTTTATTTTTTCATTCAGCTCCGTAATCACAGTTGTCAACCTAAAATTCTCCTTCATCAATTCTGAATTTATTCTGATATGTTCTTCAACTTTTATTCTATATGTTTCACTTATTTCTTTGATCTTCTGTTTCAGCTCCTCTATCTCAATCGAAAACGCATCACACATACATGTTTTTTGTTTCTTTTTTTTTTCAATGTCTGCACTGGAAACCTAATCATTATTTTTTTGGACAGTTATTTCTCCCAGCTGTTGCTTTCCTTTCCTTTTTAAAGCATCATCTGGTACTGGGATTGGCTTTACGATCAAAATTTCAGGTCTTCTAACCGCAAAACCATCCATTGTAAACTTCTCAAAAGGAAAGACATACTCGTCTGATCCTATCTTTACAATTTCATTTTTTTGAAGTTGTAAAGCAGGCAATATCTATATAAACAAGATAATTTATTATTGGAAAAAAAATCAAATTACGAGTCATTCAGTATTTTATTAATCATCTCAAAAAAGCTTACTTGTTCACAACTTATTGAAACTAATGCTCTTGAAACTCCTTTGATTGGTCCAGCCCACTTCCTTATTCGTGGCCTAAGATCTCTACTGACCACAAGATCCTTGCAGCAGTACTCCATCATCCATACTTGATACATTGGTGTTATTAATAATTTTTCTTATCATTTAATAAAATATATTTTTAAAATACTCACATATAAGCAGGCAACACATCCTGTAAGGTAACCAAGAGTTACCCTTGATGAACCTGCTCTTCTCTTCTGTACTCTACTCACAACATCATCCATGTTGAATAGTATCATCCTTGCTACAGCCCCAGACCAGTTAAAGTATCTTGTATCTTCAAGTGATTCTACGTAGTGTAGCAAATCTTTCGGAAAAGAATATGAACTGTCTGGGAAAAGGAATGTCGCAAACATCAAAAGTATCAAGCATGTAACATAAATAGAGACAGAGTTATCATCATCTCTATTGTAGTAGTCCTCGAGTATGTTATTTAACTTCCTTCTATTGAAAATCATTCCTTCTGCAAACATTTTGTGAGATATAAAAGATTTCCATTGAAGGTGTCTTCCTCTCACTGTTATTGAAAATCCGGAGCTTGGCAGGCCCAAAATTGCCCCAACTTCTTCATCACTGAAACTCACTACCTTGTTCCCAAATCTGAAATTTCTGCCTCCTTGGTATTGCTCAACCAACCATTGAAGATTTTTTCTTTGTATGTCAACATGGCTAATGTTAATTATTCTCCCAAAAGCTGTCTTTGACAGTAGTGTTTGTTGTTTGGGCGTGGGTCTATGGTTATCAATGAACTGAACAAAATGTTCAATGTAGCACCTATGTTGTACATAACCTTTGCCTAAAGAAGAGAAAAAATATATTGTGTTTGAAATAATCGATGATTTTGTTCTTACAAATAAAAAACCCAATTTATATGTAAGAAAAAATAAGTACTCATACTTCCAAAATCATCAGTAAGCTTCAGAGCATCATTATCAACATCGGATTCCTTTGTTTTGATAAATTGTAGTTGTTGTCCTTCTGTTCATATCAGTTACCAGTGATAAAATTTGTCTAAAATTGTTAAAATAGTCCTATAATAATGAAAATATACTTACTTTTGATTTGCTGCTTCGGCCGATGGATCTGGAGTTCCATATTCGCACGCCCACTGTATTGATCTGAGTCTTCATACCGTTCCATCGTTGGTTCAACCAGGTTGGATTGCATCTCCTCCATCGTCGCCTGATGTCACTCTTTTCTCACAAGATAGTGATTTCTCGAGTGGAAGCTCTCTCCTAGATCGAATAGCTAGAAGATCGCCCGCCTTGCCGTCGTCGTCCTTATGCGGTAGGTTTTTTTTTGATTAATTTCAAATTAGGTTTTCTTGTAAATTTATTTTATGAATATACTTCATATGTTAATTTCCTTAAATTCGATTCAATTTACTCAAATAACTCTTTATTTGAATTATTGGCAATTTTGTATTTTTTGAAATTAAAAGGGAGCTCACTTTTGGTATTGACTAAAAATAGAAAGAATTTGAATTTTTAAATTTCAAATTGGTTTATCTTAATCAATGAGTAATCATTAATTTGTTAATTAATTAATCATCGAAAACTTCATTTCCCCTTTTCCCTTTGCTCTTCAACCATTGGTAGATAGCTTTTGCTTTTGAGAATCATTTCTGCTTTTATCTTCTCCAAGTCTAAACAGGTCAGTATTTTATCTTCATATACTCAATATGTTTGTTCTTCATCTTTTTTTCCTTTGTTTAAAATTGCAGTATATGTTTTCATCAATCTTTATGCACAATTATAATGTAAAAGATTTATTTTTGCGTTTAGCGTTTGATTCTTTGAATCAGACATGTGTTTCTCGCAAAAAATTATTCATATCATCTGCAATCTCATTCTAAAGCGAAATTTTCCTGTTGTATATAAAATCACTAATTTAGTTTTTCAAATCCGTAATTCAGGATTTCATACATTGTTTAGTTATCAGTGCTTATGTTCTATATTGAAAGCATCAAAAATTTCAAAGATAAAATTTTTAATATGTTATATAATTTAAATTTCACCATGAGAGCATCATTGTCAGCTTGTACCATGTATATCTTCACATTTTATTTGTAGTATCGGGAACATAAAACCAAGCGGAAACTCAAATTGTAGAATATAAGATGAAGATGTAAAAATATAACATGCTTTTGTAAACTACAGACTGATAATGTAAAATAGATGCAATATTGGCAATTACTTAATGCAAAATGTAAAAGAACTCGGTAAAATACACTCAAATTTTGTAAAATAAATTTTACATTTGTAATATATTAACATACAATTGTAAGTATAGGTGATCAAGATTCTAAGAAAATAAATATACATTCCTAAACGTTACGTTCATATATTAATTGACATATACATTAACATAATAGTGTAGCCTTTTGTAAAATATACAATTTATACGTAAATTATGAAAAGTGTTGGTAAGCTTTTTTAAAAGTTTGTAAAAAATATTCTACATTTATCATAATGACATTGTAAAATATTTTATAAAATTGTATTTGTCGTCTGGATCGTGTAAATTATAGATATAAAACGTAATTCAATGTTACATTTCCTTATGTATAAATTTCTAATTATGTATATGCGTATACGAGAGTTTGCAATGTCTTTTTCAATTTAGTATTTTATTACGCAACCGAATGTAATTTTTTTTACTTAATATGTTTAAAATATGTATACGTCTCTTAGCATTTTTTCCGTATAAGCGGTAGATTATTAGATGTAAAATATGACATAATGATGTAAAATAGCACAATATTGTGTAATATCATAACAGATTATCTCAAAATAAGTTGCTTTTAATCAACCGAGATTTTGCCGAAATGCTGTGTTCTTAACAATGCTTATTTGCTAAATATAGAATGATTACTGACGTGTAATATTTTATTTAGCATTAATTTAACAATCCCTCTTTTTAGGAATGTTAGTTGTCACGAATACCACATAGTGGTTTCAATCTCCTTCGTACAATCTTCATCCCACGGCCTAAGATGAAACCTTTCCTTGATCAAGGAAAGGTGCCACCTCAATTCAAGTGCTCCCTATATATATATACATACACACACACACATAAGTATTTCGATCATCTTCACCCTATTTTCATTTTCGATTTTATCTAACATTTCATAGTGCTATTCTAGCTCATTTAATTTTGACATTTTTTTGTTAATATCTTATTATTCTTTTATTAACATTCTATTTCGTTATCAACCAATATTGTTAACAATAGTTTGACAACTTCAACGATTTTATGTAATATTTGTCATCCCGCTATAAAATTTATTTGTTTCTTTATAAAATTATAGGATGATTAGCAATATATCGATTATTTTTACATATTTAACCAACATCGTTAGCTAATATCATGCATTAACTTCAACTATTTATGTAAAACTCGATCTCTCTCTATAGATTTTGCATGATGTACTACAAAATAAAAAGTTGATTATATATCTTTTATTTTTTAGATAACATGTAAAAAAATAAACATTGGGCAAGGCAGATCCTCTGTTGAGGTGCCATAATGCAGGGATCCGTCTGATGGGGATCATCTATAGAGATGCCAAAAGAAAGAAAATACATTTAAATGAGATGTCAAAATTGCACATCCTTAAAGACGATTTAGAGGAAGATCCTAAATGTACTTTCAATGGATAATATTCATGATATACCACCCTCTTTAGTCTCAAAGCCCCGCCTTTTTATCAAGCTATTATAGATATAATCATTAAGTATCAAGGAATTAGGATCCTAGTCCTTGTGCTTGATCTTTAGCAAGATCGTGTCGACAAAAGATCGAAAAGAGAAAGCAACCTATAGTGTTTCCTTACCTTTTCTTTGCTACAATCTGCTAAGTTGAGCAAAGAAAATAAGTTGAGATAGTACCATCCTTTCTATGTGTGGTATCTCATTCAATCTCCTCTAACTGGACTCATCTGATCTTAATGGCCCGCGACGGATTGTCTTCTGCGATACCATTGATTTTCAAGATCAACTTGCTCATAAAGTAGCATTCATGTTATGAAGATCCATATTAGCATAAGGTAAAGGAAAAAGTTTCTTCCCTTGAGAGAAAGTGAAGAATTGGCGCGAGTTTTTAGATATAAAGAAGCATGCATAGGGTTCTTAAGACAAAGGTAGCATGAGATTTCTTTTCATCCCATGTGTTTGAAATTAAAGATGTAAAAGATGAAGAATGGAAGGTCCATCTACATTTGAAGGAGCTTGAGGGCCTCGATTCTGACGACATGGTGAAAGCTAGAGAGGTACTAAGAGGAGATCTAGCGAAAGAAGGTGAATAAGCGCATAAGAGACCTAAGGTAGGTGTCGGAACATCAAGTGGTACAGAAGAGAAGAAAGAAGCATAGGCCTATTATGTAGAGTTGGATGGGTGATAATATCCATGTGATCATTAACGTAAATTGTAATTAGAATTCAGATGAATCAACTGAGAATGATATGCAAATGAGGTTAAATTCTCTTTAAAATAGAATTTTAAGGATGTGTTAGGGTTGTGTTGCCTCCTTTGACTTAATCATGATAATGTTATGATCAATCATGCTAAACATTAACATTATAGCTTGTGGTCGTAATATTAATTCATAGTAGGTTTATGATGCCCTATTTCACAAGGGATGTCGAAGGCAGGACACTCTAAGGATCATGCAAGGTGAAAATGGTGCAAACCTTCCTTCCTTTACTATAGATGTGCTCTAATTTTTGAAAGCATGATTCTTTTCCCTCCTTTTCTCCCTTATTTGAGATAAAGTGGATATTGACAATTGCAAAATTATTTTAGAATTCTTTCTTTGAAATAAACTAGCTAGTGTATGACTTAATAGTGAAAGAATGTCATCACTACAAGGAAAATAAGTTGTGACTACAGAACTATGCCCACAAATATGGGGTTTGTGGCCACAGAATTGGGCTCTGGCCACAACACATCGTGACATGTAGCCGTAACTACACGTCTCGTCGTGAGAGCTCTCTAACCATGAATATGTTATGGCTATTACAAGTGACCACAGAACTTGTCGTGGCCACAACTCTTGTATGAAGATTTTGGTCACGGATTGTAGCTACGAAAAACTAATGACCACGGAATTATCGTGGCCACAAGTTTCTGTAGCCACATTCTGCGGCCGTAATTCATTTTTCTTGTAGTGCTGGTCGAGCACAAAATCCGCCTTGATCGATGCTCCAAATAGAAATGGACATGACCTTGATCAATATATAGATTTGTATGATCTTTCGAGATGAGCTCAAAATCCGTTGTTACAGAAGATACTACTATAAAAAAATTGAGTTATAATGACACTTTTTTTCAAAATCCGTCATTAAATCAGTTGTAACTAAATATATGACAACATATTATTCATTATGAAATAATTTTTATACTTGAAATTAGTGACCAATATCATATTTGTCATTATATAATTAGCGGCGGTCCTTATAGCGATGTAAATTCATTACCATTTTTCAAAATTATAAATAATCACTACAAGAAAATGAGTTGCGGTCCCAGAAACTTATGACCACGATAATCTCGTGATCACTAGTTTCTTGTAGCTACAATTCTGTGGCCAAAGACTTCATACAAGAGTTGTGGTCACGACAAGTTCTGTGGTCATTTGTAATGGCTACAACATATTCATGGTTAGAGAACTCTCGTGACGAGACTTGTAGCTACGGCTACTGTCCACGACGTGCTGTGGTCAGAGCCTAATTCTGTAGTCACAAACCCTACCCGTGGGTATAGTTGTGTAGCCACAACTTGTTTTCCTTGTAGTGAATCGTTGTTAAATTTTCGATTAAAAATTAGTAATAGATAAGCTTCATTATATGAATCGTCGATGATAATATAGTAAGGGATATGATATTCACCACTAATTTCAAATATAAAAAATATCACATTGAATAATATTATTGTTATATATTTAACAATATTGATTGAGTGAGAAATTTTGAGCATAACATCATTATAGATCGATTTTGTTGTAGTGGACAAGTTTGTTATTGAGTAATGCCCTCTTGGATTTAATTTTTTTTTATAAAGGTTGGTTTTTATTTACAACAGTTATTTCTGAAAGCAATGGTTTATTTATAAAAATTAATGGTATGATAATATATCTTTAATATGAGAGAATTTATTTGGAAAGTTTCATGGTATGAACTGAAAACATATTAATTGGTAACTACAAATTTATTCTAGCTTTTGGATTGGTTTGAAGATGTGGCAACACATATCATTCCTCAAGAATGACCTTTATAGCATAGAAAATTTATATATTGTAAGTTTTTTATTAAATAAAAAATATATTATTCATTGAAGTATGTCACTTGTATGGGATTGCCGTTGCCAGACAAATCACGATTGATAGAAATTCCATGTGTAAATATATATTCTCATTGTTGATATTCAATAATTCATTCACTATTTCTTTTCATAGTAAACTTTCATCTTAAATTAGTTTATTGTTCCTTAGATTACCAATACCATACTTAAATAAACCAAACTATGCTGAATATCCTATTCAGATGATCTTAGTTAATTATTTGTTAAATTATCCATATATCAAGATAAAATAAAAACTCTACAAAAAAATGAAAATATTAGACCACAATTATTATTTTTTATTTGATAATATCAACAAATTATTAACAAAGGAATGCATGTTTTCTTTCATATTTCTAGAACAATGCAAAATGTCAAAAAACATGGGTTGATATCTTTAACAATGTCATTCTTTTAGGGCAAAAGAAACCCTCACATCGTTTTAACTAAAAAAAATCTAAATCCAAACATGTCTTTCTATTCTTTTAGGGCAAAAGAAATGTTGACTTCTTGTATCTAACTTATAGGCCCTTGTTGGGTTGCAAAAGATGAGAATTCAAATCCCCTCATATTAATATAAAATTTGCATTACTATAATGCTACCTCTCTCATGATAATTTTATACATTATGATGCTATATAATATGATGTTGTTAATCAAGACAAAGCCATCACTATTGTACGAGTTCAACGTTTTATTCCTTTTAATTGGGAGAGGGGATCGTCTGCTGGAGGAGGGAGTGCAGCAGAGTCTGTTGTAGGTGTGTCTGCCTCTCCATCTTGATTGAGCGGTTCACACAATTTTGCACTTTTTGTGGACCCGTACCGTATAAAATCGTGTGAACCGCTCGATCAAGATCGAGCGACTCACACACCTATAACAGGCACAACACCACAACAGAGGATCTTTCTCATTTAATTGGTGCACATTCAATCTCAATGAAGATTTTTTACATTGTATTTTTTGAAAATATTGGGAGAATTCCGAAATTGCATAATTATCCCCATCATATCAGTACTATAATCCATAATATTAGATCAACTCTCCAACAAAATAAGTCGGGATAGTTTCCCATTTTAAAAAAATTAATAGATTTTATATATTAATATTCCTTTTTTGAAAATCTCGTTACTTATAAGCTTTTGGATGGATTATAAGGACCATGATGTAATTACATAGATTTCATGGGGTTATGGGATAACTGGAGAAGACTTCAGGGGTTATAATGTAAAAATCCCATAAATCTGTTACAAGCAACATTTTTAACATCGAACCGGAACCTTATCAAAATGGTCGAATTAGGTTAAACCATGTAATCAAATCGATTCAACCGGATTATGACGTCATCATTATTTAAAATCGGATTAAATTAGGCCGGTGAGAAAAAACTGGTTGAATCGGATAATCAAAGTTAAATGAAATAATATATATAATATACATGTAAATATACTTGAAATATAAATAAAATACATAGATAATGCATATATTTCACATTATACATAAAATATTTTTTATGCACAATTGAATGTCATATATATCATATATATGGGTAAAATGGGGCTGTCCCCTTGAGGGGGAGCTAACTTGGCTCCCCCGCCACATTTTCCTCATTTTTTAAATTTTTTTTGAAAATTTCTTCTTTGGATTTTCATCAATATATCCCTATATCATGCTATTAAAATTTCGTGCGAAACAGATACTCCTACGGCCTCTATCCAGACGGGGTCGTTTTTAACAAATATGTAACCGTTAAAAAATGAATGTCTGGATGGAGGCCGTAGGAGTCTCTGTTTCGTACGAAATTTTAATAGCGTAATATAGGGATATATTGATGAATATTCACGGAAGAATTTTTCAAAAAAATAAAAAAGGGAGAAAATAGGGTGGGAGAGCCAAGTTAACCCCCCCTTAGGGGCAGCCACATTAAACCCTATGTATATAATTTGGACTAGTTGCATTATAACATAATAGTAGTTTAATTATATTTAAAATCCATTATGAGCAGAAAAATATGTTAAACTAAAGGGATATTTACCCAGCGAACCCTGAAATCTTTCAAAATTACCTCTACGACCTTTGAAACATCGATATTCCTCCCTAGACCCCGTATTCTTGCTCCGTCTTACCCTATAGACCCTACCGTTAATTTGATATTTTTTAAGTTAACTTGTTTGGGTTTAAGTTGAGTTAATCTAACCCTAGCAAATCCAAGGGCCCTCCTTTCTTCTTCTCTCCCCCTCCTTTTTCTTCCACACTCTCTCCTTCTTCATTCTTGCTGGACGAAGTAAGCCGGCTGCGCCGTCGGTCATGATCCGATCCATCTCTGCTCCCCCAACAAGCGAATCCGCCGCACTTGGCGGATCAGCAGATCCTCCTCCATCTCTCCAACGAACACCGGCAGCAGCAACAGCAGCGATTCCCGATCGACGCCCTCCCCGACGAGATCCTCTTCGAGATCCTCCGCAGAATCCCCTGCAACAACGACCGCCGCCGCCGCCGCCGTCTCCAAACGCTGGCTCTCCACCCTCTCCGGCATCGCCCGCGACGCCAACGCCGACGCCGGATCCCGTCACCCGCTTCCTCCAAGGTGAACCAGTCTCCGACGTCTCCGTCGAGCAAGGAGGAGCGAGGAGTTGCCGGCGTGATCTCCGCTATCGGGAGCTTCCGCTCCGCCGCGCGAGGAGCCTCCGCATCACCGCCGTTGCGTCGAGGCGACGATCCGCTGGAGCCTCAGCTCCAGCCGCACAGGCGCATCGCACATCTCCATTTCCGATTTCCAGGTTAGTTCTCTCATATCTCGTCTCCTTCTCTCCTCATCTCCTCCCATTTCTTCTCAATCTCATCCTTATTCTCTATACTCATTTTGATCCCGATTCTCCTCTAATTTCCTCTTCAAATCAACACTGAACTGCCTTGATGTCACTTCAATACTGTCTCATCTTCATCTGATGCAATTGATTCATCACCTAGGCAAATCTCAGATTATCCATCATATTTGAGTAATCGATCTCTCCCCCATTCATATTTCTCTATTAAAATTGGAACCGAGCCCATTTGCTCGAGTCAAATTGCTTATTGCAGGTGGTTCATGTATCAACAACAACAACCAGTAGCGAGTGAAAGCTCTGAATCAAGCACTTGGAGGTTTGCCGTGGTTCGAACATCCGCAGGCGTAAATTCGAAGCATCTGATCGAGCTATAGCAATCATCGCTTGGAGTCGATCAAAGGCCACCGATCAATCACTTCCGTCTCGGACAACTACCGCCGTGGGCACTTGAATCGAATCATCTGGACGCGGATGATCTAAACTGAAACCGTGAACTACATCACATGAGAATCGAGCCGAATCCATCTGATTAAGAGCTCCGCCACCTGGAATCGTCTCGCCGAATGATTTAGGTTGTTCAAGTCAAACGATTAGATCAGGACTGATCGCAAAAAGCAATGTCGCGCTTCTAAGCATGACCATCAGATAGGCCCTCATCGGACGGATTAGAAATCAGCCAATCGTAACCATCAAGGCGTCTCCACCGCCCCACAGCTCTCGCGCAGCATGCACAGTTCACGTGCGTGAGCCGGACATTTGTGCAAATTGCAAATTACGCTCCAACTCTTCTCAACTTGTTAGAAGTCACCGGAGATCCCAAGAGGGTGGGAGGGAATGGCACTTACCGTAAATTTGATAAATAAAATGGGTATCATGTAAGAAGATAACGGAATCTGGTCACTTTAACGGGGCAAATGGATGGGAGTTAACCACAGGGTCTGTGGGATAAGGGTTAGCAAGATTACAGGGTCGAGGGAGGAATATCGATATTTCAAAGGTCGTAGAGGTAATTTTGAAAGATTTCAGGGGTTCGCTGGGTAAATATCCCTAAACTAAATGGTTAGAAGTTTGAAATCGGTAATCAAAGGTCATGAATTCAACTCATAATACCGGATTATTTTCAACTAAATTAAAAATTAAAACGATTCAACTTGGTTGAACCTGATTAAACCGATTAAAAATAATAAATTGAACCAGGTGAGTTCTTTAAATTTTGAATTTCGAATCGAACCGATAAAATCGGCTAATTGGATCAGTGCAGATTTGATTCACCGATTGAACCGATCGAACCAGTCAGTCCGATCCGATTACAGAAACACTGGTTACAAGAACATGAGGCGAGGACATCGATTAGATATTTAAGAGCGGGTAAACGGTGGGCAGATAACGACAACCGCGGAACAAAGAACGGTCGTGATCTATATGTCACGACCACGATTAAAATGGACGGTCCAAAATCCTCAGTAGCAGATGGAAGTGGAGTCCATCCACATCCCCCCAACCCCACACACAGATATTTCTCCGACCAATCAACGTCATGGCTTTGTTTTTTCCCAAATATTCCCGAAACCATCGAAGTTTTCTCCACCGTCCATCTCCTTCAATGTAAAGATACCGCGGTTTACCACAACCGTCCATGTCGCCAGGAGGTCCATATTCTCGACCTGTATTCATCACTTCAGCACATGGAATAGAAAATATTATTGGTAGGTCCTGTTTTTTACACTAATTGTAAAATGAACGTTTAGTGTCTTGGTTCACCTCCAATTGCTGACTCTAACTCGAACTCGAACTCATTGAGCTTGATGCAATTCGAGCCAACTCGTTAGGCTCCCTCCGATCCGTTGACCTCATTGGCAGATTCCAAAGAAAATGATGCGACTGGAGCTGATAGTATATATAAGAATCAAGTTTTCCTCCCAACAACATTCGTTCTCAGAAGAATATTGGATTCTCGGTGTGCATACTTACTATACGAGCACCTATATCATTTCGAGCATCAGACCAAGGATTGGGGCCTCACTTGCTATTGCTTTCCGTTAGTAGTTCATAGCGAGAGCAGATTGGTGATGGCAGTGACTGAGAGATTGAAGAAGGATGCATTGTTCATTCTTCCTGCATGACTCAGAGCCTCCTTCAAGAAGAAATCAGAACATTTATGTGTATATATCCGACTAAGGGTAGGCAATGAACCAAGTGTGGTGAAATATAACATGACTGCCTAAGATGGTTAGCGATCTTAACAAAGGCAAATCGTCTTTAGAGCATGCATATGAGATTCACATCATTTCTTTCTTATCATTCTCAAGGCCCATACACTACCACCACTCTTGCTCTGTTTGTTCAAGCAAAGCCGAGTTCAATTGTCGGATGAAGAGTATCCAAGCACAAATAGAAGAGTAAGATACAACTAGCCATAATAGGAAGCAAATCTACTTGATTTTAACATACTATATCACATATAATTTCGGTTTTGTAAAAAAAACATTTACTATTTTTATTAAATTTAAAATCTTTCGAAAACACCATTTTCACTCTAAAAATCATTAAAAAGCAAATATATTGTAAACTCTAAAAAATACAAAGTTTATAGGTATTATTGTACAACAAAATATATCCAAAATTCAAATAAAGTTTCATAATGTATACCTTAAAATCCTAAAATCTCACCAAAATCATTCAAAATCACATAAAAACAGAAAAATATGTACACATGTTTTGTTTTAAATGCAATAAAATTCTTTACAAGATAAAAAAGCCAAATTTATACCTTAAAAGTCATAAAAAGCAATATAATTTGACTTGAAATCATTGTCGGCCAACTAAATCAATTTCTAAATCTATAAAAATTTATAAGTACTCAAAAATCACTAGAAATACTATAAACATAACATAAAAACAATTATTTCCTCATTTTGAGCATTTTACTTGTATTTTAAAATAAAAGAGATGTCTTTTTATCCTTATATTAATTTCTTTTACACACTTAAATCTTTTCTTTATTAAATATATTGAAAAATACAAATACAAAATTAAATTTCAAAAAAATAATAAAAACATAAAACACATAAAAATATACCTATATACCATATCACGTATGTATGCATAAAATAACATAAAACAAATAAATACACTTTTAAATGCTAAAATTCTAAAATCCTTATAAGATATCACAACGTAGAAAATCCTAATCGCTTAATAACTCTATCAATCTACCTTAATTAAAACTTTGCATCGCTAAGTTCGACTCTAAAATCTATACCAAGTAAAAAAGATTAAAATTATTTCTCACCAATTTCAAGATTGCAAAGACAACACAAGTTTAAAATTCAACAATTTAAAACTTTCAAAATTATGAGTCAATAGTGCCTTTTTATCGGACATGGGAAATTGTATCGATCCAACTCCCACCTTAATAAAATTTAAGATGCTCCTGTTCTTGATAGTTCACAGTAATCGTTGATTCTTCATACTTCTAGTCCAAACTTCTCACTGATACCACTTCGTTGAGAAACGAACCAATATCACCTTAGGTCTGAAATGCCGGTTGCCATGGATCAAACATTAGATACAAGATGCAGATGCGTTGTAGACCATCGCCACAGAAGCACGTTAAGAATAAGACCAAGAGATATGCCAGTGGTTGGTCACATCTCACGACCACTGGAGAGGAAAAATCACTATGAAGTAGAAACGAGTACAACTCTCTCCATTGACTATCTCCCTTTTCTTCTCTCCGTCTCTCTTTTTCTCTTGTGTATTTTTCCTTTTTTTGTTGTGCGGAGTCGATGCCCATATCAACTCAGTAAACCCAATTACAAATCCGCAATATTATTCTCATAAGGACTACACATAGAATACAACTTAGGATCAAAGCCTAATCTCTTCAGGATTCCTGATTCTAATGTGACTCTAATCCTACATGACAGAGTCCATAAGATCATTAATCTTCTTTCTCAGTACTGTTAAACAACTATTTATCAACTTTCATCTTGATTTGGAAGTATTATGAATTTTGGAAGGAATCGAATATCTAAAGGTAAAAGATGGTAATTAGCTAGAGTAACATAAAAACTTAAAGAGCCGCACGTGTAATTTTTTTATTTTTTATTATGAAAAGATGCAAAGCCGTAGAACAAAGTACCGAATATTCACAAGTAAATTTTTATTCTCCCAATATCATAACCGATCGTACAAACGAACCCATTAATTTTCCAGGGGTATCATTACAAAAGTATCAGTCCCTTCGGGTGACTGCCACGTGGTGACACAGGAAAATCTCTCTCGCTGCCACGTGGGATCTGGATCTCCCTCCTCCGCCTCTCCGCCTCTCCTCCCGATTCCCATTACCACCCCCTATATATAAATACGAAACCACCCGCCGGGGATCTCCAACTCCACCCCAACTGAGTTCTCGTGACGCCGCGCACCTCACGATGGCCATCGCTGCCTCCGCCGCCGCGCTCGAGAGCTCCATCGCTCTCCTCTCGTCGCAGAAGCTCCGGTCCCTCACATTGCCCTCGCCGTCTGTCGCCGTCGGCGCATCCACGGCGGGGGGTTGGCGCATAACGCCGTCTCTCGTGGCGCGGCGGCGAGGCAGCGTTAGGATTTCTCCCTCGTCCGCTGCAGTATCCTCGACCGTGGTGGAGCCGCAGGGGCCGAAGGTAGTGTTCCGATCCTTCTGGATTCTGATCCGGCGGTGTTGGTTGCGGCGGTAATGGTTTTGGAGTCTTCAATGCTGAAGGAACGGTTGTTTCAGGTGGTATCGCTCCCGACAAAGCCGTATGAGGGGCAGAAGACGGGGACGAGCGGGCTCAGGAAAAAGGCGAGGAGTTTTTGTTGTAGAAAATATTTTGTAAGTTTTGCCGTGTCAAATTTGGGTTTTTGTTGATTTTTTGGGTGGGGATTTGCAGGTTAAGGTGTTTCAACAGGAGAATTACCTGGCAAACTGGATTCAGGTAACTACGGATCTAGTAATGATTTCTCAGTACTTGTTTTTTTACTGAAAGCATGCAAGGAGCATTCCCGTTCTAAATCAATGCTATATATATCGCTACAGCGTGATTAACAAATGTCCTTCATGAAAATTCGCTGTTCTCTAGCCTTTTTAATGAAGTAAATAAGGTGGCGGAGACCAACTCTAAATTTGGAAATAATTAACAAGAGAACTGAGATGCTGGATTCAAATCAAAGAGTGGATATGACACGTTATATTGATACTGCCCACAATCACATAACTAGGCATGGTTTGTGTATTTGGCCAGGTGATCCAGTAGGTTAGAGACGGTCATTAATCAGAAAAATGCCCCGGTTTCACCTCTACTTGCCAAGCATTGAACTTGCGTTACTTAATTTCTTATGTTCAGTGGCGTAGGAAAGAAAATTTTCTAAAACCAGAGTATGGGGGTGATTGGATGACTTGTGTTTCGATTGCAGGCATTGTTCAACTCATTGCCTCCGGAGGATTACAAAGATGGTCTGCTCGTATTGGGAGGCGATGGGCGCTATTTCAACCGTGAAGCTGCACAAGTATTTTTCTGGAATTAATGGGTGGTTGCTGAATTTGTGTTTTTGTTTAGATTTTCTCAGCATTAATTTCATGTACGCTTGATGTTGTTGATGTGCAGATAATCATCAAAATTGCTGCTGGAAACGGTGTGGGTAAGATTATAGTTGGAAGGTGAGAAGTTTGGAACGATCACCTTGAATCCTCCTCCTTGGGATCTTCACATGCAAGCACGCACACGCGCACAAATGCATGCATATATAAGTTTTTGAATCTAGCATACTCTTACAACATGTTAAGTACCACTATAGGTAGCCTTTTTATGCTGTTTGTTCATTATATGTAATTCACTATAAAACTACTATATGTATATCTCAACTTTGACGAGTTAGGACAAGTCCCTAAGTCGAACTATGTTTAACCTCCATCTAAGTGAAAAGAAGCAATCCACTTTAAAGAGAAAAACAAAAGAAACAATCAAACATTCAAAATGGTAAGTGATATGCATGAACAAGGAATCAAATGTTTGCATGAATCAAGCAAAATGTAGAGGAGTTTTGTGAGATATTTTACATGTGGTCTACTTCTCCCTTTGAAGGACCATAAGTCGAATGACTCAGCTAAGCAGAGGGATTATCTTTCACGATTTTTTTATAGGCTTAAGAAAGCACTAGGTCTCAAGTTTGTCACCGATCTTAGAGATATTCCCCTTGCTTTGTCCTTTTCCATCATTTTTGTCCATGAAAAGGTTATTAAATCTCTTTGAAAAAAATATATGAAATCCTTGTGCTTTCTTAAGCCTATAAAAAAATCGTGAAAGATAATCCCTCTGCTTAGCTGAGTCATTCGACTTATGGTCCTTTAATGAGCCATTTGACTTTATGGTCATTCATCTTATGGTCCTTTAATAGCTCTTTTATGGATACTCGATCCTTTTAATGGCCCAGTAGCTCTATACTTACTTTGTTTAGAATATTCTGAAGCATCATTTCCTTTTTACTAAAATGATCTGGTGGTATTGCATTGTGCCTACCTCCCACATTGCCATGGTTCAAATCCCTCCTTGTTGGTGTGCGTTAGGTAGCCGACAACCAACATAAAAATAGTCGGATATTTCAACATGGATTTGAGCAAGAATATATGTAGCCAATCCTACTTAAAATGGAAGAAGGATTCACCATCATTTTTGGTTCACTCCCCCCCCCCCCCCCCACACACACAAAAACTTTCTTTTAGTCCATCATTCATTGTTATTAGCTTTTTGTGCATAGAATAAAAATTCTTTTCTGGTTCTCAGCATGTACCAAATGAGTTGTATGTGACCGTAGGATGACCTCCTTGTGCATCTTTGATTATGCCTTCCCTTTATTGTGTCGGTAGAAGTCTCATGATAAGGGGCATTGTGAAAGCAGATGTTCTTGAAAGGTGGGAATTTGATTGCATTAACAAAATTCTGCAAAAACCTTTTGGTTGTTGATTAGAGTTGAGAAAATCTCTCGGAGTTTTGTCATCCGCTAGCAATACAGCACCAAATCATGTGTTTCCTCTCAAAGATCAGGATGTGTAGGACAATTACATGGTTTGGATGGGCTTGATTGGTTCCCATAAAATTACTCACGAGTTGAATTGCAATAGTATTCTTGTTCTTTGCAAAGCCAAAGATTGGTTAAAATGGATGGTCATCTGTATTTTATTGGAAAATATCTTGATTTGATTTTAACATGGAAAGTTTCCATCTTCATGACTGGAGACTGGTAACTTGTGATAAGGAACACTTCTTATGCAACGTTAAACTTATACGATGCTGGGCTTAGATAATGGTAGATAATACAATGTTGATTTTGATTTATGAGCATTATAGTGTAAGACCTGCCATTTGGATTTTTTGGGTCTTAAAGTGAAAATACTACTTCTAGCATTCCTCATGCACCAATCATTTAAAAACAATGGCCAGGAGACGCTAAATTAAAATAATTTTGATACTGCTGCTCCATTCTGTCAATAATGTGCAGCAATGCTCATGTGAAGCTCTGGGCTGTGCGATGATGCTTGAAAAATTGATACATGTTTTTTAATGTTGCAGGGACGGGATTTTATCGACTCCAGCTGTTTCGGCAATAATTAGGAAGTGGAAGGTGAACTAATGCCTTTTTTTCTTCGTTTTGACATACTCATGCTATGCAGGAGTGATGATTTTTCTTCTTCAAAATCTCATATTGATAAAGCATTGGACATTAGAAGCCTCTTAGTTTATATGCCACCATATAATTTGGGCAGTGCTTCCCATTTAGCAAAAGTCCTGGGACTAATACGGGGTTTTTGAATTCTGCAATTGAGTCAACCCATTTAGGCATCTCCCAGGGATGTGTCACCAAGAAACACAAACTTAAATTTCTTCTAGGTGTATGTTTACTATCTTTTAATTTGATTTTATAATTGTATCTTTCTTAACCTCGGATCTTTCTACAGCATCATTTTAAAATGGAAATGACAAACATATATCGGGCTGCCAAAGCTCACAAAGTAGTAGACTTTCAAATTGATTTTCTGGATATTTCTGGCTTGGATTCAATTTTGCTTTTAAATAGGTGTATGGTGCCAGGAGGGACATATTTTTCCAGTCATTTCCATTTTTTATATAGTCACTGCTTATTCTTCTGTTACAGTGATACTAAATTATTTTTCAACCTTTTACTTGTGACAGGCTAATGGAGGGTTCATAATGAGCGCAAGCCACAACCCTGGTGGTCCAGAATATGATTGGGGAATTAAGGTGAGCATTTCTGCATTGATTTTCACTGTATATTTTTAGTCTGAATGCTTTTATTGTTGGAAAACATGCTAACTAGCTCAGGTTCTTCTCTAAAACCTGAGATCCATACTGTGTTCTTATGGTTGCTTGGCTTACTTGTCAAGTTGACAATACTATGCCCCGGTTAATTTTGTGTCTATCATCTTACAACCAACCCTGAAATGGTTAGATTCTGCCTATGTTAGTTTTGGTATTTTATTTCTGTTTCCTGGTTATTGTGCTTGCAGTTCAATTACAACAGTGGGCAACCTGCTCCAGAAACAATAACTGATAAGATCTATGGAAATACGCTTTCTGTAAGTTCTTAACCTTCTTTATTTACTGGATCCCATGCCTGATCACCCTAGAATTTTATGCATTTGCCCCTAAAAAGCTGCATGTTATGGTCTGTAGGTACTCACCTCGAAATAATTTTCCATATTTATTGTTTTTTCGTCAGAATCAACAATGTATGTTCTTATGTCATTGCTTCCTATGAATATTTTTCTTTTCTGTATTGCCAAATTCTGAACTTGTTTTCATAGAAGGAATTTTATAAATAGGAAATTAGCTTGGTGATTGCATCTCTGGGATCTCATCTTTATAGATATTTCCTAGTTGCCAAAATCCTGAACTCATTTCATAGTTTTACATTAATAAATAGGAAAATTATTCCTGCGGTTGCTACTTCATTAGAATATACTTTATTGTTTCTAATGAACTGGTAATATAGTAGATATTGAACATTACAAAATTGATTGTTAACTCCTTTATTAATTCCATTTTTTGTTTTTAAATTAATCTGTTTACTTGATGACAAACTTTTTGTCGTTGCATCTAGATCACCACGGGTATGGTGATCTTGATATAGCTATTTTTCACTGATTAACAGAAAGATTCACGTTTATGTAGGCTTATAGGAAATTAATCAAGCATGCTATATGCGATGATAGGCATGGATTTATTTCTCTTGTAGACTTATAGTAAATTAATCGAGCATCTTGATATAGGCTTTTGTTTTCTTTTCTCTTCCTTTCTTTTTGAACTTTAGTGTTTACGATGGCCAGTTTTACTACCTTTTTTGAAAAGAGCTCTCCTGTTGTTTTTCCTTTTTACATCTAGAACTTCATCGTTCTTTCCTGGCTTTCCACACTTGATATGTAGCTTATTGCGGATGCAGATTTCGGAGATAAAGTTAGCAGAGACTCCTGATATTGATCTTTCTCGCCTTGGAACAGTTGAATTCGGCAACTTCCAAGTAGAAGTTATTGATTCTGTTTCTGACTACCTAGAACTTATGGAGGTGATAATTGGGTTGATGTTGTACATGTTTCTTATCTTGGTTTATTGTCTTAAACTCGTGTTTTTATTTCTGCAGAGTGTTTTCGATTTTGACCTTATCAGGAACTTGCTCTCTCGGTCAGATTACAGGTATCCAGATCCTTCCCGAGTATGATTGTGATTAGCACTTTGTAGATCATCTTCTTTCCTTGGTGTGTGTGTTTCTCTCTAGAAACATTGAAGTTCATCTGGTTTGCTTTTTCAGATTTGTATTTGATGCTATGCATGCGGTGACTGGAGCATATGCAAAACCAATTTTTGTTGATAGACTTGGTGCTGATTCGGTATACTTATGCCTTTTAATGTAATTATTGGAAGTCTTGGAAAGCATGTATTATTCTTTCTGACGACAAATTCTGGATACCGTGCAGGGTAGCATTTTAAATGGTATTCCTTTGGAAGACTTTGGTCATGGTCATCCGGACCCTAATTTAACGTATGCCGTTTCACCCTCAAGTCTATCAAACCAATATGGTTTTCTTCTTGATTCCTTCTGAAAGTTTACCGTAAAACAGGTATGCGAAAGAGTTGGTGGACATTATGTTTGCAGAGAATGCACCTGATTTTGGAGCAGCTAGTGATGGTAAGCAAAGAACCGATGACATGAGATTATTTTTTATATATTCTGATCCTTTATGTTTATGTTTGTGCGCTTGAAGTTGAGTGGGAGAGTGTAGTTCTCTTCTCACGCAACAAGCTGGATTTTACGAGATTTAGCTTGAAGGTGTCATTTGGAGTTGCACTGCTAGTTGGATGAATGGATAATTTACTCAAATTTTATTCAAAGATTGTGTTAATTCATCGTCACACAATTTGGCATGTGTGAAAATGTGATGAGGTCCTTGTAATAGCATAATTACGTGCTAAGCTTAAACTATTGATATCACACCACAATCCAAGAAACTTTCTCCTTTTTAAGTGATGGTTCCTGTGTTAAACTAAATCATACCACAACTTTAGACAAATCGTACCCAGCCTGATCTATGGTTGATTTTGTCGAGAGAAAAGTGTCTAAAGTTTTGAGCTTAATCAAATTATAAAAAATAAAGAAGGATATTTATTGCGCAAAAAATAGAGAAGAATAGTCTTGTCTTTCTTTCTCCCTCTGCAACATAACCACTTTGGGGAGGGAAGGAGCATATCAAGGTAAGGAAGGGAGATAAAGGTATGCCATGAGGAGTGTGGTGGCTGAAGGGTGTGTTTGGAGGAAGGGTGTGGATAAGGGAGTGGAGTGAAGGTCGGAAGAGGGGAGTGGGCAAATGACGGGACAAATGAGGGAGGTGATATGACAAGTTAGAGGGGTAGGATGGTGATAAACGCTAGATGGGAAGAGGAGGGGTTGGATAAGGGATGTGGGAGGAGGTCGAGGGCCTAATACAAGAGGGGAGTGGTCAAAGGAAGGGATGGAAGAGGTAATGGTGTGGGAGGGTGTGGGAGGTGGTAAATAAAGATGGGGCTGAGGAGAATGTGGAGTAGGTAGTGGTGAGGTGGAAAAAAAATTTCGTTGAATTTGATGATTTTGAAATTCATGTCTTATAGGCCTTCATCCACCCATATGTGGGTGGAGTTTGGATTCTGATAGGTGGAAGCGGCATTGGAGGCAATGATAGTGGGGGGGGGGGTGTTTCTAAAGAAAAAAGGATAGTGGGGAGGTGGTAGTTGTGGATTTGACGTGGTCGTGGCTTATGGGTTGTGATGGAAAGAAAGAGTGCACTTATTGTAAACTTGGAAATGTAAAATGATAAAAATATGATAAACACATGGTTTTGTTAAAGTAGACCAGCAATGTAGTAGTCTTGAAATGGTTATCAAACTTGCTTTAGGTTCAAAGAATGGTACTAATGTTTTAAATACGATAGAATATAAAGCTTAGAAATGTCTTTGTAGTAGATAATAATATGGTATAACATGGCCTCGAACATCAAAATATTGGGATATACATGGTTCGAGTTTGTTGAGATGACTCCTACTCTGCGGGAGATGTTGTCTAGTAGTTTTGTTTCTTCTTTGGTTCTCATTGAAACTTCTAGATAGAAGGCCGTATATAGACCTCACTCACACCAAACTCAAACTCATGTAATGTGGATCACATAGTGATGATGAGGATCTTCCACAAGATCCAAATACCTAATTAACTTTATCCTTCACTACTCTTAACAATTCCCCTCAAGATGAGCATATAATTGTTTCCTTGCAACAAATATAATCTCCTACGCCCACATTTCATAATTACACATCCCAAATTTCAACTTGATGCATGCATATCATGTTATTGACGATGATGTAATAACTCATACTGGAGAATTGGAGTGATCAGAGGTTGTAATTTAGAACAATGACATAAAAAATCAAGTAGAACAACGGCTTTCTTGTTTTGCATCAACATCGATCCTTGTCCTTGTCTATTTATCATGTAAAGACAGAAATAACTGGCTCAGAATTTGTTTCTTCAACAAAAGCTAGCTCCATCTCTTATCATGTAAATACAGAAATAACTGGCTCAGAATTTGTTTCTTCAACAAAAACTAGCTCCATCTCTTATAACACGAGCCGAGACAAAGGTGACCATAAACTGATCTCGAAAAATGGGTTCTCCTATATGGAGACTCTCTTATAAGGACCTCTACAATTAAGGGTGCACACATATTAAGTTAAATCCCCTATCCAATGTTATTGGATGGGTCTGCCTTTGTTTTATTATGTGAATGGGTCGGATTGTATCAAGACTTTTCAAATTTGTTAATTTGTGGATTGAATTGGATTATTTCTCTAATTTGATCCGATCCATATTAATCTATTTATACTATTGTTCTTGTATTCCTTGGATTATTCACTGATTTTTATCATTTTGTTAAGAGATTTTTACACGTGCCCTTTTGAATTTTTCCCATCAAAATTAAGTTCGCTAACTTTTTTGCCATTATACTTGTGCCATTATATTCTTACAAAAATCACAACAGTTGCCTTTTTCATTACATATGCCTTCATATCACACCCCCTTGCAGGGGTTGCGTTAGGTAGTTGATAGCCAACGTAAAAAAATAGTCGAATCTTTCAACATGGATTTGAGCAATAGTTCATATAACCGACCCTACTTATAGTGGGAGAAGTCTTTGCCATTTTTTATGCCTTCATATTACGCTAATGCAAAGGCAATACATTTAATTTCATAAGGGGCATAAGTGCGATTATAAAAACATTAGGGGGCCGAAATGTTATTAGAAAATTGGGAATGACACATATATAAAAATCTCTTTTGTTTTATATCCATATATTTGATATGTTATGCTTTTCAAAAACAAACCTTATATTATTTAGGCCAAAATGTGCAAAATTTTTAAATTTACCTCAACTCCCTACTTTCTTTGATCTATTGTACCGGTCTTGAACATCCCTTTCCAACCACGCCTCTTTCTTCAATGATTTGGGTTTAAACGAAGCCCGCAACCCCTTCCCATAATTTTGTTATTGTCTGTGTCTTAGTATCGTAATCCTTGGTGTTCATACATCTTATTTGATCAGACTTTTCTGTCTGTATAATCATGATTCTTCATAATCACATAAGAAAGCATGTGAAATCATACTACATTCTACACAGACTCTATTTTAAGCTTACGCATTTTATCAGTGTCAGCTCACAACTTAACCAACTAGAGGTATTGCGTTGGTTTGCACTCCTGGGGTTACTGTGTTGACTATGATGCTAAAGCGAAATATGCTATCAAAATAGATATTCCCGCTTTATTTGGAGGGATTTGGCATGCCAGAATGTAAGTTTAAATTGTATTGCATGCAATGTTGCATAACTCGGTAGTCGGTACTTGGTTGACTTGGTCACTGACTAAGGATTAATTGGCAGTCGGACGACTAATTGGATTTAGTCAACCTTTAGTTGGTTTTGAATTTTTTAAATATATGATCAATTTTTATACATTATATATATATATTTGCGTAGATTTAGATATTTTCAATACTATAATAAATTCATAAAAACATAACAAGAATACTATGCCTATTTAGAAAAATTAACATTCATAAAAATGAATAGCATAAATATACCAACCAATAGCGTTAGATGTGAATGAATAGCATACAAAAATAAATCAACACTATGTAGATGTTTGTAGTGACCATTAGCATTAACAATAATACAAAACTGAATAACCATAACCTATTAATATGCCTTGAATCCTAACCATCTATTCTTCTGAACATAGTTGAGAATTATCCGATGCACCCCCCCTCGTACCAACATACCTTACCAACACAAGGGTCTCGCTAAGAATGAATAAAAAATATATTGTATCAATTAGTCAAAGAACACAAACCAACAGAAATAGGAGCCATTAGGAAATAAGATAAATAAATAAATAAACCCTCGTTTAAAAATCGGTCGACTAGTTGACCCTATAAGTCGAGGGGGAGGGGGATTATTGACCGACTATGCCTAGTCGAGTTGGCTAGGGCCGACTAGTCGGTCGATTTTTACAAGCTCAATTGCATGACATTAGTGAGTCCATGAACCAACCCATGCCAAAACACAAGATCTTGCTTACTCTAGGACCAAACCAGATTCCGCATTGCGTCTGCATCTGTTGCAAGAATTGGAGTGAGAGGTCTGGATATGACTTTCGCTTTTGAGTCAAAAAGGGGGGAACCACGCTATGGTGTCCATCCCAAACATATTAAAAGACGAAGAGAAGTTACATTAAGTTCTATAGAAGCCAATAATCAAGAAGAGTCTTGGAATGACAAATTACATTCAAATAGTAGAAGTATTGCAAAGAAAAGAGTGTGTCATTTCTAGCTACCAAATTGCCCAGATAGTTGCGATAAGCATAGGAGATCATCTCTAGAACAATGCTCTGCCTCAAACAACGAGTCCCAAAAAAGGTCTATATTTTGTAGATTCGACCAATCTGCATCTATCTCTTATTAAATTGCGGATGTCTTCACACATTGGGAGAAAAAATGCTCCATCGTCTCAATATGTGCTTTGCAGAGGTGGAGATATCCGTAAAAAGTCTTGCACATCGGTCCCTTGTCATAATGTGCCTTTTGTGCAACGACCACAAAAAGAAATCAATTATGTTCAACAATTTTAGGTCCCAGATAAAGTTGCAGTCATGAACTAGAGTGTTTGTCCTCGGCGGTGGCAGTCTAGTGATAACTTTGTAGGCTCGTTTAATCGATAAAGAGTTATCTTTTGGCACCCAATGATCTGACAATTTGCCAATCTATCCATCTGTCGAGGGATTCCAAGAGGAGGAAATCCTCCAGGCATTGATCAGAGAAGTCCGTCAATAGAGAAGGCATCCAGTTGCCATCTAACCAACAATTAAAGACCCGCTCATCCCGGTTAGCAGCCATAGAAAAAAGGCGAGAGAATTATGGAAGCAAAGGGTCTCTCACCTGTCCAATTGTCGATCCATAAGGCATAAGATTTACCGTTACCCAACACTAGCAGAAAGAGTTCCTGCAAAGGAGGCATCACCGAGTGAATCCTCTTCCAAAAAAGCCGAAGGGTGAAAGTGCAGGTGCTAGGTCATACTGTACTGGAACCCGATGTTATATATGCTGTGAATGAGACAACATCAATACAAGTTTTCACTTCTGCCCCAAATCATACTAAGTTACTAACCCACTTTAGTAGAAGAGCCTCATTCATAGTTTCCAAATGGGAGATCCTAAGGCTGCTAGCAACCTTTGGCAAAGTAACAACCTCCCAATCAACCAGATGCACTTCTTCCATCCTGATCAGTTTTACCCCAAAGGAATCTCCTCATGATCATCTCCAGCATGCACCTGATACCAACGAGACGAAGACAAGACGACATGAAGAATGTAAGAATAGCTGAGAGGACGACCTTTACAAGCACCAAGCGTACATCGCGTGGTAACATAGCCGTCGTCCATCTAGAGAGCTTTTTCTCCATATTCAGTATGACATCTGTTGGAGTATTTGGTTGTGCGTCACTTATATTGTAGATGGGTAAATGGACCACTCCAAGATCCATTTACTTCATCCAGAGTTTAGTCCCACATCTACCGTTTGTGTGATGTGGAGACTCAGTGGGGGCTATATATAGACCCCCACACCCATTGTATCCAGTGAGAAAAGTAATAGACTATTAGCCCTTTGTGGTGTTCTCCTATGGTTTCATCTCGTTCCTTAGGGAGTAGGGTTCCACGTTAAATCCCGTCTTCTTTAATGTTTTTATATTTATTTCTTTGATATCGCTTCCACATTCCTATTTTCTAACATGGTATCAGAGTGGGTCAATTCTCGAAGATTTTTTAAGTTCTTTATTCGAAATCGTTTTTGAAGTTCTTGAAGATTTATTTGTTGGAAATTATTGTTCATGTTATGAGAAGAATTGTTCCTCGAATTCTGCTTTGAATTGTTTTTTCCTTGTGATCGTGGAATATGAAGAAAACTAGGGTTCCTGAATAGGAACCCTAAACTCTATGACGAGGCGGTAACAAGCATGTCTCGATGCTCCAGGAGGTGCATCTCCCCTCCAGCGTGCTGCGATTTTGTCGGCGCATCTACCAAGTAGCGCAACCCTTCTTCCCTCAATCTCTCCAGCGATGGCGAGTTTTAGTTGGGGAGGCCTCATCGGCTCGATCTCCATGAAGCGACGAATGAGTCTTTGGGCTCTTTGGGTCGTGGTATAAAAGAATGACATGCTTGTTTAAAAAAATGGCGAGGCACTAATATATATATATATATATATATATATATATATATATATATGAACGGCTTATTGAGAAAAATTGTGATGGCTATTAAAAAACGATGAATGAAATAGTCGAGAAAAAATGATGTCGAAAAGTTGAGAAAATTTGTAGACGGATTCTGTGATATTTTATTTCCCCATCTTTGTTGTCTTCTCCTAACTTGGTCAATGTTTTTCATTCCGATCAGTATGGGAGAAAGGGGGGTATTATGTAGAGTTACAGGTCTGTTCCAGATCCAGATGTCAAATTCCAGACTAGCCAATTTCTAGACTCTACAGATGATCAGATATTCAGACTTGACGCCAGATTTGTTTTGGGTTTTCAGATTTAGACACGCACATGTATGCGATCTTTTCGATGTGCACACGTTTGCCATCATTATTCGTGGTCCCCATCTTTTATGTTTCGGAAAGAGTTTTTCATGTGTTCCATAGGGACTCCTGAGTAGAGATCTCATTCCCTATGCCATGTGGGCTAGGGTTTTCATGTGGTTTCATATGGACTCTAGAGTAGAGTACCATTCTCTGAGCCAAATGGGAGAGACCTAGTTCTCCGACGAGGAGATTTCTTCAGACTCCATTCTCAAGCGATCGTGAACTTCAGTACGAGATCCTTCCGAAGTTACTATATGAGAGAACCCACTTCGAGGTCCCTATGAGAGAGACCCATCTTCAATGATCTACGTATGGATAATTAGCGATGCTCTTTTCAACCCTTTCATAGATGGAGCAGTTGTCTACATTGTTGTGACGAGTCAGAGTTCTTTGTGTAGAGACTCATTTCAGTTGCAACGATTTTGACAGGCACACTACAGAGCACATGCTCTCCGATGAGGAGATTCAGCTTGGCTCACACTCCATCTCGTTCGTCCTTCTTACCTGCACGACATGAGAAGCAACGTCCTCGATACCAGCCGACAGTTATACGTGTTGAGTTGATATTGTCTGTAGTGTCATGTAGCATGAGTTGAGATTTCTTTCAATTTATCCAAGTTGAGCATTGCATGCTCTAGCTTGAGGGGGAGTGTTGGAGTATTTGGTTGTGTGCCGCTTATATTGTAGATGGGTAAATGGATCACTCCAGAATCCATTTACCTCATCCAGATTTTAGTTCCACATATACCGTTTGTAGGATGCAAAGACTCAGTAGGGGCTATATATAAACCCCGACACCCATTGTATCCGTTGAGAAAAGCAATAGACTATCAACTCTTTGTGGTGTTCTCCCGCTCCTTAGGAAGTAGGGTTCCACATTAAATATCATCTTCTTTAATATTTTTATCTTTATTTATCTGATATCACTTCCACATTCCTATTTTCTAACAACATGCAACCAATCATACATCTTATGTCTTCCAGCTGACTGGGGAAGATCAAGGTAGGGATCAGTAGAAAGTCACATTTTGTACCTAGCTCCTCGCAACATGCGTGCTCATCTATATCTGCATGGCTAAAAGGGATAGCCGTATACTTTCATGGTTTAGAATAAGCTCGGACAATTCTCCAAAAATTTCCACTGTGATGTCGTTCTTTTAGCGTCCTCCGTACCTCCCTCGATAAAAAAATGGTGTCATCTTCGTATTATAATAAATGAATAGGATATCCTCAATGGTAATCTCATTGTGGAATCATTATGTCGCATCTGTTCAACCATCCATAACAAGACATTTGTTGCAATCACAAAAAGCATAGGGGTAAGGGGCACCCTTGTCTAACATCCTGCTACGGCTAGAAAAAACAACCCTCAGGTCGACTGTTAACAAGCATCGAGTAGGTGGCTGTGGTGATACATTGCTTCATCCAGGAGATCCAAGATGTGGGAAACCCCATCGTGACATCATCGTCCAGAGAAAACTTCAATCCATCGCATCATAACTTTTAGTAAAATCCCCCTTCCAAAGAACACGCTTCAAATTGAGACCTTTCCCGTCTCTGCATCTCAGTTGTCATAGCCAAACTATCTGTATTCCCAGAGTGAATAATGACTGGAGTGGCGAAATGAGGTGATCTAGAACCATGTTCAACCTAAATGCCAAGACCTTAGATACTATTAAATACATAACGTTGGAAAGTGCACTTGGTCTGATGTTCAACCTAAATGCCAAGACCTTAGATACTATTAAATACATAACGTTGGAAAGTGCACTTGGTCTGAAGTCTTCCACTCTCTCAGAAACCTCCGTAGGTAACAGGAAAATAAGAGCCTTGCTAAGTCTCTCAAATGCAACATTTCCTCTGGTAAACTCTTCCGCAACAACCACAACTTCTCCTTCAGCCACCACCCAAAACTCATAAAAGAAAATGGCAGGAAATCCACCAGGACCAGGTGTACCATTAACATTCAAATTCTACACTGCAACTTTCACCTCTTCCGATATAATGTTTGCACCAAGTGATTAACATGCAACTTAGAAAGTTGAGAGGCCCATTGTCCAGACCATCTCCAAGGTTTGTCTACACTTCTTGAGAAATCTTGAAAATGATTTGTAATCACCCGTCCCATCTCTCAGTTACCCATCGCCCTCTTACCATTCACTACCATAGAGCAGATCAAGTTATGAAAACGCCTCCCACAGGCAACTCTATGGAAGTATGCCATGTTACATCACCTTCTTTGAGCCAAGAGTAACGGGATGTCTGTTTCCATTATACAACACACTTATCTTCAGCAAAGATGACTTTGTGCTGCTGCTCTAATGGTAAGTTCGTCGGCTAAAAGAGTTCTAGTCCATCGATTATGCACACCTCTGCTTCTTTCTCCATGCACATGCTCTTCTAGCCTCTCTAACCTCCTTCTTGAAAGCGTGAATCTGTATGCACAAAGAAATCAACTTCTGATCCATACGTGACGCTGTGAAACCCGAAACCACAATGGAGGTCCAATGGCCAAAGACCAAGTCTCTGAAATTCTCCTCCTGCAGCCAAGCATGCTCAAATATCAAGAACCCCCTAGGGGGCGATGTCACGTTCGAAGTTTACCATAATCGATATTTGAAATGACAGAATGTATAGGAGACGTTGTTGTCCTCGGTTGTTGGAGCTATGACTAGTTGGTTTATCTCCTTGATCCTCAGCCTGCCCATCTCATCCGTATTGAAAACATGTGGTGAGTGGGAGGGTGAAGGAGAAGCAGAGAGAATTAGGTAAGAATATACATTGCTTCCACACAAGTTCTTACCATCAAACCAGGTGGCCCCAAAGCTACTTCAGCCTTTGTGGTTTTGGGGAGGAGAATGAATAAACACCATCCCCTTGTTTTCTCGAATGCACTAGATGCTGGAAATGGATCAGATCAACATCACTGCAGAAAGATGATGAATCAAGAGAATCACACACAATTACATGACACAAGAATTCATAGTGGTTTGACAATGTGCCTACTCCATTTGCTTATGCCATACTCTCTTTTTATTCTTGTGAATATGTTTTGGAGTACAATAAACAATGGTTTGACAATATGCCTACTCCATTTGCTTACACCAGAATCTCTTTGTATTCTCTTGAATATATTTTGGAGTACAATAAACGGCTGCAATAAACGGCTGCCCAAGGGCCCATTGATGATGGAAATTAGGATTAGGGCTAGAGTTACTGGGAGGCATGCATGTGAAGTTACCACCATACCGATTGTATATAAAAAAAATTGCAGATCAGTTGGAACGAGGAGGTTGAGAGATGCATGTACATCACCAATCAGTCTTCACATGTCAAACCCCAATATCAGACCTATTTGTGTGATGAAAGAGAGGGTAGGTGGCCTAGATTAACTCACTAATGTGTTAACTACCAATAGAAGACACATTGATGGCTTCAATCGTTGGAGCTATTATGACTAGTCAGAGGATATCCTTGAGTGTATCCGTCTACCCTCGATCCTCAGCCTGACTGTCTCATTCAGGAGAAGCAGAGTGATAGGTGATTGGGTAATGGCTGGTAGTGGTGGTAATGCGAAAATATAGTGTAAATTAGGGTTCAGCATTGGGTCGGGCTACTAGCCCGACCAGGCCCGCAACCCGGACCGTTAAGCCTGATCCGAACCTGAACCCGTTTAAATTAGGGCCAAGCTCAGGCCCAAAAAAACTTGTTTCTAAAACGGGCCGGGTTCGGGCCGAGTAGAGCCCGCCCCGAAGCTCGGTCCGAAAACCCAACGCGATACCCGGCCCGAAAGCCCGATCATAATCCTATATAGACAAATTAAATGAAGGGACATGTATTAATTAAAATGGTTGAACCACTGTAAAATGGTCAGATGGTAACTCGTTGAAGAAGAACGTCATAATTGTAAGCAATATTATCTAATCTACAAGGTTTTCCCTGAGGATATTGGTTATTATTTTCGAAGATTAATCTAAGGGCACTTCTGATATTGCAAATTAATGGATGCATCCGATGATTTTGCAAATTAATGGATGCATCCGATGATTTTGACGGGTCTTCTCGTTTAATTGCAAAAAATCATAGGAGCAAATATTTATCCTACTTTTATTTTGTCATCTGTCATTTGTCATTTTTCTAATGTACCGGAGGAGTTAATTTTCTTTCTCTTCAGGTGATGGAGATAGAAATATGATTCTCGGAAAGGGCTTCTTTGTTACACCTTCAGATTCCGTAGCTATGATTGCAGCTAATGCACAGGAAGCCATCCCTTATTTCAGTAGTGGTCCTAAGGTCAGAAACATTTCCGTCCTGTCTTTTCTTGCTCAATGTTAGAAAATAGGAATGCGGAAGCGGGATCAGAAAAAAATATTTAAACATGAAAACACGGGATTTAACGTGGAACCCTACTCCCTAATGAGTGGGATGAAACCACGGGAGAACACCTCAAAGGGCTGATAGTCTATTACTTTTCTCATCTGAATACAATGGGTGTGGGGGCCTATATATAGCCCCTACTGAGTCTCCACATCTCCAAACTGGTAGATGTGGGACTAAAGACTTGGATGGGGTTCCCATCTCCCTCATAAGTGACACATATAAACAAATACCCCAACACTCTACGCTGGAAACAATATCAACATTTAAGCATCCTGGCCACGTGTCTTTTGGGAGAAAAAGTCAAATACCTTTAACAATAAAGTCTTAGTGGTTTTGCTCATGTGCAGGGATTGGCTAGATCCATGCCGACTAGCGGAGCTCTTGATCGGGTTGCAGCCCAGCTGAACCTGCCCTTTTTCGAGGTTTAGTACTGCATACTTGCGTACCTGTTAAATAGAAACATTTTGATTCTGGAAACTGACAATATCCCTTAAATCATTGCATAACGATAGCTTGTGATCGATAAAATATTATATGACCAGGTTCCCACAGGATGGAAATTCTTCGGAAATTTGATGGATGTCGGGAAGCTTTCGATATGCGGGGAAGAAAGTTTTGGTACTGGGTCAGATCACATACGAGAGAAGGATGGAATATGGTAGTTCTCAGTGCTCTTTAGTACAGTTACTCGTATATGGGACAACATATCATCAGATATTCGCAATCTGTGTGGTCATTGACATGACTCACTGCATGGAAACAATTAACAGTGCTTTTCCTTAATAAAAACTGCAAATAAAAGTTGAAATTAGAGATTGATCAGCTAGTTGGTTTTGAGTTGATGCATGTGTAAACCATCTGTACCGTCGATAGTCTAGTTTGATGGCTTCAAAATTTCAGGGCTGTCCTGGCTTGGCTTTCTATCATCGCATACAGAAACAAAGACAAAAGGATCGGGGAAAAGCTGGTATCCGTTGCCGACGTCGCGAAAGAGCATTGGAAAAAGTACGGCCGGAATTTCTTCTCTAGATACGATTACGAGGTATAACTGCAGTCGGGCAGAAGCTATGAAGAAAAGAAAAGTAACACTGATATTAAACTAACAGCTTCAGATAAGTCTCACTGTGTTTCAACTCTTCACTACAGGAATGCGAGTCAGAAGGAGCCAATAAAATGATAGCGCATTTAAGAGATTTGATTTCCAAGAGCAAAGCGGGCGACACATACGGTAATATATATATATATATATATATATATATATATATATATATATATATATATATATATATATATGAGGAAAGGGAAGCTACAACATGATGTAGCTAACCTTAGCTACATCAGGGGCATTTTCGTCCCTTTAGGCCGGGGAAGCTGTTTTGAGTAACAACCAAGATGGTTGTTATATAAGGCAGTTTCTCCAATATTTTTTATTTTTTTTCAAAAATTCCACCATGTATATTCATCTATATATCTCTCCTACATGTCATTCAAATTTTGTGAGAAACGGTGTAAAACCCCAAAAAAATGGTCCCATACCGTGGAAACATGAAATTTCCGGGTGGGATAAAAAGTGAGGAGGTTACTACCGAACAACCCGGCTTGAGCATTTTGGGGGTGGTTAACCAGGTCCATATGAGCCCGATCCCAAGAGGTTTTGAGGGTCAGTAATGCTCCGCTAACGGACCGGGGACTTAAGTCCGGGACGTTACAAATGGTATCAGAGCCGAACGCCCTCTGACAGTGGAAAGGGCTACCCGAGAGGCGGAGCCGCCCCTACAAAGAGGTTGGAGGAAATGGCTACCCGGAGCGTGCAGCCGCCACTGTCACTGGGAAGAAGTGATGTGCCATATCGCAACGAGGACGTTGCGAATATAAGTGGGGGAGGTTGTAAAACCCCAAAAAAATGGTCCCATACCGTGGAAACATGAAATTTCCGGGTGGGATAAAAAGTGAGGAGGTTACTACCGAACAACTCGGCTTGAGCATTTTGGGGGTGGTTAATCAGGTCCATATGAGCCCGATCCCAAGAGGTTTTGAGGGTCAGTAATGCTCCGCTAACGGACCGGGGACATAAGCCGGGGACGTTACAAACGGAGACTCCTATGTCCTCCATCTAAAACAGGTAGATTACATCAAATTTCAGACCGTTAAAAATTACTTGTTCTAGATGGAGGACTTAGGAGTCTTTATTTCTCACGAAATTTGAATGACATGTAGGAGGGATATATAGATGAATGTACATGGTGGAATTTTTGAAAAAAAATAAAAAAATATTGAGGAAACTACCTTGTGTAACAGCCATCTTGGCTGTTACTCAAAACAGCTTCCCTTTTCACTATATATTTATATATATAATTCAAAACCTATTGCTTCATATGGAGTTCATCTGATTATTTATTAATTCCCTACATTCGTTTCAGGAAGCTACACCCTTCGGTTTGCAGATGACTTCACCTACACTGACCCTGTAAACTAACTCTAAATCTTATTTCTCCAAAAGTCTAATATCAACAGAACAAACATAAACATTTGTTAAGTCTGCTTCTATCTCCAACTTGCAGGTTGACGGCAGCGTAGCATCCAAGCAAGGGATACGTCTCGTTTTCACGGATGGATCGAGGATTATCTATCGTTTATCAGTACGTCTATCGAGCTTCCCAGAGATTATTCGTATCTTGGATACAATGTAATCCTCTGTGGTCTTTTTATGGCAGGGAACGGGATCAGCAGGCGCGACCATTCGGATCTATATCGAACAGTATGAACCGGATGCATCCAAACACGATGCGGATGCGCAAGTTGCGTTGAAGCGGCTGATAGGTATCTTCCTTCCATGACCATTTTTTTCCTGGTATATTGATGAATGTTATTATTAACATGCCAAATATATTCCTGCAACAGATCTAGCTCTGTCTGTATCAAAACTGAAAGAGTTCACTGGCAGGGAGAAGCCCACGGTGATCACATAAGTGGAGATATATCCATCATCTTTTTTTGTAATTTAAGTTATTTATTGGCAGTAATTTTTTCTTCGAAATTTGTATTAGTTTCGAATAATGAGTTGGAATAAGAAAGATAGGGAAGATAACTATTGGAATATTTGTATATGCGGCTGAGGTTAAGGGGTATTTTTTAAGTTTTCTGTCGTATTGTAAGTTTCAGATAATGTTATTTCTTCCAAAGGATGAGATGAGCTGATTTCTTCCAGGTGAAAATTTTACCTTTGTTTGAGAAGGAAAGGAGTTATAGCAGAACGAAGAGTATGGTTAAATTGTTGCGGGTTAGAAAGTTTTCAGTGGAAATTTTATGCTCATTTCTCTGCCTGTTTTCATAATTACACTTTAGTCCATGTTTACGGCATAAAAGATCAGGGTCTAATTGTACACTTTACACCCACTTATTGGTATAGTGGTAGTACAGTATGTTTACCACATAAAAGACTAGGGTTCAAATCCCACTCTTGCAGGGGTTGCTTTAGGTAGTCGACGGACAGCGTAAAAAATAATCGAATTTTTCAACATGAATTTGAGCAAGAATTCATATAGCCGACTCTACTTGGAGAAGGTTTAGTACATTTATACTTTAGTCCATGTAAACTTTGCAATTACACCTCGGTCTCTGTGGAAGTGATGTTTTACATCACATATGCTTTACGTGGTGCTGATCGAATCTAAATTGAATCTAAAAGTTTAGAATATGGATTCGAAATCGAGTATTTAAAAGTTTTGAATCTGGACTCTTACGGAATTTTTGAGTATCTAAATTCACAATCATGGAAAAGATGAATCTTTAGCATCAAGACTATCGTACTCAAAGAATATGTTTAGCATCGACACTATCGTACTCGAAGAGTTTTCATTTTATTCAATGAAGAGCGAGAGGTCGTCAACAAATTGCACGTTTAGCATTGCATCAAGAAGTGATAGAGAACGGATGGATAGTAAAAGGGACACAAGATCCTCTTGAGAAACACCACGTTTTAGTTGTAAGAAACCAATAGAAGAACCGTTGATCTTGAAAGAGATGCGATTGATTTCAAGAATAACGCAGATCCAATGGATAAATTTTCAGGACATCTCGAGACTTTTTCCTATTTGTTTGGAGAATAAGCACTGAAATAATGGTTCAATTCCCCGCCTGATGCGTTTTCAAAGAGTACGGTTATTCCCATCCACATCTCATTATTTCACCTTGTTCATCTTTATTCCACTTTATTCTTCGCATTCCTATCTTTCCAACCAAACAAATGATAGACACATATTCTCCATCCTGATTCGGTTATTCCTGTTTATTCCCAAACCGAACACCCCCGTAGAGTTTCCAAAATAGAGGCCATGTAAGAGTGTGAAATGGATTTAAAAAGCTTATTAACTTTAACAAAAGTTGCCCATGAAAAGCACGAGCTCCTTACTAGCTAAAGTTTATATAAATTATTTTATATAAGAATATTATAATTTAAAGATTTTATTTTTAAATATATAAGACCAAGCTAAGTAAACAAAAACTAACATTTAGGAAAATACCGAGTATGTAATATATAATGCATAATAACACTTAATTTATCGTTATTGTGTATATTTGACAATACAAATTTGTTCTTTGTGCACTAAGATGAAAGAAATATATAAATAAAAGTAATTATACGATTTATCCTAAAGAGAGAATCAATAAGGAAAAATAGAACACATTGTGATGATCATTGCATGTTGGAGCACGATAAAACGAAGCAAATAGAAAATAATGCAATCTAACCATATTATTTGAAACAAAGGGATGATCAACAAATAACATTAGCATGATAAAATCATTTCATACATTTTTGACAATTATGAGTATCTAATAATAAAAATCAAGAATTACACAAGATTTTCGATATACAAAATGACATGCCATAACTAATCAACACCAAGGTTTTTGAAACCAAACTAGAGACTGAACCAGAAACTCCAACAAAAGGGTTGGAACGGATTAGACCATGGAATCAAACCAGTTCAACCGAATGATGATGTTATTATTTTTTAAAATCGGATTAACCGAACCGGTAAGGAAAAAATGGTTGAACCGAATAATCAAACCGGAATGGATTAAAACATGTACAGAATATACATTCAAACACACTTAAAATAAATATAAAATATACAAACAATTAAAGTATATTACTTTATACATAAAATATTTTTTTGAATATACAACAGTAAATGGTATTAATATAGATATAAATAATATTTGAACTAACTTTAGCATAATGATAGGTTAATTATATTTATTATCCAATCCTTTCAAAAAGTTGGAGTAGTTCGTTAGTAATCATTAATTGATTAGAAAGAGGTCATGAGTTCAACATTCATCAATACTATTATTATTTTAATATAAATTCAAATTTGAATTGTGGTTGAATGGTTTAATTTCGATTGAACTAGGTTAAACCAAGTTGCAGATAGTCGATCAGACTGGTGGTCGAATAAATTTTCTGCAAATTTGACCTAAAACGTAAGAACCGATTAATCAAACCAGACCAGGCTCGATTCATCGGTCCAACACGCATGCATTTTGCATGAGCGCGCGCCCCATTTATATAAATAAAACACATACACAAACACTTGCTTATATTAAACATAGATATATTCACATTTTTGCATACTTTGCATCACATGCACACACATACATACATAGATAAGACACAAGCACAAACATATACATATTACAAACGTATATAAGATACAGATACAATTACTTGTTTTTATGAAAGCTCCCTCCTTCCAACTAGTATATAAAAGGTCAATTCAATTAGGAATTAGTTGGACCCTCATTGATTCGCGTAAACAAGTCAATGCTCTTTCGACAGTGCGAAGCCAATAATAAACACATTTAATAAGAATTGTTTATAAATTAACATAGACACACTTGTTTTTCTCTATTAAGTAATTAATATAAAAATTATTTATGAATTAACACATTTCTAATTGTTAAAATACACACTAAGTTGTTTTTGTTACCTCCCACAATAATAAAATAATAAAAAAGAATCCATTTAATTAAACTAGAAAAATAACCTTTTATATTAAAGTTAATAACTATAACAATATCCATCTTAAAGCCCTGCTTATAAAGTTCAACAATCTCTCCTTGGTTATTAGCACCTACTCAATCCTCTTTGACAATCTCTGATCAACACAATACCATGCTCACGAGCGTGTGTTTGTATGTATGAAATACTTTGTTGAGTGATTTTTTTGTCGTGTCGAAGGTTTTTGCTCATGAAGAGACTGAGACAGGCCGTGGTTAATGCCTAAGGTCAGGAGACACAACACCGCCTTGTAGGAGATCAAGAAATGATGATCGAAGTCGAGAAAGCCGATCTCCGAAAGGAATCTTCTTGTGCAGGTAGACACAAAATCAGACATTCTATAATAGAAATGTGATGGACTAGCTCTAACATCAAGTGTATCATATGAACATCTTGTTATAAGAAAGATTATAACAAGAAGAAACATAACCGAACTAGTTCTTCCGTCTGAACCCCCCCTAATGGTCTAGTGGTAGAAGAAGTGGTTCCCACTTAAAAGACTAAGGTTCGAATCCCCCCCCCCCCCTCTAGTACTAAAAAAAATAGTTCCTCCATCATCAAGTCTTCAAGAAGAAGCATCTTGGCACCTAAATTATCTCTAGATTGCACCTAAAAATCTCTCAATCTCATGTGACTAATAGAACAATCTACCTTAAATTTCAGATTGACATCTCTTCATGATATAGCAGCAAGGAAGAACTAGGGCTAGAACTTGTAGCAAGCAACCTTAGTTTATTCATACCAGGACAAAAAGAGCAAGCATCAATCAGTATGATCACAATGCTAAGTAAAACCATCGACTCCACTTCGACACAAATCAAAATCTCCTCGAGATATGATATCGAGTCGGATGCATTATCATCATCATCCAGGGACCAAAAATAGAAGGCTGCAAAGAACCATGTTCTTATATGGAGCCATATGCTCCTCCACTATTGTAACCTGGGGCTCCTTGTGAGGCAGAAACTGGTGGTTGATCATCCCACGAGGTTTGGGCTCGGTTGAAAAATGCATTTGCATCCTCCTGCTGTCCATATCCCTGTGGTCCATTCGCATCGTGGCGCCTGTATCCCTGGGGTCCACTGACCTGTTCATAGACATCATCATGGAAATGCTCCCACGGATCCAAAAACGAAAAAAATGTGTTTACCACCCCACTTACTGCTTCAAGACAGGCAGATAAAAGAGTTATCCCAGGCAAGGCATCAAGACCATGCTGCAATATACGCAATCGAAATTACTTTCATAAAAGTAAAAAAATGCAGTTCTACAAGCTTTAGACAATGTTTAAGTGGATTCCGTGTCGTGAATCAGGTCTGACCTGCTGTTCGACATTGACTTTGTAGATGAAACCACCACAGCAAAATAGACTTGCTAGAACGATTAACCTAAAGGAACAAATGTAAATACTAAACTGATTAGAAAGCACGCGGAATAATTGCCCTCTACATGCACAGCTCTAGTCATACTTACACACAAGATATCACACCAAAAGTGGCCCATCCATTTGATGCGACGCCTTCATTTTCTTGAGCATATTCTGCGTATTACCGAAACAAAATGCAGGAAGACCATCAAGGAACGGCCGTATAATCATGCATTAACTTTTCAGTAATGCAGGTCAAACTTAATATATGTGTATGGTAGCCAATGCATCTTCCCTAAGTCCATTTTTCATTTATGTATGAAATTGATAAAATAACTGCACGTGCAGCTTATTGCCAACAATTGGGAACTTGACGCAAAGTGTTAGTCTATTAGGTAATTGGATCCTGTGGAAAGATCCACACATTGTGTAGTGTCAGTTGTGTGTTTAGTCCCACATTCTCTATTGTGAGAAAGTGGAGGGTGTGGGGCCTATATATGGCCTTGTTTCAGTGAGAAGAATCAACCCACAAACACAGCTAATAGGTTGCTTCTGCTATAGAGTAGGATGGTCATTTTGACCATCTCAATCACGAAAAGTAAACTGATATTATCCTTGATATGATTACCTCTTATTTCATATTTCAACAATTCAGGATAATTGAAAGTTCATCCTACCATGGCTTCAAATTTCAGCGAATTTAGGTCGAATTTCTGTTGAATATCAATATCCTGTCGAAATCGAAATTCGCCCAAAATGATCGAAATGACTGAAATATGAGGGTACTAGAAAAAAATGACCGAAATTTCAGTCGAAATTCCATCGAAATTCCGTTTCGGAAAGTCAACGAAATGGTGACCGAAACCGACTTTTAGGGCCTTGCATCCTACAACGCTAGTGATACATTTACTGTGTTCATCTCTTAAAGCAAATTGCTGCACGAGATATTCTAAATATCTTGCATACCTTATACAAGCAAAATGGGAAATTCCAATATCCAAATATAGCGTGATCCATCCAAAACAGATTTGTCACAATGAGATTGATATCTTCTCATTGGACTAGGAGCTATCATTGAGAAAATGAGTTGATACTAATCATGTGGAATTTCAAATCTCAATCCTCAATTTAGAATAGTCATAAATTACAATTTGATTGTACTCATTTGTCTTGATATTGTATATTGAGAAATAATAATAGAGAGGAAATCAAAATTATTATTCAATGAGAGGTTCGCTTACCTTATATAGAACGGACAGGTGTAATTGCATACATTACCCTTACAGAAGAAAACTTTAATAAAGAGAACAACAAACTCTAATACTCCTCAAGCTGTCCATCATGCTTAGCTTGGAGATGCACTTGATGAGAAGGGAATGACTTAGTGGCTTCGTGAACACAACATCAGGTTGTTCTTCTAAAGCTACGGATTTAGTCTTGATATTTCTGCGTTGGACCATAATTCATGTGTAGTAACAATCCTCTTCCACGTGTTTGGTGTGTTCATGGAAAGCAGGATTATTTCCAATGAACATAGCGGCATAAATGTCACAATGCATGAGCATGGAGTAAGATCAGGTAGGTATTAATTTTTAAGAACAGACTTAAGCCACTTCAACTCACTGGTAGTTTGGCCATTGCCATGCATTTAGAATCTGCACTGGAGCAAGAGACTAGAGCTTGTTTCTTGATACTTCATGTAACTAAGTTACCACCAATGTAGATACAAAAAATTTGTTGTAGATTTTCTATCATCGGGACGTCCTGCGTAGTATGAGAATCAGCCACAACATCAAGAAACTTGTGACATGTAAATAGAAATCCTTTTCCCGGAGTCGACTGCAAGTATCTCACGATCATCAATAGAACCTCCCAGTGCACTAGGCATGATTTGGCCATGAACTGACTCACCCAATTAACAAAGGAGATGTCCGGACGAGTAATGGTGGCGCACTTGTACTGCTTTGCATCTTTGTATATAGACAGCTTCATATATGAGCATTGGGACTTCACCCTAACATTCATGTTTCTTGCGGAAGATATGGAATATCCTCTCTTTGCGAAAGAATTAGGTCACTGAAATTTCTATCAACTTCCATGCCCAGAAAGTAGCGAAGTTCTCTTAAATCATTTGTAACGAAGTGCTCTGCAAGATACTTTTCGGTGTCAAATATCCCACGAGTGTCATCACCAGTTAGGATGATATCATCTAAATATACCAACATCGCAACGGTCTTTGCCTTTGTTTTCTTGAGAAATAAAGGATATTCAGCAGTGGATCGATTAAGGCCAATCCTGGATATAATATCATAATTTTTTGAACATAGCTCAAACCCAAGAGGTTGTTACATATAGACTTCTTCATGTAGGTCTCTATAAAGGAAGGCATTATTCAGTCCAGTTAGTGAAGTGGTCAAGATAGTTATCAGAAAGCAGAATACACATAGTAGGCAGACAAATAAGTGAAGAAAAGGTCGCTAGGCAATCTACACATAGTATGCTTGAGTATGCCTTTGATAATAAATCATGCTTTGTACCTTTCCGCAGAGCCACCGGGAAACTGCCAGGTTGTAAACACCCATCTACAACCAAACTAAGGCCTTAAATGCTGGTTTCGACTAACATACTTGCAACTAGTCGAAATTCAACCGAAATTCCATCGATACTTCAATCATTTCAACGATCAACCCTTCTATCGATTCTCTAGGCCTTAAATGTCAAATTTTCATGTTGATTTCGATCACCTGTCGAAATTGAAACTCGGTGAAATTTGAGATCATGCTACCAATAAGAATACTGAAAATATTTTTTTGGACTTCGAAATCGTTTATGGGCAAACAACGAAAATTAAACCTGTGCGTAGCAGATTCACAAACCAACTTAATCCATTAGGATGATCAACCAATGTCCATGTATCTCGCGACAAAAGAGAAGCCATTTCTTCATGAATTGCATCATTGCATTCCATTCAGGAATTAAGAGGACATGTTGATGAGTGGAAGGGATGGCGAAGGCTGAGTCGAAAGTCCATCGATCCCTAATCTCATGTGAAAATCAAATAGATTTATCTATTTATAATCCTTTCCCAATTGTGTCAATGGTTGGTCCAATTGGAAATGATAACAAAATACGTAGGTCATTACAAGGAGCTCTAAAAGGCATATACATATAGTATACCACCTAATCACATTATTTTTCCATGTAGGGGAAAATTGAGGAACCCGCAAATATCGTCAAAACCAAGCTTGCAAAAGTCGGCCGACTAGGACGACTAGTCAGTCCGACTAGTCGAGTCGGGGGGTAGCCGACTCGACTAGGCCTAGTCGGCCCTTAGTCGGTCCATCCGACTAGTCGGGCCGACTAGTCTGCCTAGTCGGCCCTTAGTCGGTCCACCCGACTAGTCCGCCTAGTCGGCTGACTACTCAGCCGACTTTACAACAACCTTTTTTCACTTTTTTTAAAGCAAACATATTCTAATATGCCTAATGCTATATTTAAATTCCATTACTTCATTTGTTTCATCATGTTGTCATATAAAATGTACAAATATATGTATATACATACGAATATATGTATAAAAACTGATTTATATATTTAAAATAATTAAAAAATTCAAAGCCGATTAATGACTGACTAATTCCGACTAGTCGCCCGACAGCCGACTAATCCTTAGTACGTGACCCCGACGACCGAGTACCGACTACCGCTTTCTGCAACCTTGGTCAAAACTACAACTATTGTTAACCAAGGAAAATAACTCGTAGTAAAGACAAGCTACGCTTTGACCATAAAAACTCGTACTCAAGAAAAAATATTATTCTGAGTTCGGATTTTTATCGGTAAAAAGGAATCAAACGATTCAAGTGAAGTTTTTGTAATTGTTAGAGTTATTGTATTTACATTTACGTTTGTAACCCTTCCGGGGTATTTATGTATTTTCCCCTATACTCTATAGGGTTTTCTCTCTAACCCTATGGAATAAACATCTCATTCGTTTCTCTTCTCCACATGGTATCAAAACGACGGGTCCTAGATCGAAGCCTGATACCTAAAACTTGTCGCCACCACCAACCCCATCTCCTTGCACGGACTCTTCTCTCATCAAGGGGTCCTACGCAAGGCAATCCAACTGCCACCTCCAACGGGGCCTAAAGCGTTGCCTGAGGCTCCAACAGCTCCATTCACGCATCATGTACCGTTGGCGTTGGCACCGCCCGACACTACCTGGAACCCCTCCAGCAGCCCATGTTGCACCTCCAACACTGTTGCATGTTGGTATCGCATACCAGACCTCCTAGACTTCTGACCTGCTGCGCACAACCCCCTGGGTAATATCTTTGGTGTCGAAAGAGGCTCGAAAACCCCCTAATCTGCTATGAAAGCAATGTTTAAACCACTATAATATCCAAAAGTGAGTTCTAGAGCACTTCTTAACCATTGTATGCCCTTTCTTTTCAAAGATCACCATGTCATCTTTTCCTATAGAGACAAAGATCTTGGCCTCAAATGTTGTGGCACAAGGCACTATGATCAAACTCAATGGCACGGAAAAATATGTGTTCTGATCTCGATCTTTTACAGTGTCCATTAGTGGTCAAAGAACATTCTGACTAAAGATCCTTTGGATGAAAAAGACAAAGTATATGACACCTGGTGGACAGACAACTACTTGATTATTAACTAGGTGACCAACAATGTTGAGGATTACATTGCCTTAAATCTCTTTTACAAAAATACGGCCAAGAAAATGTGGAAGGATATCAAGCAAACATACTCACAGAAGAAGACAAAGTCACACCTTGCAGACATTTACATTGAATCTGGTCGACATCTCATAGTGATTCCTACAGGCATCTCTCCAGCCTATATGAGGAGCTTGCAATAGTCCATCCCTCATGTTGCACCAAACAGATACAAGAGTGTTTCGATTGCAGGTATACCGCTTTCTTGATGGCATGCACTCTAGATACCAGGCATCGAAGGAGCACTTTATTATATCAGACATACTGCCAAAGATGAAGGCCATCTTTGGTCGACTTGAGGAACTTAAGACATCCGTTGCCTGACCCCTCGTCTTACCTTCAGCAGAGAACTTTGCACACATCGCCTCATCTGGGCAAGGAGGCAGATCTTGAGGAGAATGCAGTCGTGATCGTAGATGAGAATCTGATCGTGGGCAAGATTCTACTCTCCATGCACTCACTGTGGTCGGTGGAACCACTCGTCTGAACGATGCTGGTAGAAGTTTGCTCATAGGAAGCAGCGAAGACAGTGTGCCTCATATCCCCTTGCCTCTCATGTCTCCTTTCATCGACTCACTGGGGATTTCCAGAAGTTTGCAGCTGCTGTATCGTCAGTTGAGATTCCACGGACATATCAGGAGGCCATGAAGATTGACTGCTGGCGTCTCACAATGGAAGAGGAAATGCGTGCCTTGCAATCTAGGGGAACTTGGTCTCTTGTCCCCATTCCTCCAGGTGCCTCAGTGGTAAGTTGTAAGTGGGTATTTACGGTGAAATATCATGCGGATGGCTGTCTAGACAGATACAAGGCCAGGCTCGTAGCACGGGGATTTACCCAGACATATGGGGTAGATTATTTGGATACTTTTTCACCGGTGGCGAGACACTCCACTCTTCGCATCCTCATATATGTTGCTGTGGTACGTAACTGGACAATTTTTCAGCTTGATGTCACGAATGCTTTCTTGTATGGTGAGCTACAGGAGGAAGTCTACATGCAGCAGCCACCCGGGTTTGCTGCTGAGGGGGAGACTCAGATGGTGTGTAGACTTCATAAGGCTATCTATGGCCTTAAACAGAGTCCTCGAGCATGGTTTCAGAAGCTTTCCCAGCTTATTGAACGACAGGGGTTCAGAAGATCAAATGCGGATCACTCACTGTTCGTCCGGAAGACCCCTAGAGGTACTATTGTTGTTATGATATATGTTGATGACATATTGGTTACAGGAGATGACACTCAGGGGATTGAGATAACCAAGTCCATGTTGGGAAGCCAGTTCGTTACAAAGGATCTAGGCACAATACGATATTTTCTGGGGATAGAGTTTGCAAGAAATGCACAAGGAATGGTGATGACTCAAAGAAAATATGTCACAGATTTGCTAGTTGAAACAGGAATGACTGGATGCAGACCTTCAAGTACACCTATAGACCCGAGCATGAAGCTGTACGATGATGATACCGAGGAGGTGGACAAGAGAAGGTACAGAGAAATGGTGGGTAAGCTCTTATACATTACTATAACTCGACCGGATATTGCCTTTGCAGTAAACCGGGTGAGTCAATTCATGGAGCAGCCGAGGCAAGTTCATATGGATGCTGTGTATATGATATTAAGATATCTGAAATCTTCCCCAGGCACAGGGTTGCTATTCAAGAAAGATACAGATCTGTCTATTTCAGCCTGTGCAGATGCAGATTATGCAGGATGTCCAAGGGATCGTAAGTCTACTTCTGGATTTGCTATCTTCATAGGAAGCTCGTTAGTCTCTTGGAAAAGCAAGAAGCAGACTGTTGTGGCGAGATCCAGTGCCGAGTCCGAGTACAGAGCCATGGCACAGGCCAGCACAGAAATGATGTGGGTTAAAGCAGTCTTAGAAGATCTGAATGTTGATGTCCCCTTGCCTATGAACCTTCAATGTGATAGTCAGGCAGCATTATTTATTGCCAACAATCCAGCCTTCCATGAGAGAACAAAGCACATCGAGGTGGACTGTCATTATACCAGGGACATGATTCAGAAGGGCTTCATTTCTACGTCTCATGTCAGTTCAGAGGACCAGACTGCTGACATATTCACTAAGCCATTGCTCAGAGGACCGTTCCAGAGATGTTTTTCCAAGCTGAGCATGATAGATATCTATGCTCCATCTTGAGGGGGAGTGTAGAGACTTATTTATGTTGCGGTGTACTGTACTGTTTCATCATTTCTTTTTATCTATTGTATGTCACTGTAATTTACCCAAGGGTTCTCTCCCTATATAAGAGACCCGAGGGCTCTATGGAATAGTATCATCCGAGTATTCTTTTACCCTAACAACATCTTCACTCAATACATCTGAGAGAGATGGGAGGAGAGCCGCTCGGAGTAGTTGGAGTTGGGAGAAGACCTCACATAAGGACGGTCCTATCATTCGTGGATGGGTAGTAGAAGTTTGAGATGATCCTAGGTAGAGAAATACATTTTAATGTCAGGAATAGACACCCGATGATCGAGGATAGACACCCGATGCAGAGCGATCGGGGATAGGCAACCGACGCTTTTGTTGAGGAGCCATGAGATGATGAATTTGATAAAAATCACGCAGATACATCTCAAGAAGAAAAAATGTTGTACTGCTCTTACTCGCCCTTTCTCCCATACTTGATAGAATAAGAAACATAGATGATCAAGTTTGGGAGAAACAACGAAGAACTTGCATTTTTTTTCTTCTTTTCTTTTTCTCATAAATCATGACTCTCTTGGTTTTTTGTCTTTTTTAATGTCCCTTTAGATAGCTCCATATTAGTGCATGAATAAAGATCAAATCTTTGATGAGGCTCTTCTTCTGGACAGATACTAGGCCAGAGAAAGGGGGGAATCATCTTTTAGATTGGAGATACGGTGACAAGCTTGAAGATTAGTGGAGACTTTAGAGTGGTGAATATTCAACTCATGAATAAGACGTTGTTGACTAAATAGGTGGTTAGGTTGTGGGATTCGAAGAATAATTTGGAATGTCACCTAAAGCGAAATGTTTATAGTTTGAGTTGATTTGTCCACTCTGACAACCCCCCCCCCATCTTTTTTCTTCATTGTGGCAAGGTACTTCTCGCATCCTTCCTGAGATGGTGAGTCTACTTAGACTAGTGGTGGTTAGTGGTGATTTGTTTCAAACTTATGTGGACGATTGAATTGGGACAGGTATTCTTAGCAACCAATTTCCTAGACTGTTTGCTCTATGTAGGGATCGTGAGATAATGGTGGCGCAAGCGTGGTCGTCTGGAACCTATACGCCCCTTTTGTGATTGATTGTTCGATGGAATTCATGTAGATGTTAAGGGAGATGGAGGATTTTGAGAATTCCTCTGGTATGAGGGATCATTAGTCTGGGAGAATGGCTATTTTTCTGTTAAGAAGGCGTAAACGGGTCTCTCACAAGTTCAAATGATGGTACAAGAGGATTTCCTATGAGATTGTATGTTGACTTTGAAGAACAAGGTGTCGCAATGAATCAGTGTGTTTCTTTAGATTTTGAGGCATGGTCATTTGCTTAGAAAAGTGCAAAGATACAAGCTCTTTAGGATCAGAGATATGATGCGTCCAAGATGCGATGACAACATAGAGGAAATGGACCATCTCTTCTTACATTGTAGGCACTCTGTTGATATTTGGAATCAGGTTGGTATTTCACGGCTCGAGAAGGATGGTTGTACGTCCTACCGGACTTCAGTTTGGCCATTCTATAACAATTCTCAGGAGGATTGTTCTGCTCCTTTTGCACTTACATGGGTGTTACGGTATGCCATGAATGAGCTTATCTTCTACGATGATGTTTCTATTCTGATAATGTACTAACAATGCCCTTCATATGACATGAACATCTATAATGTAAGTTTAGTTATTAATGCTTTTGTATGGTAGGTCCCATCTCAGGGTTGCACTCTTTTTCTTGTCAAAAAAGAGATATAAGGAATGCCTCACTGCCTCGAAACTACCTTGACCAACTGAGGCCTATGCAACGGTTCTGCCACACCACCTCAATCAATGGAGACTTGCGACTTTTATAGACTGAGGCTATAGCCTCGAGGTTGTTATAACTCAAAAACACCTCAAGTCATACACCTCACCGCCTCGAGGTTAGTTTTTCGAAAGCCTCATAAGGCATATCTCAACAAGATTATTTGATATTACATTAGAAACTTGAGTTCTTTGAAGGCAGCCAACGAAGTACACTTTACACATCCATTACTATATGCATTTATCCTCAAAAAATAAAATATCTGCACATCCCAAAATTTTGTTATGTTGGCCGAAAGATCTAGATATTGGATACAAAGATAGGACACATGCACATGCTAGAGAAAGAGGCAAGTCAGACATATCTAAACTTATGCCTATTTACTCAAGGGATATGGTGATTTAATACAACCTAGTGACATAAGCATGCATATGGGCACATGAACGAGCATGCTCAAAAGCATGTAACCTAATGATGGAAATTGAGACAGTAAGAGTTATACAAAATATAGCAGACAGGATGAGGTACCACCATGTGCACAGATCAATACAAGTCTAGTAACGATATTAGAGACTGCATTAGCACTAATTATTAGTCAGACAATTACCATTTGTAAAATAATTTATGCATATATTTGTAAAAGAAAATGAAAGTTCCACTAGCAGAAAAACTGACCACAATTTTTTGAGAGACTGAACTCAACAGGATCATAACCAATTATCGGAATTGAAACAGCAACTTCGTATGGGACACTCTGAGCAATTTCACCTGAAATGTTCGAAGGAAGATCAACTTAAAGAATCTAATCTCTTTTTCACATGTAACACATTAAGTTACAGTTAGAAAGCATTTCAAAACTTATAGAGAGAATCAGACTCGTAGATAAGCTTGTGAATTGATTGTCCTTAGCCGGGATATGGATCTGTCTTGTTTGATAGCAAAAAATTTCGTACCTATTTATTTAACTAGTGATTATTAGTACTGGGTAAGCAGTGATATATTGAACATGTTGTATTTAGTTAGCGAAAAAGCTTGGTTTTGATATTATAATTGTTGCAATCAAAGTAGTCACAAGTACTTTACGTAAGAATGATAATTCCTGACGTAACTCCAATTCAAATTAGGGTGTGGCTATCAGTTGCAAGGAAAGTTAGACTCCCAAAGGAATCATTTAGTAAAGCCTTTTTTTCTAAAATTACAGCATGAATAGAAAAAATTCGTACATATCCAGTCAATCTCCAGAATAGCAGGCGACAAGGTTGTAGGCGGATATCCATTTGTCGCACTGCCTGATAATTTGACATCGAGTCCCTTTGCAGGATTAACCTGCTAAAAATAAAAAATGAGAACCTCCAAGAACTCAAACTCCAATAGCGAAGACATTTGTACAACAGACCGTGAAAGTGGGCCTTCCAACTAAACCAGAAAGAGAAGATATTGCCGTTAAATAGAGAGACACATGAGTTTGTTCGGTTTCGAACCTGCGAAAAAGAGAGAATACTGTAAATAAAAAGTCGGGAGATTGCAAAACTAAGGATGCTAGTTGATCTAAGCCGTCAAATTAGACTTGGGGGGGGGGGGGGGGGTCTAAGCAGAACTCTCCATGGGTATTATATATTTTGCCAATATGATTTTGTTTTGCTTTAAGAATGATCAAAATCAAGCCTTTCCTATGTTAAGTTTGGTGGGCAAGAATTCGATGTCTTAAATATGTCATAATTCAAGTCTGGGGTGAGATCTTAATGCATCGATTCAATACCCTATATTATTACATTCATAACTTGATCATTTTTGTGGCAACATATCCACCTCGGCGTCTCCATTTCTGCGGTAAACACCCTGCTCGTGTCTATGATTAATGATCCAACATCTATTGTTATAGCACATGGCAGGTCTCACCACAGCATTTTTTTAATCAAAAAAGGAGAAATACCCATGATGATGTCCGCCCCCAAAATATATTAAATCAATTATATTACACGCCCAGGTGTCGAGAAGAGATCTAAGCCAAGTGCATTATGTTCTTAAATAAAACTGTTCAGTACCAAAAATGACAACACCGTGTTAACCATATAGCCCCAGAGACTAAGCTTTCCCAAACATTAAGATGAGAAGAAATATCAATCCAAGCAATGTTGGTCGAATCTGGAACCTTGCCGATGCAAGTGCAAAAGTAGAAAAGATAATTGAATTGAGATCTTCAGTCCAAACCGCATAAAGGGCAGGTGATATCCTCTCCTTGGTAAAAAGTGCCTCTGCATGCGATGGTCAAAGTCATCTCCCAACGTTGAATCCAGAAGAACTTTACGTTCATAGGTTATTGGGAAAAAGAGTAAATCGTTGTTTATCCTATGAACCCTAGGCCCTCTTGTATAGATGAGAGACCTATGGGTAAATTACATAAGATAGACAAGAGAAAAGAAAAATAGGAAAACAATACAGAGACATAAATATAACTCTACACTCTCCCTCAAGATGAAGCATAGATGTCAATCATGCTCAGCTTGGATGAGCATTTCTGGAAAGGCCCTCTGAGCAAAGCCTTAGTGAAGATCTCAGCAGTTTGATCCCCATAATCGATATGAGAGGTAGAGATAAAACCTTTATAAATCATATCCCTTGTATAGTGACAGTCCATTCAATATGCTTGGTTATCTCATGAAATGTAGGATTGTTTGCAACGAATAGGGCTACATGGTTATCATATTGTGGATGGATAGGATTAGGTACATCTATATGTAAATCTTCTAGTACAACTCAAACCCCTGTACTAGCTTGTGCCATAGACCTATATTCAGACTCAGCGCTGGACCGGACAATCACAGTTTGCTTCTTACTCTTCCAAGAGACAAGAGAGCTACCAATAAAAATTGCGAAGCCCGAAGTGGACTTTCTATCCTTTGGATAACCTGCATAATCGGCATCAGCATATGCAGAAACAGTAAGCGATGCCCCTTTTCTGAATAATAATCCTGCACCTGGAGAAGACTTTAGGTACCTCAAAATCATAAATACATCATACATGTGTACCTGTTGGGGTTGTTCCATGAATTGACTCACCCAGCTAACTGCAAATGAGATGCCCAGCCTAGTTATAGTAACATAAAGAAGCTTCCCCACTATATCTCTGTATCTTCTCATATCCACCTCCTTTGTATCATCAACATATAGCCTCATACTAGGGTCCATAGGAGTGGAGGCAGGTCGATATTCAATCATTCTCATCTCAACTAGCATGTCTGTCACATACTTCCGTTGGGTCATCACAGGGCCTTGCTGATTTCTGGCAAATTCTAACCCCAAGAAATATCGTAAAGTGTCAAGATCCTTGGTAACAAATTGACGGTCCAGAAATTCCTTAGTCCTTTTTATCCCTTGCATGTCATCACATGTAACAAGTATGTTGCCAACATATACCATAATAGCTATCGTGCCTCTAGGAGTTCTCTGTACAAACAATGAATGATCTGCATTCGACCTCTCAAATCCCTACTTCTCAATTAAATCCGAGAGCTTTTGAAACCATGCCCTTGGACTCTGTCCAAAGCCATATATTGTCTTATGAAGTCTGCAAACCTGCGGATACACCCCCTCAACAGCAAACCCAGAAGGTTGCTGCATGTAGACTTCTTCCTGTAGATCTCCATAGAGAAAAGCAGTTTCAACATCAAGCTGAAAGAGAGGCCAGTCACATACCACATCAACAGAAAGAAGAATACGTAGAGTGGAATGACGAGCCACTGGGGAGAATGTGTATAGATAATCCACTCCATATGTCTGAGTAAAGCCACGAGTGCATGGTGTTTAACAGTAAACACCTACTTGCAACTGACAACAGAAGCTCCCGCGGGAGCAGTAACCAAGCTCCAAGTACCGCACGACTGTAAGACAGCCATCTCTTCTTCCATAGCTAGTCGCCAACGACTATCCTTCAAGGCCTCATGATAATTTCGTGGAATTTCCACAGTAGACAATGCAATTGCAAATTTCCCGAATTCCCCTGATAAGTGAGCAAACGAGACCATGGATGCTAAAGGATAAGATGCACAGCTACGCTTCTGCTTCCGAAGCGCAATGGGTAAGTTCAGATCAATAACCTGTATGTCGGTCCCTTGTAAAGAACCCTACTCAGGCAAATCATCAGACCAATCGTTAGGAACTATGTATTTAGAACATACCTGATGCGTGCTAGATGATGAGAGGTGACCATGAGCAGGAGCAGACCAACGGGTATAGTAATGTGGCAACAACGGGACAGGGACAATGGGAGCTGAGGGTATAGAAGGAGGTGAAGGTGATGGAGATGGCGATGATGGTGGTGAAGGTGGTGACGATTGTAGTGGTGGCATGTAGATTTCATCATTGGAGTTTGAAGAAGTCTGTCGAACACCTGTAAGAGAAAAGTACATCACTGATTAAAAAAATGTGACAATAGCAGGTCGATTCTTGGTTGATTTTTTGAAGATTTATGTTAAGAAATAGGAAGCGGAATCGGAAATAAAGATAAATAAACATGGAAGAACAAATATTTAACGTGGAACCCTACTCCGTAAGGAGCGGGATGAAACCACGGTAGAAGCCCTCAACGGGGCATATTATGCATTGCACTTTCTCAATGGATACAGGAGGTCTGGGGCTCCTTATATAGCCTCTCCAGAGCCTCCAAGTCCCACCACTGGACAATGTGGGGCTAAACAACTGGGTAGGGTAAATGGATCTTCTCCAGGATCCATTTACCCTCTACAACTCATATGGTGCTTACAACGAATACTCCAATACTCCCCCTCAAGCTGGAGCATGCAATGCTCAGCTTGGACAAACAGAAAGAAACTCAACCCACGGTACAAGATACTACGGACAATATCAACCCAATGCACAACTGTTGTTGTCGAGGACGTTGCTTCTCATGCAGTCCAGGTGAGGAGGATGAACGGGCTGGAGTGTGAGTCTGTTGAATCTCCTCGTCGGAGAGCATGTGCTCTGAACTGCACCTGTCAGAGTCACTGCAACTGAAAATGAGTCTCCTCGTCGGAGTACTCTGGCCCGCCACAACATGTGGACAAATGTTCCATCTCTGAAAAGGGTCGAACTGAAAAGGGTCGTGGTTGTGCAATCCTCGTCGGAGTCCACGATCGCTGGAGAATGGAGTCTGAATAAGTCTCCTCGTCGGAGAATTGGGTCTCTCCCATCTGGCTCATAAAATGGTGCACTGCTCTGGTGTACCTATGATACCACGTGAAAACCTTTGCCCACATGGCATAGGGAATGGTCCTCTACTTTGGAGTCTATATGGCTCCCATGAAAACTCTGGTCGATAAAACAAGAAAAGATGGGGACCACTACAAAAGAAGGCAAACATGTGCTCATCTAAAAATGACCGCAACATATGCGAGTCTGAAAATGAGTCTCTTTCCGGAGAACTCGAAAATGGGCCTCTCAACATGGAGTGCCTCGAACTTGGACTCTGACCAATCTGCCGAGTCTGAACAACTGTGCATGGAGAATCTTCATTTGGAAACTGTAGTTCTGACTTGGTCTGTAATATGGAGTCTGGAAAAATCTGGATCTGACTCAGACCTGTAACTCTACACAATACTCCCCCTTTCTCCCATACTTGTCAGAAAATGATGGCATCGACAAAGTTGAGAGAAGACATGAATATGAGGAGAAAACATGAAACCAATAAGCCGATCACAAATTTTTTGGCTTCTCAAAACATGGTTAACGTTTGGTCGTTTCATTTTTTTTACGACTCCTTTTTTCTGCAAAATTTTTAAGTCGTTCAACCAATTTTTTTATACAGCTTTCCTCTGCAATTTTTTTAAAATTTTTACGGACGGCCTTTTATTCTACGCAGCTTTTTTTTAAATAACACACGACCAAAGGACCTAAATATACGACTCTTCACTTCCTCTTTTTTGTTGGTTTTAAAACCACGACCCCCTTTTTTTCAAAGCACAGCCCAGCTTGGGCCATTTGCGGCAGCCCTTCCATTAAAAAACCATCGGGCCCTTTTTTTAATGTGTCGATGGGGTTCCCAAGGATCCCATCTAATTTTTTTCACTCCATGGAGCCGCCGCTGGAGACCAGAGAGGGAGAGAGAGCCGCCCAGGGCATTGAGGGCACCATCGAGTTCAGAGCTTTATGGGAGAGCAGCGAGGCCAAGGCGAGTGCGCCGCCATTCCTGTGCCCGATGTCGCGGCTTCGCCAGGGGTCGCTCGCACGCAACCAGCTCGAGGAGGAGGATCATTGCTTCTGTTGCGACCCTGGATTCCGTCGATGGACGGAGAGGCGGCGATGGAAGAGCATGCGCATGTGCGCGATAAGTTCCTCCGACCTGCAGGAACCCTTGGAGTCGCGCGAGATGAAGGAGGGGCTCGCCTGGACTTGCGCGACGCCGAGCCTTGCACGCATGTTGGCAAGGGTTTCATCTGGATGTCGCTCCCCATGGAGGTTTTCTATCGTCGCCCCCATCCTGTGCTGAATCTTTGCACGTGATGTTGCAGCGGCATCGGGGTAGCGCACCAGGAGATGCGTACGTGACGCCATCGAAAGGAGACTGTAGCCATGACAATAGTGTTGCCTCACAATGAGACACCAGGCTAGGGCTACATGGTGCAGCACCTGGGAGGCCACGCAGCCTGCGACCTAAGTTGATGGCCGCATGGGCTCGTGATCGGGAGATCGTTGCTGGAATGCCTCGATCTATTGGAGAGGTGATGTACAAAAGTTGTGGATCGCCTCCTGCGGCCTGAACAGAGAATCTCCTCCTGCGAGATCTGAAGGGCGAGATGCCCACCGTGGGGCATTGCCGATGTCGATAAACATAACAAGACTCTGGAAATTAGGGTTTCAAATTGAAACCCTAAAACTTACAAAACTCGAACAGAATAATGATTCAAGAGCACGAATCGGATCTCGAATAAAACAATGAAAATAAAACTTCCAAGAACAAATTCGCAATAATCTAACCCGCTCTGATACCATGTTAAGAAATAGGAAACGAAAGCGGAATCGGAAATAAAGATAAATAAACATGGAAGGACAAAGATTTAATGTGGAACCCAAATCCGTAAGGAGCGGGATGAAACCACGGGCAAAGCCCTCAACGGGGCATATTTGCATTGCACTTTCTCAATGGATACAAGAGGACTAGGGCTCCTTATATAGCCTCTCCAAAGCCTCCAAGTCCCACCACTGGACAATGTGGGACTAAACAACTGGGTAGGGTAAATGGATCTTCTCTAGGATCCATTTACCCTCTACAACTCATATGATGCATACAACGAATACTCCAACAATTTATTGTACAAGATCATTCAAGTTTTCAATTTTTAGGATTTTTTGAAAGCTTAGTTTTCTGCCATCATATATTTTTAGAAGATAAATTCATGCAGATCTATTGTTCAAACAAGTTCGTGTTCTAGGGTTTAGATGAAACCCTAGAAATTATTCTACGATCATCTCCTTGGTTATGTATCTCCCTTGCATAGTCTCTACCATACTCGTGGCAACGTTCTGGAAAGAAACTTTAATACACACCAGTGAGGTGACACAAGCAGCAAGTGTCGCCCTCCTCTCCTCTTCCTATCAAGCCCAGGCAGTTCCAGGGCATCGCCAAGAGGCGTCGCCCCTCTTCGCGCATCCTCTTTTTCATTCCCAGCAAGTTACAGGCGGCGTAAGATGATCACCAGGCGACATCGCCCCCTTCTAGCCACAGTTTCAGAAGGCGCGAGATGAACTCCTGATGGCGACAGTGCCGTGGCGACTCCCCCTACTCCAAGCGACCGTGACCGCCCTCGAACCCTAAGCGAAGTAGCACCACCCACCTGGTCACATCTCTCCAACACACGGAGCTCCATGGCGGAGCCGCCCTCCTTCCTCAATCTCTAGGGCAGCGACATCAGGCGCCCTCGCGATCTCCAAGGCACCTTATTCGCACCATAGCCTCCAGACAGAGGCCTCTCCTCGCAGCATCTGACGAATCCCCAAGCCCCAACTTGTACTTCCGGCAGGTTGGCAGCCTTATTTTGAACCTCCTCTTATACCTCTCCTCGTACAAACGAGATGGATGCTTGTTGTCCCAACCATTCTTCTTAGGCCCAATAACGATACGGAAAAGGGGGTAATTTCTAACAAAGTTCGGCGCTCCTCCCAGTTCTAGGTGGTGCCATGCAGCCTTGCCACACCCCCTCATCTCCTGCAAGCGACAGCGGAAAGCAAAAAACCCCCATCGGGGCGACAATCTTCAAGAGAAAGGTTCCCAGTTGCAAACACTAAATAAGGTCCCAAGTAGGCCTGATTTTTATTTTAAAAAATATTTTTCCTGTTGTTATTGTAAGGGCCCAAATGGGCCAAAATGAAAATGAAAAAGCGAAAAAAAATAAACGACCTATTTAAAAAAGAGAGGAAGAAACGGCTATAAGAAAATTGGATTAGCCGGGAAAAAATATCTTGAAAAAAAGGTAAAAAGACAGAAAAAATTTTTGAACGGTTTAAATTTTTTTTTAAAAAAGGCACATACAAAAGAAAAGTCGTACATAGAGAAAAAAGAAAAGCAAAGAAAAAATTGTATGATGGTTTATGTGATTTTTTAGTTCCTCCCCATTTATTTGCCTTCTCCCAACTTGGACGATGTCATTATTTTCCGACCAGTCTAGGAGAAAGGAGTATTATGTAGAATTACAGGCCAGATTTTCATATTCTCCGGATTCCATGCCAGCCAGATTTTAGACTCTATAGTTCATGTATTCAGATTCTACGATTGGTTTTGAGTCTTCAGATGTGCACATGTTTGCCATCGTTTGTGTGGTCTTCATATTTTTGGTCTCAGGGTTTTCACGTGATCCATAGGGACTCTAGAGTAGAGATTCCATTCTCTATGCCATGTGGGCTAGGGTTTTCATGTGGTTTCTTAGGGACTCCAGAGTAGAGATCCCATTCTCTGAGCCAGTATGGGAGATATCCAACTCTTCGACGAGGAGACTTTTCAGACTCCATTCTCCAGCGACCGTGGACTCCGACAAGGATGTCTCCACAGCTTTTCAGTTCGGCCCTTAGGAGATGGAGCAGTTGTCCACATGATTGTGGCGGGCCAGAGTACTTCGACGAGGAGACTCTTCTCAGTTTCTATGACTCTGATAGGTGCAGTACAGAGCACACATTCTCTGACGAGGAGACAGCTTGACTCACTCTCCAACCAGTTTGTTCCTCCTCACCTGCACGACAAGAGAAGCAACATCTTCGACAACAACCAACAGTTGTGTATGTCTTGAGTTGATATTGCCAGTAGTGTCTTGTATTGTAAGTTGAGTAATTTCTTTCTAATTATCCAAGCTGAGCATTGCATGCTCCAGCTTGATGGGGAGAACTGTTTAGTTTTTGGATGGACATCTGGCCAGAAGGGAAAGACTTCTTGGAAAGCACTTTCTAAGGTAATTTGTTATGGCAAGGGAGCATGAGTGTACGGTGGGACAGGCTTGGTCCGAGGGATCTTGGGTTCCCTCCTTTATATCCGGATTCTCAGAACAAAAGTTGCACAATTATGCGAGGAGCCGGCAGAGTTAGCGCGACCACGCATTGGAAGACATCATTGGATTTGGGTCGATGGCCCCTTCTCGGTTAAAAAAGCATATAGGTTTTTCTGTAATTCACGAGATAAACTGCAAGACAACTTAAACCGGGACTTGGCAATGATATGGAGGATCAGGATTCCGAACAGAATGAAGTTTTTTCTTTAGCTCTTCAAGCATGGTCGTGTGCTCAAGAAGGTCTACATGGTTAGAATTCTTCGAATCGAGGACCGAATTTGTAAGAGATGTGGCAATGGGGAGAGGATTGGGATCACTTGTTCTTTAGTTGCTCTTTGTCGAGGCACGTATGGACGAACCATGGAGTTTCATGGTTAGAGGTGGACAATGGATGTACTTATTGGGATTCGATTAGGGCATGTTGCATAATTCCCAGGATGATTGCATGTTGCCTTTTATGTATCTTTGGGAACTATGGTATGCTAGGAATCATTATCTTTTTAGCGGTAATTCCATTAATGATGAGAATGTATATTGGAACATGGGAGATCCTTGCATAGGTATTGGCACAACTACTTGTAACCTTTGACTTTTAATTATATATATATGTGGTTTTGAGATGGATCCCACCTAGGGATCTCACCCTCTCTTCTCCTTAAAAATGAATAAAAATGATAAAGCCTTCTCCCATTACAAGTAGGGTTGACTACATGGATTCCTGCTCAACTCCATGTTCAAAGATTCGACTATTATTTACGCATGTTGTCAACTACTTAACTCAACCTCCACAAGGGGGAATTTGAACCATGGTCTTTTGGGTGGTAGACGCACTACACTAGACATTGTCGACTATATTGGACTATTTTTCCTTTAAAATAATAACTATAAAAAACTGAGTGGTTTATTTACTATATACAATCTAATCAAATAGTTATATAAGGTTTATCAAATGTCGGAACTGATTTATTAAAAACAAGTCATTTACCATATCATAACATCAACATATCAATGTAGTGCATGGATTATATTTAAACATGTCAAAACATTTGCATTAATTTTAAGTTTTGACAACTCCAAATGCATGGATTAACGGATGAATGGTTACAATCCCAACAAATTGCATAGGTGTGGATAAATCATTGTGTAATAGCTCATGTAAAAGGTAGTCCCTGTGGTAATATTTTGAGCATTGAGATTTGAGAGACAAGAAGGTAATGATTTTGTAATATAAAATGAAACCCAATGAGAGTCGTGAACTCCAATGCCCTTCGGGCAAAGTATATGTGGCTAGTTGAACCATATAGTATTTAAAACATATAACACGTTATCGATGGAAACCTCCTTTTAGGCCAATCCATCCCACATACCAGGATACACAACAACAACAAAACATTTTCCCACATTTCCTACTTAATGTGGGAAAAGGATTTGTTATTGTGTTTCCAGGCGTGTGGGAAGGATGGGCCTAAAAGCAGGTCCCATCTATAACATGTGATGCTTTTTGAATATTGAAATGAGAATCAAAGCTTATTTAGCTCCCTTAGCCAAGGAGATCTGATGCAAAAAAGAAATTTGAACGGTGGATTTTCGGTAGAAGAATAAAATGGAGGGGTTGAGAGGAGAAGCTCGTCGGAAAACGAGGGATTTTTGAAGAAGAGAATCGTGAAGACCACGTGGAGAAGGAGAGAGACAAGAGAGAGATAAATCTCAAATTTTATATCAACTGAACTGTCTAACACACTAGCCAATCATCCCTTTATATAGGAGGGATGAGGTTACAAAAATAGAAACTCGAATTCAAATTGAAACTAATTATCCTAATTTGCCTCTAACCGACTAACCGACTAATTTGAAATTCAAATCTTTAACTAATTAATTGAGATCACAGACGATCTCGTTTATTTAATTAAAAATACGACAACTCAAATAAACGTAAATAAAATTAACGGATAAAAATTAAAGAAATGCAGCCCTATATTTCCATTTCACGCTGCATCAAGGTCAGTATGATATAACCCAAATTAACTTCATACTAAAGATAAATTATAATCAGGGTCCATCGAGTTTGACTTTCTCTGAGTAATATAATGCAAATTATACAATGTAAATATTGTGAAGAAATTTGATTATGTATGTTAGTTGATTTCCTCGATTATTATACCATGATTGTTTCATGTATTTTTATATTTTTTGTGAAAGGTTTATAATATGTTCTTATATAAGTAAATAGAAAAGTCTATCAATTCGGTAACTCTTAGTAATGAAACTAATTATATAAGTATACATTCGTAATATAAGAGTAATGAAACTCTTGTATGAGTAATGAAAGATTTATAATCTGTTCTTATATGAGTAAATAGAAAAGTCTTTCATTGATTTACTCTATTTTACACACCCCATGCTTGCATCACCTCATTGCTATATAATGATCTTTCTGGGCAACTTTGCCATACCTTAAAATATGTGATCCAGGCAAACATGTTCTGCAGCAACCATCTGTAGCTGACGACTTGACTGGTGAGCTATGGATAAGGTAGCCAAGTCGCATTTTTGTAAATTCTAATATGCTAGGTTGCTAGAAATATAAAATGACATTTACCATTATGGCCTTGAAATATCAATTAAGGTTTTGAAAATAACTCCATGTATATGTGTGTGCGGCGCACTGTGCTTATAAAGTTTAAATGATGTGCATAGTAAGATAGAATGGCAATATAACAGGTATTCCAAACCACCCATGATCGAATGGCTAAATGAATCTTGGGTTGGAATTTGGTGATCTCAGTCTGGGCCCTCGGGTAATCAGGTCAGATATGGACGAAACATCACAGAAACGGTATCGGAGCAAAGCCATTCCAAAGAGTATAAGGGTATTGAGGCTTGAATCGGATAATCAAATGCACGTGATTAACTTCTTGAGCAATTTAATATACATATATAAGTTGTTTTGTTGCAAGACTAAAGATAACTATTATATCACATATTATCATGGCTCCTCCAGAAGAGAATACGACAACGATTATGCAAGAACTCCTCACCATGATGAAAAACATGGAGGCCCGAGAGGCTAGACGAGAGGAGCAAGAGCATCTCGATAGCGAGAGATGTATTGCTGAGGAGCAAGTACAATTCGAGATTGAGAGAGAGAGAGAGACGTGTCTACGAAGAGGATTATCATCAGGATGATGAGGATACCATGAATGGCAATGAAATTGAAAGCAGGACATTTAGGCCATTGTAGACCTTTCCTTTTCCTTTTCAGAAAAAAATTACTGGAGTCCCTTACCTGAAATCTGGATGAGCTTTTTCAAAACCTTGCATGGTCAAGCCATTGTAGACCTGAAAAACCAAGTACAGAGCTTCAGCATATTACAACTAGTTTCATGGAAATATGACAAAGCCGGAACCAAGAACTCTTACAATTTCCCAAGTCCGAGGATGAAAACCGACAGTAAACCCTTCAAATATTCTGGGTCCGCCTTTCTTGCAAGGAATGGAAAGCTCCACAAAGGCCCTATCGAAAACATTGCCCATTTATCAACATGAATCAAATAATTATAACGTGGTGTATCATAAGCCTATTGATGTTTCCTTCAACTTTATATACGATTGTTTAGACCAGTCCAATTACGAAATATGAAATTGCAGTCAATTACACTGAGCAGACATATGGCCAATTAGAGAAAGCACTGTGGCATCAATATATCACTTGTAGAAGTTTGTCCTCATAAGGAGTAGCTCCATGGCTTATCCATCACCAATTATAAGAAATAAAATCTGGTTTAAAATTATATGGAAATAATACAACGACTGGATGAGATCAAGAAAATTATAGGATGAGTAAGGTTCTTGTTTCCATCATTGACAGGAGCATATGAATCTACATCTGCTAAGCAGGTTTTCAGGGTTTGGATAATTTGATGTTTTCTTTGTGCTTACCATCGGGTATTTTCAAGTAGCTAATAGCACCAGCAATAATCAAGCAAGTTGATGAAATTTTATAGATATTTAGTGATCATCATTACTAGATATCAATGGCCCAGTCTTGCAAGGATTAAACCAAAATAAATGCCCCCTTGACTTGACGATTACACATTCCCAGATCCTTATTCAATGTACTCACTGAACCGTGCACCAGATTCTTATTCTCATTTATGCATCAGCGTTTTCAGACTCAGGTTAAGAAAACAGTGTCAACACCTTCCCTATCAGTCGGTAGACCTCGTTTCAGTGGATTGATATCGATTGGAACCATCTTGATATGAAAAGCAATTCCAGGTGCTTTTCAAAGAAAAAGAACAAGCAATTCTATGTGGTCTTTTGCCGTAGGCTTGTGCATATCTGTCACCTTTCCATTTGAGATTCTTGATGTCTTCCACATCTTGGTCTCTGTGTTTCCTCTCTTACCATGTTTCTTGGTCCCATTCATATTCAAGAAGGATGACTCATTCAAAACATTAAAATCATCTTCATTATGTTTCTCTCGATGAGGACTGGAATCGAAGGAAAGGTGTTCCTTGAAGAAATGTTACATCTCTCATGACATTATTTTCCAGATACCGGACCAAAGCACTTCTAACCTTTGTAAGTTGCAGAGTATCCAAGAAAGAAAGCTTAGATAGCCTGAAAATCAAACTTTCACCTACCTGGCTACAATTTTTTTTGGAGAGGCCAAAAGAAGATCATCCTAACGGGTGTCATCCAAGAGACTTTCTAAAAGAAGGTAAGTACAAAGGTGACATATGCACACCTAGTATAACCCAAAACACAGAAAACTTGGCACCATCATCGACGTATCTGCACGTACAACTCATGCAACACCTTTGCACTATGGATCACATTAGCTATGAAGTGCATGTCATCCTTGAACATGATCGTGTTTCTTTCTGGCTAAAATGTCTGATGAATCCTAGATTCATCATCTTATTTTTTAGATCTTAACCAAATCCACAAATAAACCTCTTAATTAGATGAAATTAACATAATATACTATGTATATAATTAATGTGATTAATGTGAATAAATAAAGACCAAATTATCTTGTAAATATTGTACATGTTTAACTATGTGTTCTTGTTTACTTTATGTGTTTTTACTAATATAAAAAATCTCTAAAATTGGAGTAATGTTGTACATGATATAGGGTAACTATATTCCTTTTAAAAATATCAAAAAATACGTAAACAATGGAAAAATACCTATAAAAATTCTACTATGTATATATGATGTATTTTGATTTTGAGTTCTACATGAAAGTTGTAGTTCTCAAAACGACACACAACTTTCATGTTGAACAGTTTTTTATTTAACATCATCTTCTATTTTATTTTGATTTTTATTTTATTTTTACATGTGAATTTTTCTTATTGGGCCACGTAGCCACCTTTAGGCATGCCATGTGACACGCTTCTTCATTACAGTTGCATCCTTTACGGACCGTCTGATCATTTGATCTAATGGCCTTCCAACGCCAGCACCTACCTCAATCGCCACCGTCTGATCACAAGATTAGATGGTTCAGTCATCTTCAATCTCTTCTCGCTCCTCTTCGAGTACGGCAACTTCTTCACCAATGGTTCTTCTCTGATTAGCTGCTACCTCCCTACATATTAGCTCTTCCTCATTTCCAGAGCCAATCGATGACCGATTAGTTCCTCTTCTTCGCCAACTTCTCTACACTAGTTGTTCACCTAAGCCCAACGACCTATCATAGGTTGACATCGATGCCTCCACCAGCTGTTGCTTCAATCAAAATCACGGAGAAGACGTCAGCTGCCTGCCATCTGGTTGTAGCGAGAAGTCCCAAAGCAGTGAGCCCCCTATTGATCCTTTGTGACAGAGAGTGACAACAAGGTTGAGCGAAGACAGTCATCTTCTTTGGCGAGATCCACGACGACATGTATAATATCACAACCTTTGATTAGGTGCTACTCGAGCTTCACACCCTCTCCGCGTGTGTTAAGCGAAGACCCAGAGCTCTATAAGCTCCAACCCATGCCTCGAAGCCACCTCTAACCTTCATCTCAATCTCCAAGTGAATCCATGTATCGCATCCTTCTTGTTTTCTCGATTGTATTCGCAGATTAACATTCACTCTCAGATCAAATCAACCACATGCACACACACCCTCGTCACGCATCACTCTACTTCGTGCATTACTTTGATCACTCACTCTCCTCCAGATCTTCCCCCACATCGGATCATTCTTCCTCCTAAAGGAAGAAGGACCCAATAGAGCACCACCTTCTTCACTACGTTGCAGCCCTCAATCCCGTCCATCCAACCCCCGAATCAATTCCACCTTTCGCCGGTTATCGATCAAACCCCTGCAGGTAACTTAAGACATCATTGATCAGAGGTTTGAAAACCGATATGATCTCAAGCTCCGCCTCCGGCAAGGATTTGTTCTTCTGTCGTTCGAGACATCTCCACCTCCTCTGCGAGCATCATCCAACTTTGCCAACACCTCCTCGATCTTCCGGAAGACTTGGCCAAGTAGATGGATGGAGGAGCTTCCACGACATCGTCGGAGCACCACCCACGTGTCATCGCTCGAGGAGGAGGAGACCTCTTGAAGACACACAGGTGTCATCCGATCGAGCCCCCATTGGCTCTTATCCTACGGCCCTGATCGAGTCCAAGCCTCGATGGACCCGACCATCTCCTAAAGCGTCGTAGTAATCTACGTGCCACGAGCCACCTCGCATCCCAAGCCTACAACCGAGCCTCCGCCCTCACACGCCCCAGCACGTGCCCGAGGGCGATTTGCACCAGGGCCCTATCGAGCTATTTAAATAACATATATACATATGCATGCTCGGATTCTTACAATTAAGCCCTTACGGGTTGTTTTAATTGCAGATAAACCCATGTTGGACCTTTTTGAATAGTTTAATTTATTTTATGCATGTTTTTATTGTAAAAAAACCCATGGATTGTTTGTGTGCTAACTATCACATTTGATGTCCAAATTTAATGGCATTGGTCTCGTTGGTCTCGTTTAATTCATAGTTCAATTCTCTATCTAATTATGCACCGATTGTTCTGATATGAAGTCCTTATATTGATTAATTTACAGACAAAATCCTTGATTATTTATTCTTGTATAATTTACCATTAATTCATTCAAGCTTAATAATTCACTTAAGAATAGACAAATTAATACTTGTCAAATATAATTCATGTTTAATTGAGTTTTTAACTATTTGAATTTTTAACTCTCATTAAATAGGAATAGGTATTCATCTAGCTAGGGACCTAGGTGCATTGATTTGAATTTTATTTGAATAATCAATTTAGCATCTTGTTTATGTATTATTCATTGAATTAAGTCATGTAGATCAATTTTAATGATTTGTGTAAAATAATTAAGGAGCCTTGTTGCATTGGTTTGTTCTGCATTGCATAGCACCGATTTTGCCTCATTATATTTGCATCTAAAAAGACCGAAAAAATCCATGCATTGCATTGCATTGACTTGATTCTAATTGCATAAAATCACATTAAATAGATATTTTACTTTTATTATATAATTGAATTGCATGTGTCCCTAAGTTTAACCATGAACTTGCCCGAGTATAAATTAAGTCACGCTCTCTTCACCGAGATTATTTTAAGTGTGAATTTGAATAACTAATCTGTTTGTACTACAAATTGACCATTTTAAAGTAGTGAATTATCAATGCATTGGCCAATGTTTTTACTATGATACTAATTTCTATGGCAGCTTTGATCTTCTCTACTTGGACTTCATGTTCGTACACTTTTCCAAAAAATCACTAACGAAGTTGGATTCACTCAATCAACTTCCACCATCTCCCATGCAAACGTTGCGACAGAACATGAAATGAAGATGTGTTTTTTTGAGAAAAATGAAATAAAGATATGGTCCGCATCCTCCTAACCCATACCACATATCGGGCAAATTTTGTTTAAATCAACTACCTGACCACAAGATATAAACAAAAGAGAGGTATCAAAATGCTTTTGGGGGAAGAAAAATGGTAGGTTCCTATAAAAGGATAGTGATACCGAAGTTCTCCATCCAAGAACACTAAAAACTTAGACGGCATCAACCCAAAGATGCTTCGGACTTTCTAGCTGCAATAGCAGGGTACGAACAACTCCAAAAGATGATGATGTTTCCTCCCTAACATCTGAAGAAGCCTGTAGTCAGATCCTTTGGAGTTTGGACTACAATATTTAATTGTTGAAAGTCTCGTAGACAATTCCTTTGGAGTAGAAAATATTGCATAATGTAATACCATAGCATTTTCTAAGCAATCAACTAAGTCGTACTAAACTGATTCCTGACCATAGTAAGACAATATGACAATCTTTTTAAAGATACAATATGAAGAAGTTAAACCATGGTTTTCATCAAATAAAATAATACTGACAAAGAACGATCATTCAAAGGCTAATATATATATATATATATATATATCCATCCTTCGAGCTCACTGCAATAGATCTCCGCTAATCGTAATGAAATAAACAAACAATTTAGAATTCCTATTGCAAGAATAATGAAAGAAAGAACGACTTGACATTTCACAAAATCAACACTTATTACCGTTAACATTTATTCCAAAATAATTCGACTAAAATTTAAAAATAAAAACCAAGGTGACAAGACAAACACGCCACATCCTTCAGTCATCTAAGCCAATTTTGGCCATGCAGTTTTAAACCACATGTAGAGCCTGTGTAGAGATTCCTAATTGCTTAAAGCCATCAAACTCCAAACCAACCATATTCCTTCAAGTCGCTACGTCCTACAAAACAACATCTATCTAGACAAAAAAGAGCAATGAAAATTGAATTCCTTTGTGATCTTGCTAAGACAAACTGATTGGAGAAGGATCTAGGACATGAAGCATATAAGAGTGAAAATGGAATTAAGAGAGCAATGCAGCATTTTCCAACAATTGTAATGCAGAATACATCAACTATGAGCACATTGTTCCTATCACGATTCAAATCTGTACAGGGGGAAAATATTAAGGTCCCAATCATATGACAGATAGCACCAAGGTCAATGATCCAGTTGCCAAAAGTTGAAGTATAATAATCTTGATTACCATGAGCCACTATGGAATGGGTGACGAAGGTCTCAGTATCCATCTGCAGGATGCTCAGGGTTCTGATGAATAATCCTTGCAGTTTCTTTATGTTCTCCGAAGTTGTCTCACAAAGCATGAAGTTACCTCCCGCAGGAGCTATTCCAAAGGTATATATTGTTTGGAAGCAAGAGTTACATTATTTTTCTTGTTTTGCAGGTGGTGAGGTTTTAAAAACTAACCTCAAAGGTACTCCCATCATAAACTTGAAACGAGGCAATACTGCCCTCAGGACTCCCATGAAGAAAGACCTGAACAGGCCTTCTACGAAACTACTTTATTGCATTTTCCTATTCTTGATTGTATTCTACCTACCCTCAGGACTTCTCAAATGAGCATTGGTCAGAAACTCAGGAGTAACTGAAATATTTCTGTAATATTTTTCTAATTAAACTATTTAGTAAAGAATGTAAATTCTAGTCTAATGTTCTATATAGTGAGTTTGGTTTACTACAAATTAGAGTGATCCATTCTACAATTCATTTTTTCCCGAATTCAATGTTTTTGGAAAAAGGTGCTAATGGAAATGCAATATAGATATTTATGTAATGATGTTTGCAATTTTATTTATCGTGGATTCATTTTTTTGGAAGGATATTGCGGAGTGTAAGTGGCTCGGATGATGATGTAAATTGTAAGTCAAGGTTTACTAAAAAAACCAATTCCTTCCATTCACAAACTACAATGCTTCTTACTATTTTTTGAATGAAACTAAAACTTTTAATCGTTTTTCAGCATTCTCTACTTTCGTACCAGCACTTCTCAATATAGACATAACTATCCAGAAGTTGGAACCAGCATAGGTGTGCTTTTTATCTCATTTGGAAGTAAATAAGATACACGAGGCTATATGATGAACATCGAAAGACTGCCTGATATCCAATATATTGAAAACAATTTTAAAATCATACTATCCTTTTATATGGAAAAACACATAAACTGTTAACAAATTCTGAGCTTAGAACAGTCAAGAAGGGAGCTTTTGAGACCTGCACATTGCTGGGTCATATGTCACATCACATATGCAACCAAGTTCACCTACCATTACAATGAAAAAGGAAATCAGAAGCTCCATTTAAGTAAACTATGGTGCCTTTTAATCAAAAAATATGGTCTAAGAAACAATAAGCTTATGATAATTCTCATCACAAACCAGTGTGTAGTACAAAAAATATGACACATACTATATGCTCTTCGTAATAATAAATATCTCTTACTGCTGCCTCGGATCAATCAATAATGGGAAAGCGATGTTTAGTATAAAAAAGGGACCAGGCTGAGACACTATGGAAGCTACATGGAAGGATGGTACAGAAGGAACAATATCAAAAGATATATATTGCATTCCAGGATAGAAATAGGAATATTTTTAGGGGTTTTTACACACACAACTCTATATACTTTCATATTTACACGCTTTTATCTCCATAATTGTGATTTACACACAACACCCTGAATAGTCAGTTTCACTTACGGCTCAGCCCTATTGTATTGGTCGGGACAAATAAGTGAGTTACAGCTGTTTAACCACACCAATACCGCAAGTTAATGTAACTAAACAGAATTAATTGGTTGGTATTTTTCAAGTTATGTTACTGTTGGTGGAAAGAGTTATTATATTATTCCAAAGAACCCTAGGCTCTCTTGTATAGAGAAAGTCCATGGGTAAATTACATAAGATGGAACTGAGAGAATAAAAATAACATAAAATGTACACCGACTACATAATTATCTCTACACTCCCCCTCAAGATGGAGCATAGATATCAATCATGCTCAGCTTGGAAGTACACTTCTAGAATGGTCCTCTGAGCAATGACTTGGTGAAGATGTCAGCAGTATGCTCCCCTGAACTAACGTGTGAAGTAGAAATTAGGCCCTTCTGGATCATATCTCTAGTGTAGAGGCAATCTACTTCAATACGTTTAGTTCTTTCATGAAAGGCATGATTATTGGCAATTGACAAGGCCGCTTGATTATCACATTGTAGTTGCATGGGTAGAGGTACATCAATATGCAAGTCTTCTAATATAGCTCGAACCCACATCATCTCTGTACTTGCTTGTGCCATGGCCCTATATTCAGATTCAGCACTCGATCTAGCCACAATTGTTTGTTTCTTTCTTTTCCAAGAAACTAGAGAGCTGCCCACAAATACTGCAAAGCCCGAAGTAGACTTCCAATCCTTATGGCATCCTGCATAATCAGCATCCGCACATATCGAGATAGATAAATTTGTTTCCTTTCTGAACAATAACCCCGTTCCTAGAGACGACTTTAGGTACTTAAGGATCATATATATGGCATCCGTATGTACCTGTCTCGGTTGTTTCATGAACTGGCTTACCCGACTGACTGCAAAGACAATATCAAGTCGAGTTATAGTGATGTAAAGAAGCTTACCCACCATTTCTCTATACATTCTCCTGTCAACTTCCTCAGTATCATCATCATATAATTTCATGCTGGGGTCCATAGGAGTAGTCGAGCGTCTACATCCAACCATGCATATCTTGACAAGCATATCTGTAATATATTTCCTTTGGGTCATCACAAGACCCTTTGCATTCCTGGAAAACTCTAACTCCAGAAAGTATCGTAGAGTACCAAGATCCTTCGTAACAAACTGACGGCCCAAAAATCCTTTTGCCATCTTCACCCCCTGAGTATCATCTCATGTAACCAAAATATCATCAACATACACCATGATGACAACCGTACCTCTAGAAGTCTTTTGAAAGAACGAGTGATCCGTATTTGATATCTTGAATCCTTGTTGTTCAATCAGATGGGAAAGCTTTTGAAATTACGCCTCAATCATATGGGAAAGCTTCTGAAATCATGACCTTGAGCTTTGTTTAAGGCCATATATTACCTTCTATACACCATATGATTCTCCCCCTCAATAGCAAATCCCGGGGTTGCTGCATGTAGACTTCTTCATGTAGATCGCCATACAAGAATGTATTCTTAACATCAAGTTGAAACAAGGGCCAATCACGTATCACAGTGACTGACAGAAGAATACGAAGAGTGGAATGACGGGCAACTGGAGAGAAAGTATCCATATAATCCACGCCATATGTCTGAGTAAAACCTCGCGCCACTAGCCTTGCCTTGTAATGGTCAAGATTACCATCTACATGATACTTGACAATGAATACCCATTTGCAGCTAACGACAGATGCTCCTGAGGGAGCGGGTACCAAGCTCCATGTACCCCATGACTGTAGAGCAGCCATTTCCTCCTCTATAGCAGAACGCCAGCAATCAATCTTCAAGACATCATGATAATTCCGTGGTATCTCCATGGAAGACAAAGCCACTGCAAACCTCTAAAAGTCACATGGGAGGCAAGAGGATATGACGCAGAAGTTTGTTTCTACTTCCGTATAGCAATAGGGACATCCAGATCATCAACCACAATACTCGCCGGTTCACTTTCCTCCTGCAACGATGAACCCTGCATATGCACACTATCCGAACCATCATTAGTAATAACATTTGGACATACCTGAGGCGTGTTATAAAATTGATGTGCAGCATGAGCAGAACCCGACCGACAGGTATAATATTTAGGTAATGGCGAGACTGGTGGTTTTGGTGATGGTGGGGGGGTGTTGGCGTGACCATAGGAACAGGAATGGACGTTAGAGGACTCAAAATAGGAGGAGGAACATAGACCTCGTCATTAGATGTGGATAAGGCCAATCTGTCACCTGCGGGTGAGAAGTACATAACAGACTCAAAGAATGTAACATCAACACTGATAAAATATGTCCTGCTTACAGGATCATAGATATGGTATCCCTTCTGAGTCCGAGAGTAACCCACAAAGGCACACTTGACAGCCCTAAGAGCTTGTCAAGTCCAAGAGATAACTGATGAACAAAAGCAACAGCACCAAAAACATAAGGGGTGAGTGAGAATAATTCCTTGTCAGGAAAAACAACATAAAGAGGAATTTTCTCACCAAGTATCGAGGACGGCATAAGATTCACAAGATAACAAGTTGTAAGGACTGCCCTCCCCAAAAAGAAATAGGTGCATAACTGTGGATAAGCAGGGTTCGAGTAATGTCAAGATGATGATGTTTTCTCTCTGCGACGCCATTTTGTTGAGATGTGTATGCACATGTAGTTTGATGAATAATACCTTTTTGACGAAAAGAAGTGTGAGAGGGAACGAGTGCAAAATTCCAAAGCATTATCCGTACAAACATATTTCACATGAGAGCAAAAAACATTTTGCACTTCATTTATAAGATTTTTAATAACATCCATTGCTTCAGATTTATTCTTTAAGAGAAAGACCCACGACAAACGAGAGAAATCATCAACGACTACAAGATAAAACATGGGTCCCTGGTGATCAGGAATACGACTCGGATCCTAAATATCGACATGAACTAATTCAAACGGGGAGCTACTGCTCTGACACTGACGACTAGGGAAGCTAGCTCGATGGTGCTTTCCCAATTGACAAGCTTCACACTGGAAGGAAGAACTCGAAGAAATTTGAGGCAAGAGATGACGCATTTTCTGAAGAGGGAGGTGACCAAAACGTAGATGCCATGTATACGGAGAGATTGATCCAGCAGAATGAGAGGAGACGCCATCATAGGAATTCCGGACCATATGATAAAGACCATCCTGCTCAGAACCACAACCAATCACCATGCCCGTTAGGATGTCCTGAAAGATAAGAGACGACGGGTCAAATATAGCGTGACAGTGTAAATCTTTTGTAATCTGACTAATAGAGAATAAGTTCATCGAAAATTCGGGGGCATGTAAAACATTTTGTAAATGTGTGGAAGGTGACAAAGTAATCTCCCCATGTCCAACAATGGGTGAATGAGTCCCATCAGCTATTACCACTGACCTCCCTGGTGGAATCTCTCTGTAGGACGTAAATCTATCTCTGTCGCGACAAAGATGGTGTGCTGCACAAAAATCCATAATCCAATCTGAGACATCAGAACTATGACATGATGGAAAGGCACAAGCACAACCTGAGGTGCTAGCAAAGGCAGAAGTACTGGCAGAGGTTGAAGCAACAATGTCTAAAGGACCTTCTAGAGAATTTGTAGATACGGGAGGCATAATATCTCGTAATCTCGTAACAAGCTCCTCGAACCATTGATCCGAAGTAGATGCCGACTGAGATGCAACATGCTCGACTATTCGCATCGAGGCTGGAAATCCATGCCTAGAATAGCATGTATCCTCAGCATCGCATGTACGATGACAAAAGGTGCATGGTTGGCGAAAACGACCGCCTCTACCATGAGGTCCACAGTCAGTAAAAGTAAAATGTAACATGGGTTGATAAGTGCATTGCCTCTTTTGTTTACGGAGAGCTATAGGAAGCTCCTCAAGTACATCTAAGGCTGCAGTTGTGGGAGTACTCGAATTGGTCATATCATCCTGCATAGAAGAGACTTGCAAAGGTATAGACAAGGGTGTAGAAGGTATAGAGGTACGCTGATGAGTATAAACGATTGGTAGAGGAGGGAGGTACAGAGTAATATCGCTCACAACCTATGTGGGAAAACGCGTATGCTCAAAGAAGGCAACATCAGCAGACATATAGTATCGATGTCCAACAGGATCATAACAACGATGGCCTTTCTGGGTACAAGAATACCCAAGAAAGACGCATTAGATAGCTTGCGGTGATAATTTGCTAGCAGCATGAAAGTTATGAACAAAGGCAATACAACCAAAGATTCGCATATGTATAAGGAAGGGAGACTCGGTAGGGTATAGTAATGAGAATGGAGTTCCCCCTCCGATAACAGATGAAGGAACACAATTGATGATAGACCGCTGTAAGGATGGCATCCCCCAATAGTGTTTAGGAACACTCATGTGACTAAGGAGAAATCTGGCAACATTTAGCAAGTGTCGGAGTTTCCTTCGTTATCCCATTCTGTTGTGAGGTAGATGGACATGAGGTTTGGTAAACAACCCCTTGGGACGCAAAGAAAGATGTCAAGATCAGTTGTGTTAACTCAAGAGCATTGCCAGTCTGAATGATCTCAACACTGTAGAAAGAAGTTTTTATGTACTGAAAGAATATTCTGACAATCTTACTAATCTCTGAACACTCCTTTATTAGATACACCCAAGGAAATCTACTATCATCACCAACGAATGCTATAAAATAGCGATGACCACTTAATGTTTAGACCGGACAAGGTCCCTAAACATCACAATGAACAATATGAAAAGGACTAGTACTACGAGACTCGATACGAACAGGAAATGAAGCTCGATGATGTTTCTCGAACTTACATGTCTCGCATTGAAAGGACTTCAGAGTAGAGAGTTCAAGAACATCATGGCGATGGTCTTGATAGAGGGATGCTCAAGACGCAAATATCATAGGAATGGGTCTTTAGAGATGGACGCATCACCGACAAACTTGGATTCCGAGGGTATGTCAAGATAATATAGGTCATTATTTTAATGACCCCACTAAAAATCTGTCTCGTCTGAATGCCCTGAAAATAACGACAAAACTCATCAAATATCATGCGGCAATTAAGCTCAACACAAAGCTTATGAACAGACAATAAGCTGAGAGGGAAATCAGGAGTACAATAGACCCATATGGTCGAAGCTTGGATGAGAACTCCATTGTTCTGACAATAGTAACAGGTGAATGAGTCTCCATTAACAATTAAAACTGAATTCACGAAGGAAGATGGTACATATGAGGCGAGCAGAGTACCTTCTCCAATCAGATGAGTAGAGGAACCAGAATCAATAATCCAAGCCAGAGCAGGAGTGATGGCAGAGTTGGTTATTATACTGAAGGAGTAACCAGAGCAGTAGTGGTAGTGTCATTGGAGGTAGTAGACCCAGGAGTCTGAAGAATCAGCATCATCTGTAAGTAATATATGTCATTAAGATGGATTGTATTGCCACTTGAGGTTGCTGCAGGCGATGCATCTTCTACATCATAGGCGTCCTCATAGGTATTAATTGGCATGATAAGGATGCATGCCAAAATTCTGTCAGCATCTTTCGAACGGGTGGTTCCACCACCATGGTAAGCGCATGGGGCAATAGAGTCTCGCCAACGGTCACGGTCAAAGTTACGTCTTCATCCAGATTCTCATCCAAGGCCACGGCTTGAGTCATGATTGTTCCTCCTCGAAAGCCCAAATCTACACCTCTCTCAGATGAGTTTATGTGTGCAGAGCTCTCTGCTGAAAGTAAGATGAGAAGTCCGGCAGCATATGTCTCCAGTTCTTCAAGTCAGTCACAAATGTCATTCATCGTTGGCAATAAGTCTGATATAAGAAATTAATCCTTAATATAAGAAATTGCTCCTTTGTTCCCTAGTATCTAGAAAGTAGGTCACTAGGTCAATAGGAAAACGATATATTTGCGAGTCAGAGTGCTCTTGTACCTGTTTGGCACAACATGAGGGTTGCAATACATGATTGAGATATGCCTGTAGTACTCAATGTGGATGGAATCATCTTGAGATGTCGACCAGATTCGCATGTAAATGTCTGCAAGGCATGACTTCGTCTCCTCTACGATAAGTCTACTCGAGTACTCCCGCATTCTTTAGTCGTGTTTTTGTACAGAAGAATTGAAGCAATGTGAGCCTTAACACTATTGGTCATCCAGTTGATAATCATGTAGTTGCATGCCTGACAGTTGTCATATTCTTTATCCTTTTCATCTAAAGAATCTTGAGTCAGGATGTAGAGTTTCCTCTGATCACCAATGAACACCATAAAAGATCGAGACCAGAGCATGTAATTTTATGTGCACTTGAGTTTGATAGTAGTGCATTGCGCCATAAATTTCTGGTCAAGGGCTTTGTCCGATAGAAGGAGGGACCATGGTGATCTTAAAAAAAGAAATGAGATCTTGTGATTGACTAGGATGCATATAAGAGCTAAAAAATGCCTTAGAATTCACGTTTTCCTGTGAAGAATGGTTGAAACTTCAACGTACAGCAGATCAGAAGTCCTAACAGCGGACCACGTCGAGTTTTGGACTCCGGTGAGGCATACGGCACTTGTGAAGTGTTGTTGCTGGATTGTGTCGCACGTAGGTGGTGCTGGCGACGTGTGGTGACCTCCGTGGGAGGTGCTGCTGAGCGGCTGCCCGTGGGAGGTGTTGGCATGGCCGACAGCCTCCGTGGGTGGAGCTGCAGGGCTGGCACCCCCAGTGGGTGGTGCTAACCAGCACTGGGAGGTGTGCCCGGTGCTCAGAGGGGCAGGCTGCTGCCTCGCGACAGGTTGGCAGCACCTAGGGATGATTGGAGGGCCTCGCACGAGACCCTAGGTCGGGGAGAGAGGCATGTGCAGGCTCTGCGATGCTAGAAGGTGGCGGCGGGGATTTTAGGTCGGAACTCCGGTATAGGATCGTTGCTCTGATACCATGTGGAGAGAAGAATGAGTTGGTGTGATTATTCCACCCTTATATAGAGAAAATCCTAGACAACACAAGAGGAAAAATTACATAAATATCCCGAAGGGTTACAGGAAATAATATAATAACTCTAACAACTATCTTGTTCCATTATCAAGTTGTCAAATGGTGAAAATTCCACCAAGTTCGTACAATTAAGATAATGACAATTCCGTACGTGCGGTCCGTCTCATGGCTTCCCCCTTCTCTTTTTACAAAAAAATGACAATTTCGTTCCATATGGAGAATAATTCGGCCAATTAAAGTTCAGAAAACTATCACTATATTCAAGCAAGGAACAAATCTAAGCAGAGCTTAACAGTGGTTATGGTTTACCTTTACAAAGCAGCTAAATAAAGTAAAGCTAAATGGTGATGTGGGACAATGAAATGAGCTGTTACCAAGACCTTTACATGTTCCATGTAGGCAGCTTCCACATATGATGTTTACCTAGAATCCAAAAAATTGGGTTAGCGGTCATCTAAATATTGAAAGCACACCATATCTTATCCAGTAAATTAATATTAAAACCTGCGTGCTGCGACCCATTTTGTCAAAGGTATATTCGCAACTTGGCAAGGTCTCCACCATAATATTTCTGGGGAAGTGTATTGCTAGTCAGCTTGCACAGAAATTTGACAATGAAACTTAACAATAAAAAGTTGATCAAACAAATGTCATACAAGGAGACAGTGCAAAACTACAAGTTATTAACAGCAGCTATGAAGAAGAAAATACTTACTTGAACAAAATTTACAGGGCCTGAGCTCTTTACAAAATGGTTGAAATATGAATAACGACCAAAATCAACATAACCCTGCATTATTGGCAAGGCACTTCGATGTTTCATTAAAAAATAAAAAAGAGACATTCATGTATACTAAATAACAAAAAAAAATATGAAAGAAAAATCCATATGCATTAAGAAGAAAATTTATAGCATCAAAGGATAAATATTTCACCAAGGTGGTGTGGGAAGAAAAATCAAATCACATATTCATGTAAAGAGTGTTGAGTATTCATTGTATGTGTCACTTATGAGAGAGATGGGTAAATGGATCTCTTCGGGATCCATTTACCCCATCCAAAGTTTAGTCCCACATCTACCAGTTTAAAGTTGTGGAGACTCAGTGGGTGCTATAAATAGAGCCTCACACCAATGTATTCAGATGAGAAAAAGGAATGCAATATCCGCCACTTTGAGGGCTTCTCCCTTGGTTTCATCTCGCTCCTTAGGGAGTAGGGCTCCACGTTAAATCTTTGAGTTCTTCACGTTCTATATTTCACATTAAGCTATGTTTATCATTCCGCTTCCGCATCGATATTTTCTAACATGGTATCAAAGCGGGACGATTCTTGAGGATTTTGTGTTCTTTATTTGTTCGAGATCGATTCATTGTTTGTTCGTAAAGGTTTTTTTGAGATCATGTTCAAGTTCGACGGCAAGGTTATTCAAAACCCTAAACACATTTGGAGAACCTCCCAGCCACATTCCTTCGAGCCTAGGCAGGGGGCCCATTCTCAAATTCCCGACTAACAATAATAAACACAAAAAAATAAAATTTGTTTGCTTTAGCTGGGAATTTTGGGGATAGCAACGAAAACTTTATATCAATAATAATCACTCCTCGAAGATTTCGACTAACAAAATGGAGCTCCTCCACCAGCGGCTCCTCCAGTCGTGCAACAACCGTTGTAACCCCCATCAGCCCTCGCATCTCTAGCACGTGCGACGATCGTCCAGGCCGACTGGCATCGCGTAGTCTCACTTCAGGGCAGCGGCGACCTGCCCTCTCTCTCCTTTGACGCGGCTCTAGGGCAGCGACGTTCGAACCCTTCAGCCCTTCAGGTCAATGCACTTCGCAGCCATAGCCTCCTTGTGGCGCCTCCTCGAGCTTCCTGCTGCATCTCTCCAAGCCGATGGCGGCACTCCCTTCAAGTCGTGGCGCACCCGGCGCCGCCCTCCAATCCGATTGCTCAAGCGGCACCTCCCCAGGTCGATCTCGACTCTCCCATCGCTCAGGACCTCCATCTTCGTAACACTTTCTCCATCGCCCATCAGGGGTGGCGCGATAGAACCCCAAAAGTGAGGGAGGCGGCGGTGCTTCGTTGGATGGGTTCCCGCAAAAGGGAACCCTAAAGTGGGTGGCGCACATTTCCTTCGGGACCCAACAGGCCCTATGGCCCTTTATTAAAAAAATGTATTGTGTAAGCTAAAGTGGGCTGAGATTTGGGCCCAAACAAAAAAAGAGGGCTCGATCAAATTCAAAAAAAGGGAAAGGAAAGAAGATTGGGCCCAAGTGAGTCGTGGCCTAAAAAAAGGGGGAGAGGCGCGTATTTAAAAAAAATGTGTGTTTCGAAAAAAAAGGAAGGATCTATTTGAAAAGAATCGCGTACAATTAAGAAAAGTCGTACGCACATTTAAAAAATGATGCAAAGTGAAAGGCCGTAAAAAATGATGAAACGTCTTAAAAAAATAAGGCGGCTATTTAAAAAAAATATGAAAAGTTGCAAGGTCATGTTTTCCCCAATATCTTATCTTCTCCCAACTTGGTCGATGTCGTCATTCCGACCAATATGGGAGAAAGGGGGAGTACTATGTAGAGTCACAGGTTTTGTTCCAAATTCAGAGCGCGATTCTGATTTCCAAATCAGTCAGCTTTCATACTCTACAGCTATTCAGACTCAATGTCAGATGTTTCTGAGTCTTCTTTTTCAAACACGTACATGTATGTGGTCTTCTCATATGTGCACAGGTTTGCCATCTTTTATCGTGGTCTCCATCATTCTTCTTGTTTTATCGCCAGAGCACGTACGCCATAGGGACTCCAGAGTAGAGTATCATTCCCTATGTCATGTGGGCAAGGGTTTTCATGTGGTATCATAGGGACTCCAGAGTAGAGTACCATTCTCTGTGCCAGATGGGAGAGACCCAGTTCTCCCAGAGAAGACTTTTCATACTCCATTCTCCAACGACCGTGAACTCCGACGAGGATTGCACTTCCACGACCATTTCAGTTCGGCCCTTTTCAAAGATGGAGCAATTGTCCACATTATTGTGGCGGGCCAGAGTACTCCGACGAGGAGACTCATTTCCAGTTGCAGTGACTCTGACAGGCGCAGTTCAGAGCACATGCTCTCCGACGAGGAGAATCAGTTGACTCACACTCCAGCCTGATCGTCCTCCTCACCTGCACGGCATGAGAAGCAACGTCCTCGACAACAGCCGACAGTTGTGCGCGTTGAGTTGATATTGTTTGTAGTGTCATGTATTGTGAGTTGAAATTCTTTTTATTTGTCCAAGCTGAGCATTGCATGCTCCAGCTTGAGGGGGAGTGTTGGAATATTTCATGTATGTGTCACTTATGAGAGAGATGGGTAAATGGATCTCTCCATGATCCATTTACCCATCCAGAGTTTAGTCCCACATCTACCAGTTTGGCGTTGTGGAGACTCAATGGGTGCTATATATAGAGCCTCACACCCATGTATTCATATGAGAAAAAGGAATGCAATATCCGCCCCTTTGAGGGCTTCTCCCGTAGTTTCATCCCGCTCCTTAGGGAATAGGGTTCAACATTAAATCTCTAAGTTCTTCATGTTCTATATTTCATATTATGCTATGTTTATCATTCCAACAGCCACGAGGATTATATGCTTTCGTTTGTATTGTTGTGGGACGATCTGTGTGCGTGGAATGCTCATTTGTTTAGAGGGGAAAGGTTCCGTTTCTGAGAATGTAACTGAGCACTGCAGGGCGCTTATACAACATGGAGCATGTTATAAAGTAGTTCCGTGTAACTTTTTAATATATAATATATAATATATTTCGAGATGGATCCCATCCTGAGAGGCCACCCATATTTCTATTCAAAAAAAAGTGGAGAGGAGCACCTATTGTTCTGTATGATAAAAAAATCCTTTGAAAATCAACGGAAAGCATTACAAAGCAGCTAAAAATTGTTATGCTCTATGGATATTAAATATTGTCATGTGAACAATAGACATGTGCAGAAAATGACAGCAGCAGAAATGAAAATGCTATGGTAGATGTGCGATCATACAAGAAAAGATCTGATTCAGAATGATGTGATCAAAAGGAACGTTGGCGTAGCACCGATAAAGAATACGATGAGTGAGAACCAATTAAGATGGTTTGGTAATTTGCAAAGAAGGTCGGCAGATGCACTGGGTGGAAATGTCATATTTGGGATGTTAAGATGGCTAAGAGATGGCAAGTGTGACCCCGGGATCTGGGTTACCTGTTTAAGCAACATTCACATATAAATTTACGATTGGTCGTACTAAGTTACGAAAATGAAGAAAAAATATCGTGATTGAATGAAATTCACACTTCATTTAATCATCCACATCAGAACATGTGTCACAGCGAACCATTTGCATTTATAATCATACAGTGTTACATGTATCACAAGTAACATTTTCATTCGTACAAGTATCCCAAAATACAATAGAAGAGAAGGAAAGCACAAGAGAGTTACACTATCTGTAGAATGGCGATAATGTGTGATGTCAAAAGAAATTGTCTGAACCTCATATTCTCATAGTCCAACTGTCAAAATATTGCGTCGCATGCTCCTTCCTTACCATCCATGTAGGAACAAAAGTATTGTCAACAAAAGTTGAGTATAATCACACATATTTAAAATAAATAGTTATTTAAATGGCTACAAAAGAGAGCAAGTAAATAGGTGATGATATTTAAATTTATTAAGCTACTTGCATGGATGGTTAGTTTTCTGACTATTCCATATATAAATCTCCTTTTCCCCCTACCACACCTCAACTCTCAACCATTAATAATTCCCTTGTTTCATTATAAATTTATGATGGAATAAGTGATGTAGATCTAAATAATTTCCTCTATCATTATTGTGAGGTGAAAGATATGATGATGGTTCTTATTGAGTTTGATGATTGATGATTTCCATGATCCAAACTTTATCCTCGCCCACAGCTACTGGCAGAACAGTAACGAAACTCAAATGGTAAGGGAGTCTCCTAAGAGACTCTTCTGTCTTGCCTTCCGAGTGAAAGAGCGATCCAGGAGAAAGCTAGGCACACTCCAACTACGCCCTTAAGACGGGCGAGAGAGACTCTCCGATCCGAGTCACTACAGTCCAGCTTGACCAGTAAACAGGCAAAATGAGCTCATAAAACAAAACCAAGGGTCCTCCAGCCAAGGCACCCAACTAAAAACAGGGTCAGTTGAATTGGTCAAACAAAAACACATGGAACCCAACGAAGCGTAAAAACTGCGAGCTCGAGAAAAACCGTACAAGAGACTGGGATCCTAAACCAGCGCACTAGATAGCCGTTGCCCTAACTGGGCTTCATAACTCCTGCGCAGCTGAGGGTCACCGCATATTCGCACAGTCAGGTGTAAGGCTCACTATGACCGAGACAAATATCAGTGCTCACCGATTCATAACAACAAAATATCTCAAGGATATCAGAGTAATGTAGATCACTTAAGTTCCTTGGTCCGTTAAAGCACTGAGGTTCCTGGATACTAACGATCGGGTCTGGAATTTAGAGTCAATTTCATACAAAAATCCCAATGTTTTCATTTTAAAAATCATGAGATTAGAAGCTAGTCATTGGATCTGGATTTAGTTCAAATCAATGCAACATCTCCCCCAATTTTTCTTCTTTAAATCATGAGATTATGAGCTACTCATTAGATCTGAATTTAAGTTCAATTCTATGCAAAATCCTCAACTTTTTTCCTTTAAATAATGAGATTTAGAGCTACTCAATATATCTGAATTTAAGTTCAGTTCTAAGCAAAATCCCCAACTTTTCTCCTTTAAATCATGAGAATTAGATATACTCATTAGATCTGAATTTAAGTTCAATTCTATGCAAAATCCCCAACTTTTCTTCTTAAAAGCATGAGATATAGAGCTACTCGATAGATCTGAATTTAAGTTCAATTCTATGCAAAATCCCCAATTCTTTTCATTTTCAAATCATGAATTCCGTAGCCTAATCATTGATTTGAATCAAGATTAATAGCATGCCAAATTAACCCCAAATCTTTCATTCTTAAGGCATGAAATTAGGAGTTAACAGTGGCCTGAAATTAGATCAATTGCATGCCAAATTACCCCTAATTTTCATTCTTAAGGTATGAATTTTGTAGCTAATCAGTGGTTTGAAATTTGACTCAATTGCATGTAAATCACCCAAATTTCTTATTTTCCAAGCATGAAATCTGGAGCTAATTAGTGGTCAGAAATTAGACTCAATTACATGTAAAACACCCCCAATTTCTCATCTTTCAAGCATGAAATCTGTACCTAATTAGTGGTCGGAAATTAGATGCAATTGTATGTAAAACACCCTCAATTTTCTCATCTTCCAAGCATGAAATCTGTAGCTAATTAGTGTATGAAATTAGACTCAATTGCATGTAAAACTCCCCAGTTTCTCATCTTTCAAGCATGAAATCTGTAGCTAATTAGTGGTATGAAATTAGACTCAATTGCACGTAAAACACCCCAAAATTTCATTTTAAAACACGAAATCAATAGATAAATAAGGGTTTCAAATTGGGCCTTGATAGCATGGATCAGCAAGAGGTGGGCCGGATTATACCTTGGAGATCTTCAAATTGGAGGAATTTGGCTCACATGCAATAAAAGCAAGAAGCAGCAGCTCCTCCAGTTACTTGTAAGCAGCAGCAGCTGCTGCTCGGGATCTCAGCAGCAAGGAGAGTTGCTGACAGAAGCAGCTCCTGCAGCTGCTATGAAGGAGAGCAGCACCAGAAATGGAGGGTCGGGGCTACTACGGTGGGGAAGAGAGAAAGAAAAGAGTGGGAGAAAATGTGGGGGAAAAGAAAAGGTTTGGGATGGTATAAATAATAAGGGGAGGGTCTTGGTCTTGCCAAGTGAAGGGGAGAGGCCAGTTATGGGTTTTGCTAGAAATTTTGATATATTTTTTTACTTTATCTCTAAGTTTATATGAAATATCAAAGTTGTCCCTATTCCACCTCAAATCTCCGATTCAGATGAATAATAGCTCGTCTCGACCGTCTCAGAATGACGATCAAAATGAGTATAATACTTAGATACTTTTGATATAAGATGAATTCTGAAATTGTCGAAATACGATTTTGATTTGTGATTAAATTTTACAATTTTGTATGATCAAACGATCTATGATCGATGTACGGTCGATTTTGTTGGTTTCGATCTGTCGAAACAAAATTTGTGATGGTTTTAGTTTATTTTTGTGATTCTGATTGTGTCACAGCTTTTCCGATGTCACGATACAATGCAATCGATTTTTGGTCGATTATTCCCGAACGAAAATTTGATTTACGATCTATGCATTGATTTAGATCGTTTAATATCGAACGATAGTTTTATCGGATCATATGGACCCTAATCGGGTCGAATCCGGTTTCAAATCTGAGTGTTACAGCAAGGAAGGCCTAAGAAGTGTTGAAAGTAGACCATCCAAAGGGATCTTAATAATTTGGATCTAAGTCCAAGAATGACCTAAAGTAGTTCTGAATGGAGGCAAAGAATCCACGAAGCAGACAATACTTAATGTGAGAGAAAGCTTTGTTATTGTTGTCGATTCTTCTTTTTTTCACTTTTTTGTTTCCAACAAAGAATCCACGAATCTGACAATACTTGATGTGAGAGAAAGCTTTGTTATTGTTGTCAATTCTTCTTTTTTTCACTTTTTTGTTTCCACTAGATAATCATGCATAAAGTCTTGATTCTCCAACAAGTTGTCAATGGCATCGTAGTTATTTGTGTATATGCTAAGATACGTTTCGAGCATGCACCAAGTCCAACCAAATGCATACCTACTTTTCATGTTTTTCTTCTAAGAATCTGCTTACAATCTGCCAGATCATCCAATCGTGAGAACTATTTGAACGCCATACTCTGAGACAAATTGATGCGGAATTTAGATCATTTTTTAGTCAAAAAAGGAGGAAACACCGGCGACGATGCCCATCCTAATTATATATGACAAGAACAACAATCTAAAAGTACAAGAGCCGGTTCTTGACCAAAGATATAGCTACATATGTTACATTCTCAACAAAGAATTGTTCCCCTCTAAAAATTATTATGTTGTGTATTCCCTAAATAGCCCACAAAAACGCTATCGATTGCCGAACCTCCATCGCAGATTTATACTAATTCGCAAGAAGGCTAACCCAAAAATTGGAATGTGAAGAGATATCCAACCATAAAATGTTTGCATAATCCCATACTTGATGGATGCAAGGGCAAGTGTAGAATAGATGCTTGAGGCCTTCTAGAGGTGAGCAGCGGACGGGACATGAGCAATCTTCTTCTAGGTGGAAAATCAAGTAACACACCTTGGTCGGTGCCCGTTCTCTCCACGGAATCCACAAAAAACATTTCATCTTCATAGGAATACAAAGCATCCAAACGAAAGTACAACTCTTTTCCAAAAGTGTCTGAAGAGGGAGTGGGCAAGACGATGAGAGACAATCCTTCTCCAAAGTGCCTGAAGAGGAAGTGGACAAAACGGTGAGAAGCAACATAAATTTTTATGACCGACAAGACGGTGATCAGGCAATTCACCAAGTACATACATTTACCATCAGATGAACTCCATAAGAATCCTCTCATACATGTTTCAAGGCGTCGACGAATCCCCATCGAGTAAAGCGCGTAGACATGAAAAACACTAGGACCGCCGCCAAAACCGCCTTCAAGAGCAAAGTCTACCTCCTTTGGACAAGCAAGAGGTTTTCCACCTTGCCAGATTTTGCTCCAACCATTCAACCACAGTTAACTAATCAGTCTAGTGAATTCTACCACTACATAGCGGCAACCCCATATAGCTTGACTTGAGTCTTGAACCCGGGAAGATGGGTGAGAGAGCAAGCGGGAGAACAAGCGGCATTCCGGAGAAACTGAAGGTGGTTCTCTTCTGGGAGGAGCACGAGAAGCAGGCTTTCGGTTACGAAGAGGAGCCTATCGGGGGGAGAAATAGGAAGTGGGCGCGTGTGACTCATAGGAAGCCTGAGCGGAGGTGCTTCCGGTGTGGAACTAGGGGGCATGTTGCTTCGTTCTGTCCTTCCCCGCTAAGGTGCTTCTCTTGCGGAATGACTGGTCACCGGCAAGCGAAGTGCATAGCTGCCTTTGGGTCCGTTAAGGCATCGGTATCGGCGAGGGGCCCGATTTTTTAGCGTAGGCAATACAACATAGATGCTTCATCTGTTCGTCGGGGGGGGGGGGGGGGGGGGGGGGGAGGGGGCAACCTTCGCGAAAGTGTAGGCGGGCGAGCATCGTGGTGCAAATGCAGCGCAGCCTGTAAGTAAACCTAAACCTGTGGTAGGAGGTGGTGGTTCCTCGACCTCTAAGGAGGTAAGGGAGGACGCTCGGGGTGTCAGATTGCATGCACTAATCGGGTTTGCAGTGAGGGGTGTTATTGCGATGGAAGTTTTGTAATCCCACATGTATGGGTTCCTTGGGTCGCGATTCTCTGGCGATGTTGTGAAGCTGGATGATCGAAGATGCTGTGTACATGGATTATCGTCAACCTAGAGGGATCGTCTTCTTCAGAATGGTGATGTCGACAATGTATGTTGGAGAAGTTTTCGTTTTGCAGATGGGTCCTGTGCAGAGGTGGAGGTTTGCATTGCTAGGATCAAGGGCTTCCCTTTCCCTATCTCGATCGGTAGGATGCTTGAGGAAGGCCCTACGGCGGTTAGGCACAGTTCGTGCGGTGCTGGAAGACGGACTCAAGCATGGTTCACCAGTGGAGGACACGATGGTCTTATTAGAATGCAACAGGAGCTTCCTGGACGAGGTACGAGGTCGAAGCACATTCGCGGAAATGGAGGTCGGTTGCTACACATTCAGAATCGAGCTGCAGATCGATGAGCCTCCGCCACCGCTGAAGATTCCAAGGGAGAAGGCAGGTGGGGCGACCGGCGACGCTTCGGGTTCTGTGTTGGTGGTTGGCTTTTCGAGGGGAGCCTTGGGTGGAACGGCGCGTGAGGTTGATTGCACGCGGCGCTTCGCGGACTCCTCCCGGGTTTTGTACCTATCGTCACACAAATTCTCTTTGCCTGATGACGTGGACAGAGGGGTAACAGTCTGGTCACCGCCAACTTACTCATGTGATGTGGATGTGAGTCAGAGAGTCCGAGCCACGCACACAGACCCTCTCGCGGATCCGGGTTTGACGTCAAACGCTTTAGCGAGTACGAAGGGCTTAACGGATTCGGTCATCGGTCGGTTTTTATCTTCCTCCTCAGACCCCGCTGTGTTCTTGCCTTTCGTGGCTTTCTCGGCCTCGCCGGCGTGGTCTATTCCAAATGGGGGTCTGGTGATCCGCTCCGTGACTCTCCTCAGCCGTCATCATTTCCTCTCATCACTCCTCTCACGGCGGAGGGGAGGACACGGGCGCAGGCATCTCCATCCTTCAATCCAGCGCCCTCGCCCCCGATCGTCAATTCCGATGGCCTTCATAGTGATGTTGCCGTTGCTTCTTCTATCGCGATGACTGACCTCATTTCGGACCGCGGTTCTATACTCCGAGGCAAGCGACAGGAGGGCTAGGAAGAGATACATAAGAAGGAATAGGTCCAGATCGTCGCGTGTGGAGGCGCAACCTTGCCCTCCATTAAATATTAGGGTTTTTATCAGTTGTGCCCCTCCGAGATATCGCAATATCAGTTATGCCCCTATCTTTTTGGTAATATCAGTTGTGCCCTCGACTTCTTGCCAATATTTCACTTGTGCCCCTTAGAGGGGCATAACTGATAAAAGATTTTTATCAGTTATGCCCCTCCGAGGGGCACAAGTGAAATATTGGCAAGAAGTCGGGGGCACAACTGATATTACCATAAAGATAGGGGCATAGCTGATATTGCGATATCTCAGAAGGGCACAACTGATAAAATCCCTAAATATTATAGTTGCAGAGGCCGCGGGTGTGGCCCACATCCATGGGAGGCACGACAGTCCCAAATGAAAATTCTTTCCTGGAATATTAGAGGGCTCGGTGACCCCGGGAAAACAGAGGATTGTGGGTTCGAGATTCGCTGAGTGGGGATGTGACGTCATTATGTTACAAGAAACAAAGCTGCAATCAATTACAGACGACATGTGGAGATCTTTTGGTGCAAGGGGCATCGATCAGTTCAGAGCGGTGGATGCGGTGGGAACCTCAGGAGGGTTGCTGGTGGCATGGCGTACATCGACCATGGCTTTTGACCCGATTATTCGTGGGAGGCACGAGTTGACGGTGATTCTGGTATGTACGGAGTCCCTTGGCTCATTGGGGGGGGAGACTTCAACGTTACTTTACGGACGTCGGACAGGCCCGGGGGCAGAGGAGGCAGGACCCCAGGCTCGCTCGATATTGCGGACACCATTGACTCTTTGGGTCTTAAGGTTATGGATGCGGAGCACATCGCTTATACATGGAGAAGTGCCAACTCCCGTTCGCATATCGATCGCTTCTTGGCTTCTAACGAGCTTCTGGAGGCTTTTACCCTATCCTGTGTGGAGGCCAAACCTCGGACTTTAGACGATCATAGGGTGTGGTCCTCGGGTGTTGCACCTGCGCATAGGGGACTTTTTAGGCATGAAAAATGTTGGTTAATGGAGGAAAATTTTAGGGAGTTGGTGGCCTCTCACTGGTCTAGCGTGGTTGTTTATGGGTCCGCCGCATCTCGTTTTGTTCAGAAGTTATCCTCCTTACGGGTCCGGCTATCTGTTTTCAAGAGGGAGTCTAGGGTGGCCAGGTGCGCGACGAGGAAGGAGGCGGAGGAGATCATTCGGAGCTTTGATGTGTTGGAGGACCTTAGGGATCTCTCGCTGGACGAATTGGCAAGTCGCGCAGCTGCTCAGATGAAGGTTACCATGGAAGATAGGAAGCGGGTCACGGAATGGAGACAGAGGTCGAGAAGTATTTGGCTGTAGGAGGGGGACGCAAATACATCGTTTTTTCATCGTGTTGCTAGTGGGAGGCGCAGGTCCAATGCGCTACGCTCCATCTCGATTGGTGGGATCCGCGTGGAGGGGAACAAAGAAATGGGGAGAGCTATTGCTAATCACTTTAAGGACGTCTCTTCAAGAACTATTCCGAGGACTTGGAGGTGGTTGGGCCTTGATGCAACGCCCGTGACGAACTCCTTCTGTGACATGCTCACTCGCGACGTGACCCTGGAAGAGATTAAAGATGCGGTGTGGGACTTGAATGCTGATGTTGCCCCTGGCCCTGATGGCTTCTCGGTTTCTTTCTACAAGGACCTCTGGGATCTCGTCGGCCATGAGGTGTTGGAGGTGGTCTCTGAGTTCTGTCTGGGCAATGCGGGCTTCGAAAGGGTTAATCGTGCGCTAATCATCTTGCTGCCCAAATCCTCGACTCCGGATTCCATCGACGATTATCGCCCTATTGTGGTCTCTAATGCCCTCTATTTGATTACTGCGAAGGTCCTTGCTAGTAGGCTGAGCTGCGTTCTTGACAATATTGTATCCCCGATGCAATCAACTATCATTCCAGGGAGGCAGATCTCGGATTGCATCACTCTTGCATCCGAGATCATTGCGGATTGGCAGAGAAGGGGCATGCGCGGTGTTCTTTGGAAGGTGGACTTTGCGAAAAGCTTACGATAGCTTTGATTGGAGATTCCTCTGCTCGATGCTTCGGAGAAGGGGGTTTCCGGAGAAGTGGATCACTTGGATGAGGCAGTGTGTTACCACGTCCTCTTTTTCGATCAGGGTGAATGATCGATCGGAGGGGGGATTGGTTCAACCTCGAAGGGGGGTGCGCACCCTCAGGGTTGCCCTCTTGCGCCTATGTTGTTTATCCTCGCAGCGGACGTCCTGACTAATATTGCGCTTCGTGTGGTCAACCATGGGTTCTCAAATGGGTGCTCACGGGAGGCTTGTTGGTTCCGCTTCTGCAACACGCCGACGATACCCTCTTCTCATCGAAGGGGGTCTGGAGGAGGCCAATGGCATGGCCATGGCTCTGGAGATCTATGGCGAGCTATCCGGGATGCTCAAGAATGATGACAAATCGAAGATCGTCCCTTCGGCCTCTCTATGCAGGAGGCCGACGCGTGTGTGCAGGAGCTGGGCTCGGGTTGCTCTTCCTTGCCGATGGACTATTTGGGATGCCCTTGACTTCGGGCAGAACGAGGACGAGAGATTGGCTCAGAGTTGTGGAGAAGGTGGAGGCGAGGTTGGCGGGATGGAAGTCCGTTGTTCTGTCGAGAGGGGGTCGTCTGGTCCTTCTCAAGGCGGTCCTTTCTTCCATTCCGATTTACTTCCTTTCGAATCGGCGTATTCCAAAAGGAATTAGAGATCCGCTGGAGAAGCGGATGCGTGCCTTCTTATGGGGAAAGCAGAGGGGTGGGTCGAGGGGCGTCCACCTTGTTGGGTGGGAGGATATTACACTCAAGAAGAATCAGGGAGGGCTGGGGGTGAGGTCTCTCGAGCAAATGAACAACGCCTTGCTGCTTAAGTGGACAAGCAGAATTTGGGTTCCGGGGGAGGATCTTTGTTGTGCCGTGCTGTGCAGGATCTATGATGTGTGGGGGGGGGGGGGGGCGCCGCCGACGCAGGTTGACTGTTTGGGTTCTCCCACTCCCTTTTGGAGGGGGTCGTGGAGGTTTTCTTAAAGAATATTGCGCTCTTTAGGCCGATCCTTGGTGGGGGCGAATCCTTCTCCTTTTGGTCAAACGATTGGACGGGGGGAGGGGCCCTTTGCTCGTGTTTCCCTCGTTTGTTTGCTCTTGCTGAAGACAAATTGATTTCGGTTGCAGCTTGCTGGTCGGATGGTAATTGGTGCCCGACATTTTCCGTTAACTTCTCCGACCAGAGATTAGAAGATTTCTTGGCCTTGCTGGATGCTGTCAGGGAGGTGGGGCGCCCATCGGAAGGGAGGTACCATTGGAGTTGGCGGGAGGGCCCGTCAGCAACGGGCTAGTGGGCAGCCCTACTACCAGACTCCCATGATATGGGTGGAAAAACCCCTCGCATTCTTCCCATTTACCAAAACCGACATCGATATAGTAGTGACGCAACGTGTCATCCATGATATCCAAAGTTTCGAGACATCATGCTTTGTCAGAGCGACCCATTAAAAACACCACTCCACGGTGTTGTTGGCCTTTAAGAAGTCAATCTTCCATAGAATTCCCCGAGATTTTTTGTGCTTCCAATTACATACAATATATGAGGCTAAAATAACATTATGCATCATTAGAAGGTCGAGGATAAGACCCTCAAGTACATTGTGCAAATGGTTGGCCAACACCTTTGTCACTATGAAATAAATTGTATTTATCGGTCGTGCGTCCACTCGCTCAGAAAGCCTCCTTCTTCGGAAGGAAGAAGATAAGAGCCTTGTTCAATCTCTCGACCAATGATTACATGCTGCAAATTCTATAATCACGTCCATAACATCACTGCTCAACAAAATGGAAATCATCTGAAAGAAAAATACAAAGGACCATAGGAAAAAAAGGAAGACGCGTCAGTCATACTGGTGTTTAGGTGGAAAAGTGTGGAAATGTACGAGAGGGCGGAAGAACGCATTTGACTTTCGAGTTCTTGCAATTACACTTATGTCCCTACATTTTTGCAATCACTTGCACCATGTATTCTTACAAAATTCACAGCAACGCCCTTCCAGCATAACAATTATGCCCCTATATTACACCAATAGAAAGGCAAGTGTTCATTTTGTAAGAATATAGAGCCGCAATTCCTATTACAAAAAAGGTAGAGACATGAGTGTAATGGTAAGAAGTATAATGGGCACAAGTTCAAAAATACTTTAACATAAATAACCAAACTGTCTATATTATCTTCTAGAAAATGCATATGGTCTCAATTTATCTATAATAAAAATACACTAGACTCAAATTTGGAGAAAATGAAATGTTGTCAACCTAATTTAGCATTAAGTCTAATTTTATATTGCATCAATCCTCCACCACTTCTAAAAATGTATCTCTTAATGAGTCATTGATCATAAAACGTGCTATTGGAGAATTCTTAGTGGAATTAGTTCGGAAGAATCTCTTAATACTATTATTTCTTTAAATTAAAGGATATATTTTCCATTTTCCTACCCTTTCATTTAAAAATCCTCCTCCCATTAGAAAACTTCCAACTTTAACCTTTTTATAAAAAGGTTTAGGGTAAGGGACTTCTTTGAAAATCAGCCCAAGCATCCTCATATCCCTATATTATGGATATACGGTTCTCATGGAAGAACCCTTCTCAACCATAGCTAGGGTTGCTTCTCATCCACATCAATAGCAACAACAGCGCTTCCAAATAGGGAAACAGTGGTGGGAGCTCGAGAATCAGGCTTTCATCAGTGATGGCGGTGGTGTAGATGGTAATTGATATCCTGTGATTGGCTTAAGCAACAATCTCTATAGGATCGTGTTGAAATCAGAGAAGAGAAAGCGGAAACGATAAATAAAATGATAAACAAGAACACCAGAGATTTAATGTGGAACCCTACTCCCTAAGGAGCGGGATGAAACCACAGGAGAAGCCCTCAACGGGGCGGATTTTCTATTAGAATTTCTCAATGAGTACAGGAGGTGTGGCGATCCTTATATAGGTGCTCAAGGGAGAATATTCTATAGGATATTCTCTATAGAATATTCTCATAATAAATAGTCACAAAGAATATTCTCTAACACTCCCCCTCAAGCTGGAGCAGAGAAAGCTTCAGCTTGCAACAACAAGAAAATGTAAACATCACATCTTCACCCAATACATCACAAGAAGAATATGTCTGCTGCTAATAGAAGACCTCGCTCGAGGACGGGCCTGCGGCTTTCAGGACATCGGAACGTATCTCTGTCATGCCTGTAGAACCGCTACGATATCAGGTCACCGGAACGTATCTCTGTCGTGCCTGCAGGTCACCGAAACGTATCTCTGTCGTGCCTGGAGAAAAATCATTGCAGAAGAAGAAGTCCAGCGCGGAGTAGTAGTCGGGTGGCAAAAGAAGAAGTATGCACCCTGTCGAAGTAATTGATGCTCGGTGAAAATGGATGATCTTGTAGAAAGCTGGAGTGTGTCCATCGAAGATGGACAGTTGAATTTCTGAAGAATACAATTCTGACTCCCCCTTTCTCCCATACTTGATAGAATAAAGAACAGATGGCATCAAGTTGGGAGAAACAAGTGAATAACATGCATTTTTTTATCATTTCATTTTCTTCATTTTTTTCTTTTTTTTCAAGCCATTCAACTCCCTTTTAAAGGCTTTTCTTCTTCCTTTTTTTTGATAAACTTTGCGTACGGGTTTTTTCGGTACGCACCCCTTTTTTTCAATTTTTTTAAATAACAAACTTGGCCCACAATGGGCCCAAGCTGTAGCATCTTTTTTTTAACATTCGACCCTTCTTGGACCCTTTCATTTTTTTTAAATATGCCCACTAGGGTCCCCGTTAATTCTCAAAACAAATTCATCTTGCAGCCCCCCCTCCCCTTTTTTTATATGGACTTTTTTTATGCCATCCTTTGGGTCTATTTAGGGTTCCCATACGGGGACCCCTTTCCTGGAACGAGAGATGCCCCGATGGGGGGCATCCCATGCCGCCGCCAAATCCTGGAGAGAAAGGTGAGAGGATCGTGATCTGCGGGTTGCCTGCCTGCTGGTGGGCGACATCGATTTGGGGCACGTACGTGTCATGGAGGCAACGCGCGCGCAGGGAGGCGCCGCCTGTTGCGCCTGGCGATCGGGGGCGAGAAGGCGACGCAGGGTTCGACGCAAGGAGTCGACGCAAGTGCACCAGGGCACCGCAACGCAAGATATAGCACGCAGGGCACCGCGCCGCCTGCTGCGCGAGGTGGGGCTCCGCGAGATGCGCCGGAGCGCGAGAGGAAGAGCCGTGGCCTGGGGTTGATGGCGTTGCCGCCACCTGCGCGGCGATCTAGGCACGTGATCAGGGCTCCCGCCGCCTTGGGAGAGCACGTTGTCGCACCACCATTGAGCCGCGTCGCCGCCCTGGAGAGAGGACAGGACGCCGCTTCCCTGGAGTCGCAGCCATGGCGCACTGTTGTGGAGGGCTGTTGTGGAGGGTCGTCAGGGGGAGGTTTGGCAAGGGCAGCGGCCTTGCTGTGATCTCGTCAGGACTGGAGGAGGGTTGTGCGCGCTTGCACACGATGGAGGCTTGGAGCATGTTGGCTTGATGGGTGGACTTTGAAAGCAGCCATTGGGTGCCTCACAAGCAAAGTATGATTAGGGTTTCCAACGAAAACCGTGGAACCCTATAAAAAACAAACAGCATAACCTTTGCAATTCTCCCATATTGAAATAATCCTTACACGATTCTCAAAATTGAAATTCGAATAAAGATATAAAAACTTGAAACCCTCGAGAATCGACCGACTCTAATACCATGTTGCAATCAGAGAAGCGAAAGCGGAAACGATAAATAAAATGATAAACAAGAACACCAGAGATTTAATGTGGAACCCTACTCTCTAAGGAGCGAGATGAAACCACAGGAGAAGCCCTAACGGGGCAGATATTCTATTAGAATTTCTCAATGAGTACATGAGGTGTGGTGATCCTTATATAGGTGCTCAAGGGAGAATATTCTATAGGATATTCTCTATAGAATATTCTCATAATAAATAGCCACAAAGAATATTCTCTAACAGATCGGATGGTGGTGGCAACTTCGATTATCCGAATGGCATTCTCGAAGGGGTCTCTAACAATCCTGATGCGGGCCTGCAATGATTAGATCAGCGGCAAGCCGTGGCCTTTTATGAAGAATATTTAGCATAATTACATGTTTCAATGTAATTAAAGTGTACTCGCTGTGGGAAGAGATCACTGGAGCTGGAAAGATGGGCCTTTCTCGGTGAAAGGCGCCTTTCGGGCTATTTGTAGGCCGCCCCCGGCGAATTCGGAGCTCTTGATCAGGGATTGTGCAACAATTTGGTCGCTTTGTCTCCCAGAACGAGTGGGGATCTTCTTATGGCTCTTCCGACGCAAGCGACTCCTGACTCGCGACCGGTGCGTCAAACTGTTGGGAACAATTGCGGACAAATGTATGATCTGTGACAACGCGATTGAAACCGTTGATCACCTCTTCTTTACATGTCCTGTGATCTCTCAGATCTGGCTGAACTCGGAGATCCCTTGGTGCCGCTTCGATGACCTTCAATCTTTCTGGAATTCGCTCCACCTGAACAAGGAAAGACCAAGGGCAGACCGCCTGCTTCCGATGGCCTATCTTTGGGCGATTTGGCGTGGCAGAAACGACATGCTCTTCTCCGGACAATGATTCTATGAGGAGAATGTGGCCTCCCTTGCGAAAAGGCTACATAAAGACTGGATGCAGTAGCGTTTTGTGTTTTGTAATGGGAGGATACCGTTGTTTCTGGTGTGTTTTTGGGAGGGTTCGCCTGCTCTCCGCTTTTTGTAATGGTGGATTTCTTTACTCCTCTGCTCTGTAACCTCCTTGCTATCGTTCTTTTGGTGTTAATAATAAATTTCTGCTGGGGAGGGTACCACCGAGTACTACCCCTGATTGTAAGACTTTCAAAAAAAATTAAAGTGTACTCGAATTACAAGCTCCTTACACAGATGAAGGAGCCAAATCTTAATGTTCGGGTGGTGGTTTCTCGCCAGAGAAAAAGTAGCACACTTGAACATGATGTTACTAGTTCAAAAGTTGAATTGTCATTGTAGTTTGCATGAGGGAGCAATTGATCTAGAAGACATGTTTGGATACAATGGTGTATCATATAAGGGTGAATTTTGATGGTTGAGATTGGCTTTGGGTTATCAATATTCTTTATATCCTGGGGTAGCATGGACGACACATTGATTGGGCGCATAGAGGGTTTCATAGGGTCTAATGAAGGCAGTGGAACCACCAACTAGACAATAGCTTCTAGTACAGTAGAGTTTGAAGTTGCTTGGATTTGAATGTTGGCATGCAAAACATAGACATTTGTAGAGAACAACTATGGCAAAAATGAAAATGCTATGGTGGATTTGTGGTCATATACAAAAAGATCAGACTTGGAACGATGTGATTAGAAAGAATGTTGGTGTAGCACTGCTAAAGGATAAGATAAAGAGAACCGCTTAAGGTGGTTTGACCATTTGCATTGGTCCATTGATGCATTAGTTAGAAGAAGCGAGATTTGGGAAGTTGAGTTGGCTAAAAGAGAGCAAGGAAGGTCTAAGGAATGTTGGAAAGAGAATATCTGAAAGGATCTTAATCATTTAGAACCATGCCCGAGAATGACCCACAATAGATTTAAATGAAGTCACATAATCCATGTAGCTGACTATTTAATGAGGGAGATGGTTTTGTTGTTGTGAAAGGAAAAAGGGTAATCATTTTAAAAACTCACCCTAAAACATTATATAAAATCAAGTTTAAAAACATATTTACAAAGATCAAGATTCTTTAACAATCATAGCATGATATCTTATATTCTCCAAGTAAAATCCTCATCTCAAAAAATTGCCTCATTCCTCACCAGCTAGATAGCCAAGACTGTAGTTAAGATCCAAGATCAATTACTTTCCGAGTTGCACTAGTTGGCACTAATAGATTCCCATAAGGCAGATGCACTCTAAATCCCGACCAATGAATAGAAGCCGTCACCACAGAACTACCACAAGAGAGAAAAGAAATGTGATCTACATCCTCAAGCGAAGAGAAACAATGTTGACATGAACCGTGGATCCATGAAAGATCTTGCTCCTTGTGGCCTTTATAATCACTATATAGCGTGGTTGGGCACCATTCTGGGTGCATATCCTCTTTTCTTTTGAAAAATAGTAATTTTATAGTAAGCTAATAAGTGTTAAGTGAACAATAAAATCCCCTATTTAAATTAGTAGGACCTCATTGATTATCGATCACAAATCATAACAACCCCCTCCCCCAGACCAATTTCCCTATGGAATTAGTATGCGATACCAAGCCTTGTATCAAAAAAACGCACTATCCATATTTTTTTGGAAAATCCCAATATCCATATTTTCGTAATGAGCAAGACTGATAGTTTGTCAAACCCCTGACTTCATTAATTGACGCTAGATATATGTAATAACTTGAATAAGTAGATCATGTAAAAAATGCCTTAAAGGAATAGCTAAGCTCAAAATATTAATTCTTATATATAGCGCAAGGCCCTAAATGTCGGTTTCGGTCACCATTTCGGTATCGACCAAAACAGAATTTCGATGGAATTTCGGTGGAATTTCGACCGAAATTTCGGTCATTTCGGTCATTTTTTGTACTAGGGCCCCCATATTTCGGTCATTTCGGTCATTTCGGTCGAATTTCGATTTCGACTGGATATCGATATTCGACAGAAATTCGATCGAATTTCGCTGAAATTTGAGGCCATGATATAGCGTTAATCTCAACTCTAAGGAGGGCCAGAAGGATATATTCAGGTTGGCCAAAGCAAGAGAAAGAAAGACCAAAGACCTTTCTCAAGTGAGATGCATTAAGGACGAGGAAGGTCACGTGCTTGTTACTCAGAAGGATATAGAGACTAGATGGGAGCAATACTTCCATAAACTTTTCATTGGAGAAGGAAATAGAGAGATCACTTTGGGTGATCTAGCTAGTAGTGAAAGTTACTTGAATCGTGCATGATATAGACGAATACAAAGAAAAGAAGTAGAGGAGGCTTTGAAGGTTATGAGACCTGGGAAAGGTGTTGGACCAGATGACATCCCTGTAGAAGTATGGAAAGTTTTAGGTGAGCGTGGTTTGACTTGGCTCGAATCTATTTAATGTTATTTGGCGAAGCAAGAAAATGCCTGAAGATTGGAGGAGGAGTATCGTGGTGCTTATTTATAAGAACAAAGGAGACATTCAAAATTGTTCAAATTACAGATGTATCAAGCTGATGAGTCACACTATGAAAATTTGGGAACGTGTGATCGAAAGAAGGTTGAGACAAGTTTCCCAAATAAAAGAAAACCAATTCGGATTCATGCCAGGTCGCTCAACTATTGAAGTCATCCATTTGCTAAGGAGAACAATGGAGATTTATAGAGCTAAAAGGAAGAACCTCCATATGATCTTTATTGATTTGGAGAAGGCTTATGATTCCGTCCTACGAGAGATACTGTGGAGAGTTTTGAAGAAGAGACAAGTACATGTCCTATACATTAATCTCGTAAAGGATATGTATGATAGGGCTTTATCTTGTGTAAGGACCCCGACGGGGAAGACTGACTATTTTGATATCAACATTGGTTTACATCAAGGTTCAACTTTGAATCCATTTCTTTTTACTTTGATTATGGACGAGTTGACAAGTCACATTCAGGATGAGTTACCTTGGTGTATGTTATTTGCTGATGATATTGTGTTGATTGACGAGACTAGAGATGGAGTAAATGAGAAGCTTGAGGTTTGGAGACGCATTGGAGACTAAGGGTGCGTTTGGTTGGTGGGTTAATGCGGGTTAAACTGGTAGAGGGTAACCAGTTTTTGTGTTTTGGTGTTTGGATAGAGGGTTAAACTGGGGGTGGGTTAGAAGTAGGTTTGGGTGATATGATTGTATTGAAGTTTGAAAAAGTGAGTAGTTATTGTGATGTGATTGTATTGAAGTTTGGAAAAGTGAGTAGAAGTGGAGTAGCTTATACTTTTTATATGATATGATGGTATAATATATTATTTTTTGATAGGATTGATGATGTAAAATTAATTTATTTAATTTTTTAAAAATGGAATAAAGTGGGGCCTACGGTGAGAGAGGAGGATGTGGGTTAAGGGGGGTAAACCCCCCTAACCTGCCGGCAACCCTTGTGCCGAACGGCACCTAAAGGTTTTCGTATAAGTAGGGCTAAGACGGAATATATGGAATGCACCCTTGATGGAAGCAATGGTGAAGGAATCGAGGTGAAGATTGGTGACGATAACATTCAGAAGAGAGATTCTTTTAGATATCTGGGATCTATTTTGCAACATGATGGGGAAATTGATGGAGATATTACTAATAGAATAAATGCAGGCTGGTTAAGTGGAGAGGAGCCTCCGCTGTTCTCTGTGATAAGAAAATTCCTTTAAAAATTAAAGGAAAATTTTACGAAGCAGCCGTGAGACCTGCTATGCTTTATGGTTCTGAATGTTGGCCTGTGAACCATAAACATGTGCAGAAAATGGATGTAGCAGAAATGAAAATGCTAAGATGGATATGTGGACATACACGTAAAGATCGGATTCGGAATGATGCAATCAGAAAGAAAGTTGGTGTAGCTCCGATCGAGGATAAGATGCGGGAAAACCGCTTAAGATGGTTTGGTCATTTGCAAAGAAGGTCAACTGATGCACCGGTTAGGAGATGCGAGTGGTGGGATGTTGAGCCGGCTAAGAGAGGGCGAGGACGGCCTAAGAAGTGTTGGAAAGAGACTATACGAAGGGATCTTAGTTTTTTGGATATAAGTCCGAGATTGACCCAAGATAGATTTGAATGGAGGCGAAGAATCCATGTAGCCGACCCTACTTAATTGTGGGAAAAAGCTTTATTGTTGTTGTTGTATATATAGCGTTAATCTGTTAATGTACATGCTTGCTAGATCTGAATCATGTGATATTAAGCAACAAAAATTACCATTTCTTAAGCCCTTCAAAAGAAAATGAGAGAAAGCCATCATGCATTTACAAACAAAAAAGATTAAAAATATATATCATACCGCCTGCGATCTGCTCTCTACATCCTTGCAAAAACGAACGACAACATCCACATTCTATAAAAGAAACAATTAATTTAGAAATTATGCATGTGTTCATGCACGACAACTCTGAAACTTCATTGTAAGTGAAAGTAAACTATGACGTGAAAAAATATTGCTTATTTGGAACCTTTTCGGGAGAAAATGAATTGAAAAATAAGTATCATGTGCATATTCAAGCCAGAGCACTTATATAAATCACGCTGAGCACCTTCCACGATAAATTGAGATAATATTCGATGAAAATGAGCTTTAAGAGAAAAGCCCCTCTTGTTTTCCCTTCCTCATATTTGGAGGGATGGAGTACTATGACAAAGCATCAAGAAACGGTCTTAGTACTAGCAAGATTTTAAGGTGTACTACTGGGTATTGAGCTGCACATTGTCCAGAGGCAGTATTCAAATATTACATTAAACTCGGATCTAACTTGAGAAATGCGTGTCATTGTGTTTGTCATGTGAGAGGATATTTCTGGCAGACAGTTGGCAAACTAAACCGATTGTGTTACATATATGTGGATACAACAGTTCTCACAGAAAGTAATCTTCGATCAATTGTGACATTAGACTCTGCTAAAAGTTCCATGTGATTTCCTAGCAATGGGGAATGTTTATGTCAACCGGAAACCACAGTTGCAAGGCTAATCACGATATGAAGGCCATTAGACATCTCTTTCAAAATGAAAGGTGTGGCATACCAGAAGAAAGGTTGCATAAAAAAGATGTTACGAGAAGTGCTCTCTTTCTGCTATTTTCTACAGTTTGCAGTTTTTCTTCATATCCAGACCAACTATTTGATTAACCAGAAAAATCACTCGGTGTACATTTACACATGTTGCAGTTTGCATTGTCTCTAGTAATTCTTCCAAGATTATGTTGAGGCAAGCAATAGGGCACAAGTCCTCAACACTAGGGTGGAGCATTGGGCCGGGCCGGGCCCGAACCCGAAGTACAGATGGGCCGGGCCCGGACCCTCATATTTCAAAAAATTATATTAGAACTAAATTAGGGGACACGGATTTATAGTCAAAATACATCCAATATTTCCTTCATCAATCAATAGTAATATTATATAGTAACAATACATCCAATATTTATGTGTTATGGATGAATTATATCCATAAAAATAAATTGAAATCAAAGTGCAACTTCATGGAATCAAAATAAGAGCGGGTTGAGCCCGACCCGAGCCCGATCTCGCGAGCCTTGGGCCGGACCCGGTCCTCAATTTGTTGAAAAAAGCGAGCCTCGACCCGGCCCAAGGCCCACAGAAAATTGATGGGCTCGGGTTGGGCCGGGTCGAGCCCAATGCTCCACCCTACTCAACACATTCCGCCGCACCCATCATAGGCAGAAGGAATCAAAGGGGCCAGTTAAGCCACTCGAACCCACCATTCATCTGGCATAACTCCACCACGTCCACCATCTTGTGACCCACCAGATCCCAGAACTCCCTGAAAAAAGGAACAGAAAGCCGTCCAGGTCCAGGAAGCCATCATCTTTCAAGTCAAAGGTCACATGTCAGACCTCCAAGAGCACAAACGGTCTCGTCAACTCCTCGGACTGCAAGTCATTCTGCCTCAGCACATCTCTTCCCGCCCATATGGTATCGTTATCAAGCACAAGCCTGCTCCAAGTAGTGACACCTCACCGCATCACCAGTGCACAGTCGCCTACTATATCCTCCACACTACCCTCGATAGAATGTAATATCAGGATGTGCCTTCTATTCCTGCTAGCCACAGGACAAAAGAACCTTGTGTTCGCATCACCCTCCTTCCACAACTTCTGCATCGATCATTGCTTCCATTTAATCTCTCTCTCTCTCTTCCTATCCTCCTCAAGAAGAACATGCTTCTGGTCACATCCTATTGGCTTTTCCTCCTCCAGCAACTCCTAAGAATCCTCAAGGCAATCAAGACACATAACCTATGCCCGCGCCAAGTTTCTCCGCCGCCCTATGAGCTCAATGGTCTTCTGCTAAACAGTTAGAAAATTTTCGATTAAAATCCACATAGTTTACCAAATAATGTATACAATATGTAATAATAGGAACTCTACTCAGGTGAAAGGCGTGAAAAGGGTACTGTCAAAGGTTGACTTTTCCAAAGCATATGATTATATGGGTTAGTGCTTATATGCATTTTGTGAGGAGAGATTTTCCGAACTATCCTCTTATCAATGGTTTCCCTTAAGCGGGTTTTTTTCTAGCCACAACGTAGGGTGCGGTAAGGGTGCTCGCTTACCTCGCTTCTTTTTGTGTTAGTAGATGAAGCTTTAGCATGTATGGTAGGAATGGCAATTCAAAGGGGCACCATCACTACATATATATATATATATATAATGATAATTTGTCAAGGTCCTTCAATATGTTGAAGATACCACCTTTCATTAAAGGTGGTGCGGTTGAGGGAAAAGGCATCTCAATTGTGTTAGATTGCATTTGTACCTTGCGGACTCGCTAAATAGGAAATTGATGTTATGTCATCAGATACTTGCTACTCCTCGTTGGAGCCTTATATTATTATATTCGGTGGCTGCTATTGTTCAATGTTAGTCTTAGAAAGGTGGATTAGCCACCACTGATTGAGAAGATCGAGGAAAGCATCCGGATTGGAAGGCCTCATGTCTCTCAAGGGTTGGGAGATGTGTGATGTTAAAGGTAGTTCTATCCGCAATTGTTACTTTATATATCTCCACTAACATGCTTCCCCATAGGGTTCGGCGCTAGCTAGAAAATTGTGAGAAGATTATATGGAGCAACTCTGATCGGATGACCCATAGGATCCTGGCTGTGGCTTGGGAGTCCATGGCACTGCTTCGAAGAAAATAAGGTGCTCCTAGCTCAACGAATATCCCAAATTTGGGGGAATAATGAGGATATATTGAATAGATTGGTCAAAGGCATCTACGAGGTTTGTTCTCATATTCCATTGCTTCATCGTTGGGGAGCTTCAGCCCCTTCCTTTTAGGAAGGGTATTTATTATGTCCCTCCTGACTTACCGGCAAAGATATGTTCATCGCTAGGCAACGGACGCTCCTTCATATTTTGAACAGATGATTGGTTGTGGAATGGCCCTTTTTGCAACAAGTACCATCATCGTTTTGCACAAGCTAATGATAGTGAGTTGTTTGTTTTCGAGGCATGGTCGAATGGCACCTTGATCCCTTCATTATGCTAGGTGTTCTATGATCAACAATTAGCGGATTTTCCGAAGATGATTGAGGACCTTAGCCATATTGATGGTAGTTTAGGCTCTAAAGACCATTAGATATGGCGAAAAGGTGAACCTATGATGAAAAAGGCTTACAAGGCTCTCTCGGGTCCCACCATATTTGATCTATGGGATTTATAATGGACCGCAGATTAATTTGGTCTTATAAGGCTCCTTTGAGATAAATATTTTTTTATTACGTCGGATCGTCTCATGCCTAAAGGTCGTAGGGCCAAGTTGCTTCAACAACTGGTATTGCCGGTCCTTTTGTGATAGGGAACCTGCCAAGTTGCAACACTACTTATTTGCCTCATATGGTCATACTATGGAGCTTTGGAGGGAGGTTGTGATCTTGTGGCCAGATATCTAATCTTTAGAGCATTTCTGGGCTTCTCTTGCAACAACTAAGGATAGATCGAACATTGCATTTTTGAAGCATTTTGCATGGTTATGGTTGATTTCGCTTGCCCGAAACGGAGTTATATTTCATAAGGAGAGATTATATATTGAAACTGTAGCAACTATGCCAGAACTCGAGGTCTTGAGTACTTAATCTATAATTTTTTATGATAATTAACGAATGATTAAGGGGTGCACATTTCTTTGAACCCATAACCTTGCTTCCTAAAAAAGGAACTATACTCCCATGCATGTAATGATTTGTTTATGTCATCTTTGGACTTCAACTAATTGACTTACTTGGAGTTGACGTTGTAAAGTCACTTGAGTTCCCCGTAGATATCCAGCAAATATCATGACTCCAAGTTTGGAATTCATTGTAGATTATTAGGAAGCAAAAAAAATGGCAATCTCCCTTTTAGACATCAATTCCCTGCTAACATGCTTTCTTTTAGAGGATCTTAATAAAGATAAGTTGCCTTAACCTATCCAACGACATCAACATGTTTAGCATGAATGAAGACTAACCTTGGCTGTTCCTTCCCTCTATGATTGGAAATCTTTGTACTTTGTACAAAAGATGTGCCTCCTTTTTATAATCCAATATCTCAAAAAGTAAAAGAAGAAACGGTATACAAATCCTATATCAAGATTACATCGGAAAGCATCATTGGGTAAGCAATGACCAAAATGCCATCAAATCCCCATCTTTGTGAATACTTCGACCATGGTAATCTAACCCAAATATTAATGATGAAACGGATGGAATGGGGGATACCACCAACTACCCCTTCGTTTGCATGCAATCAAAACATATCACAAACTCAAAAGAGGGATCTGAATCCTTTTTAGAACCCCTTAGACCACCATGAAAATTTAGCCATGATAAAGGAAGCAATAGTAGATGCAATTTATTGTGGATTTACGAATTAAGTTCAGGAAGCCGAAGTGTTAGGGGCGACAGGGAGGGGAGGGTTCCTATTCAGGTTTTTGGGGAGCATTTAGCGGTTCCAAAAGGGGGTTGGCGGGTGCATTTTAGGGTGGCCCACGGATATCGGGTTGTTCCATCTACCATTGAATGGCTAAAATACATCTGGCGGAAGATGTATATTCTCGCCATCTTGGAATCTTAGACCGCGGCTGAGCGGCGAGGTTGCCGGAGGGATTGGAGATTTCCTCTGAACATCCGTAGAGGGTAGGGCGGAAAGTTACAACAGGGTATATCAAATTTGGGGGTAATGTGGTTTACCCAATAGGATATGATTTTCATGTTGACAATATTATGATTTGTGGAAGAATGCAAAAATGAAAAATTGTATTCCACGTAACCCTATGATCCTCTTATATATGAGAAAGGCTCTAAGGAGAAATTACATAAAGAAGACGGAAAAAACTAGAAATATATAAATAAATACAAAAAGATAGAATTCTCTCAACACTCTCCCTCAAGCTGGAGCAAAAATGTTTATCATGCTCAGCTTGGAACAACAACGATGAAAAGGACCTCTCACAAGAGCCTTGGTAAACATGTCTGCAATCTGATCTCCTGAAGCAACATGAGAGGTAGAAATAAGCTCCTTCTGGATCAAGTCACAGGTATAATAGCAATCAACTTCGATGTTCTTTGTTCTCTCATGAAAGGCGGGGTTATTAGCTATGAATAATGTTGTTTGATTATCACATTTGAGATGCATTGAGAGAGGCACCTCAATAGCAAGGTCGGTCAGAACGGACTTGACCAAATCATTTCCGTGCTCCCTTAAGCCATAACCCTATATTCTGATTCAGTGGTGGATCGAGCAACAACAATCTGTTTCTTACTCTTCCATGAAACAAGCAAGCTACCAACGAACACAGTGAAGCCCGAGGTGGACTTCCTATCCTTGGGACATCCAACATAATCTGCAAGCTGAGAGTGACATATCTCTTCTGAACAGTAGACCTGCACCTGGAGAAGATTTCAGATATCTCAAAATCATACAAAATGCATCCACGTGAACCTGTCTAGGTTGCTCCATGAACTGGCTAACCCAGCTTACAGCAAATGATATGTCAGGCCTGGTAATAGTAACATATAGCAACTACCCTACCAGCTCCCTATACAGTCGCTTATCTATCTCCTCAGAGTCATTATTATAGAGTCTAGCGTTGGGATCCATTGGTGTATTAGCCGGCCTGCATCCTGTCATACTCGTCTCAGCCAGAATATCAATAACATCCTTCCTTTGCGTCATAACCATACCATGCTGACTGCGTGCAAACTCCAAGCCAAGGAAGTAACGTAGCTTGCCAAGGTCCTCGGTCACAAACTGTCGTCCAAGGAAATCCTTCGCTGCCTGAATCCCTTGTTCATCGCTACCAGTAACAACTATATTATCAACATAAACCAGAACAACAATCATACCTCTCTGAGTTCTCTCAACAAACAGAGAATGACTGCAGTAGATCTGACAAAGCCATTCTGTTCAATTAACTCTGAGAGCTTCTAGAACCAAACCCTCAGACTCTGCTTGAGGCCATATAAGGCCTTGTGAAGTCGACACACCATACTAGACTCCCCCTCAGTAGCAAACCCTGGTGGTTGTTGCAAGTAAACTTCCTCCTGCAGATCCCCATACAAGAAAGCATTTTTGACATCTAACTGGAAAAGCAGCCAATCACGCACCACAGCAACTGCAATAAGAATTCGCAACGTGGAGTGACGCGCAACCGGAGAAAAAGTATCATGATAGTCCACCCCATAAGTTTGGGTGAACCCACGACCAACCAGACTTGCCTTATATATGTCAATTGTACCATCAACACGGTGTTTCACAGTGAACACCCACTTGCTTCCAACAACAGACACACCAGGAGGAATCTGCACAATACTCCACGTATCTCTAGACTGTAAAGTTGTCATCTCCTCTTCCATAGCAAGATGCCAATGACTACTCTTTAGTGCCTCCTGATACAAACGTGGTATTTCCATTGCAGACAGTCCCACAACAAACCGTTGAAAGTCCTCGAAAAGGCGGTCCAATGACACATGGGAAGCGAGAGGATGTGTAATGCATGAACGCCTCTGCTTCTGTAGAGCAATAGGCACATCCAAATCTTCAATGCTCACAGAAGATGGAGCATCGTCGACATCCAGCACCTCAAGTTGTACATGACAATCACCATTGCCATTAAAAATACTCAAATGCTCAGAACATACCGTGGGCATGTTGGATGACGGACGAGGCACATGAGCAGGAGGTCGATGTTGGTATACTTGGGGAAAGAATGTAGGTGTAGAGGACTGTGATCGGCGGTGGTGGAGGAGGTGGTGGTGCCGATGAAGGTAGAGTAGAGATCGGAGGTAGAGGCATATAGACCTCTTCCCCATCATCGGAAGAAATGAGCTTGTCACCTGTAGGAGAAAAATACATAATAGACTCAAAAAAGGAGACATAAGCACTGACATAGTACTTTCGCTGAACCAAGTCGAAGCAACGATATCCCTTTTGAGTCTTAGAGTACCCAACAAACATACATTTGACAGCTCTAGGAGAGAGCTTGTCAAGGCCAGGAGACATTTGGTGAACAAAAGCAACTGAACCAAAGACACGAGGTGTAAGAGAAAAAAGATCTGTCTCGGGAAACGCAATCGAGAACGGGATCTTTTCTCCCAGAATTGAAGAGGACATACGATTAACCAAATAACAAGCAGTTAGAACTGCATCCCCCCAGTACGAATGAGGAGCATTGCTCTGAATCAAAAGAGTCCTTGTAACATCCCGAAGGTGACGGTGTTTTCTTTCAGCCACCCCATTCTGTTGGAAAGTATACGCACAAGATGTTTGGTGCACAATACCATAACACGCAAGAAATGTGGCAAGCTGGTTACTACAAAATTCTAGAGCATTGCCAGAACGTTTATACTTGATTTTTGCTAAACAAATGTTCTTTATTTCATTATTGAAGGACTAGATAACAGGACCAGCATCAGACTTGTTTTTTAGAAGAAAGACCCACGACAATCTTGAAAGATCATCAACAGCGACAAGATAAAATCGATGCCCATTATGATCACGGACACAACTGGGACCCCAAATATCAAAATAAACGAACTCGAACAGACCAGACTACTTCGACCTGGACGAACTGGAATGTAGACCGATGATGCTTCCCAAGCTGGCAGTCGCACTCAATGGTGGAGCGAGGGAAATCTGAGGAAGAACGTGACACAGCTTCTATAGAGAAAGATAACCAAAACGAAGATGCCATATATAAGGTGACACAGACCCAGTGCGAATGGAAGAAGCACCTACATAATGGGATTGCACTAGTCTGTAAAGACCCCCTTGCTCACGGTCAGAACCAATCACCCTGCTCGTTAAAATGTCCTGAAACACAAGAGCAGATGGATCAAAAATGGCATGACAGTGTAAGTCCTTGGTGATTTGACTAATAGATAATAAATTCATTGAAAACTCAGAAGCATAGAGAACATTCTGAAAGTCTCATTGCAGAAGTTAAGCTGCAACTCCCCCTGACTAGTAATAGGAGAATGTGTTCCATCTGCTATCACAACAGATAGTCCAGGCTGAGTTGTACTGAAAGAACTAAATTGGCCTCTATCACCACAGAGATAATGTGATGCACCGAAGTCCATAATCCACTCTGACAAATCTGCCCTATAACAACTAGTAAAGGCATATGTTATACCTGATGAAGATGCAGCGGCAGAGGCAGCTACCTCCAAAGATCCTGAGGGAGAGCTGGTTGACCCAGAAGTAGGCATGATCTCCCTGAGTATGGCCACCAGTTCGTCAAATCTCTGGTCAGTAGCTGAGATGAACTCCCAACCTGTTGTTTTTGTTCTGCAACTCTAGCTGAAGCAAGAAACCTATGTTTAGAATAACAGGTATCCCCAGAGTGTCATGTCCTATAACAGTAGGTACACGGCTGACGGAGTCTGCCACCCCCTCCTCTGCCATGGCTAGGTCCACCACTACCATGATATGAAGTAGGGTTCCTCCTACCACGAGATGCAACCATGGCTGAAGATATCCAAGATTGAACATTACTACCAGAAGATTTAGAGAGCCTACTCAGTCTGTGATACGCCTCCTCCATCGGAGGTATGGTAGCATCAGTAAGAATCCGGGCTCGAGATGAGTCATATTCAAGATCAAAGGCCGCTAGAAAGACCCCATTCATCACAGAGTCTATGTATGCCTTGAGCTGCTCAGACGAAGCTGTTAAGGGAATGTACCCATATAGCTTCTCAAACATACATCTCAAAGAAGTGTAGATGGTATAAAGAGGGCGACCATTTTGCTTCGACGTGAAAATGTCGTGTTGAAGCTGCAATATCTTCGACTCATTCTTCGAAGGATTGTATGTAGCGGCGAGAATGTCCCACATAGCCTTTGCAGTAGGTTGGCTCAGTATCTCATTAGTTATCTCTGTAGACAATCCCAGATAGCCACACACGCGCATAAGCATCATCTGCCTCCCATGAGGCATTTAGCCCATTCTTGTCACTAGGCTCCACCACCCTGAGGAAGTGCTTCTTGCCATTACACTGCATCAGACTCATGAATTGCATGGCCCACAGTTCATAGTTTGTTCCATCCATCTTGACGATGGGTGTTGGACCTTTAAAGGCACCCATGGATGGAACATCAGCTTTGTCGTCAACCATGATGACAACGATCACCAAGACTGGGACGGCAACAAATAAGATCTTCGTCTACACTGACATGTGGGAAGATGATTGTGGGTGTAGACACTACAACCTCTTCCGTTCTTGAGATTTTCCTTTGGGTGACTAGGGTGTTTTAGATGATTCCGTTACACCCTAGAAACCAAAGGACGGACCTAACGGCAGGAGAAACGAGCGGTGAGAGGGGATGGAGTCAACAATGACGAGTGTTGTTGATCTAGTAAGGCAGAAGCTTCCGACAGCATAGAGTCGCCAGAAGAGCTATACAAACCTTCGGAGAAGAGACTTGGAGTTTCAAGTAATCCGGTCATCTTCTCTTAAATTCATTTTCAACTATAACTTATCAATATTCAACCTAATATTTCATGGTGATAAAATTCCTATAAATACAGGTGGGAAATTAGGTGTTTCTATGAGTATCTCCCATGAAGGGAGTATAGGGATTTGGTGTTCGTGGCAAGTTGGCGTCACGATATGTTAGATCATTTGATATTATTTTTCGTGTAGGGAAGGTAGCCTATCGAGTAGCCCTTCCTCCACACCTATCAGCTATACACGATGTTTCCGCATATCCAACTTGAGGAAGTATGTGCACGATCCACGACACATCATGGGCTACAAAAATCTTGACGTAGAGCCCGATTTAACATACGAGGAGAGGCTAGTAAAGATACTTGACAGTGTTGTGAAGAAGCTTCGCAACAAAGAGATTCCCCTAGTAAAGGAGTTATGGCACCAACATGGTGTCGAAGAGGCAACATGGGAGACCGAAGTAGACATGCGGATATGATACCCGCAACTCTTTTCGAGTAATAGCCAAAACGTGCACATTTAATTATATATATGTTGAAAGAACATGGCTTGTTTTTCCTTAAGTTTTTTTTTGGGTTCAAAAACCTTTGAGGTTTTTATAGCAAAATAAAACTCAGATAAAATGCACAGTAACATTGACTCAAGACTCGAGGACGAGACTCCCTTTAAGATTTTAATTTTATGGCATCCATGTATGAATAACCCGAATCTAACCTGATTAAAGGTCCACAAGATAAATTAATATTCAAGTAAATTGAATAAACCAAGATCATAAATCCCAGATCGAAATTCGTTCGGAGGCAATCGACCAAAAGTCTATCGTATCGTAACTCGTATCATCAGAAAAAACCGCAACATAAATTCCGAACTGCAAAACAGACCAATGCCACAGACTATCCACTAGGCATGAGAAATTAGACAAAGATAAAGATCAGATCAGATATTCATCATCTACAAATCCAAAATCCATCAACATGAGTTACAAGTGATAAAAAGGTGATAACCTACATATGGATCATGTAATCAATAAATAAAAATATGATATATGCAAAGTTAAGGGGTGATGGGAAAATACGGGATTCGCATATGGAACAACTTGAAAACCAATTTCCATGCAAGTAGCTTGCTAAATTTATATGGCAATACTTATCCATTTGCTTTCTTTTGAAACCACTGAAATACATTTTATTTTTATTAAACTAAATTAGACTCAACCTTTGTTGACATTCTTTTCTTCCTAGCATGTATGGCAGGCAAGGTGCCAGCGACTCAGTAGATTGACAGCTGGATGCTGAGCTTCTGTAGTTTCTGTTATGGTACACGTGCTATATTTTTTGCACAAGATAATGTAGATGCTTTTCTTTCTCTTCTGTTACATTTTGGGTTACATGTACATAATGTAGTTTCTTTTGTTACATGTAACTATATATGTAAATTAATGCAATGTGAATTGATGACATTTGTTGTTTTTGTGGCTTGCGAATGTTATTTCGAATCGCGAAAATTTTTCCCTAAATCTCAGCTAATCTAATGCGATCAATGGCGAATATAATATTGCGAATGTTGTGTAAACGGTAACCCGGATCCATGAATGTCACATTAGTAATACGACAAGTATGAATTGGCAATCACAAAGCACAATATCAAGTCTTTTGTAATCCGACAAGTATAAATAGGCAATCACGAAGCATAATATCAAGTCTTTTGTAATTCGACAAGTATAAATAGGCAATCACGAAGCATAATATAAAAGCAGTTTCACAAATCCTTGTGTGGGGGGCACTTGGTTTCATCTATGATGGTTTAAAAAAATTCCTTATTTCACAAATAATAGGCTAAATAAGGGAGCCTCTCATTTTTTCAGTGAAAGATTACTTTCTTGTTAGGATGTAACTAGATACGGTTCATGTTAGAAAACGAGAATGTGGAAGCGTAATATCAAAGATAAAAAATACGAACGATAAAGAATATGGGATTTTTACGTAGAACCCTACTCACTAAGGAGCGGGATAAAACCACGAGAGAACGCCTCCAAAGGCTGATGTTTCTATTGAACTTTCTCATCTGATACAGATGATGCAGGGCTTCTGGCTTCTTATATAGCCCCCATTAAGTCTCCAAATCTCACAACTAGTGGATGTGGGATTAAACTACTGGATGTGGTATGGAGGGATACAATTATCCGTCTACACAATTAACACATGTACTCCAACACTCCCCCTCAAGCTAGAGCATGCAATGCTCAGCTTGGACACAGAAAGAAATCTCAAACTCACAATACAAGACACTGCAGACAATATCAACTCAACGCATACTCAACTGTCCGTTGATGTCGAGGATGTTGCTTCTCATGTCGTGCATGCGAGGACAAACAACAAGGCTGGAGTGTGAGCCGACCTGGGTCTCCTCGTAAAAGAACATGTGCTTTATACTACTTATGTCAGAGTCACTGAAACTGAATGAATCTCCTCGTCAGAGTACTATGGCATGTTACATGTAGAAGACTATGCATCGCTTGGACAATTGCTCCATCTTCACGTCTTCTTCCAATTTTGTCGATGTCATTATTTTCTAACAAGTATGGGAGAAAGGGGGAGTATTGTATAGAGTTACATGTCGGATTCAACTTCTCCAGGCCAATTTCTAGACTCTATTGTTCAGATTCAGACATTCAGATTGATTTCTAGTCTACAGTTGATGCACACATGTTTGCGATCATTATTTGTGTGGTTACCGTCTTTGTTTTTTGATCTCAGAGTTTTCATGTAATCCATAAGGACTCCAGAGTAGAGATCCCAATCTCTATACCTTTGTGGGTTAGGGTTTTCATGTGGTTTCATATGGACTTGGGAGTAGAGATCCCATTCTCCGAGCCAGTATGGGAGAGACCCATTTCTCAGACAAGAAGACTTTCAGACTCCATTCTCCGGCGACTTTGGATTCCGACGAGGATGTTTTCACTGTTTTTTATGGACCTCTCTTCTTTTTATCAGACCCACCTTTTTGTTTTTTTTTTTCTCGCGTACGATTTTTTTTAACGCACCCTTCTAAAAAATACTAGTGGCCCAATCGGCCCAAACAGGCCCTCAAAAAGATAAGCCCCTTTTTTCCTCGTTTTTTATGATGGGCCCGTCACCTTTTTATGGACCTCTCTTCTTTTTTATCAGCCCCACTTTTTTTATTTTTTTCTCACGTACGTTTTTTTTGTACGACCCTTCTAAAAAAACTTGCGGCCCAAACAACGGCCCAGACAGGGCCCTCAAAAAGATAGCCCTTTTTTTTCTTTTTTCGATACAATAGCCTAACATTGAGCCTAATTTTTTATATTGTAAAAGCCCCTCTTTTCCTCCTATTTTTAACATATCAATGATAGCCCGATTGGACCCAAACCAGTCCCCATTTTAATTAAACGTCCATCGAGGCCCTTACTTCTCAACGAATAGGGTTCCCATCGTGACCCCACAACCACAAAGGGGTACTTCTGCTTTCGTATTCACCGTTGTCGTTGCCTGGCTTTTTTTCACGAATGAAAGGAGGTGCAGGGTGAAGCTCTCGCGCAAGGTCTCATGCTAGAAGGGCTCATGAAGTACGAGGGACGGTTGTGCCCCCGTCTAGTCTATGCGGAGATGGGATCCCAATGCCACCTGCACGAGAAGCTGGAGCTTCATCGTTGGGAGAAGAACCCATGGAACTCCAGCTTTGTTATACGAGTTGAAGATCCGATGGCTGAAGACCTGATGTTGGAGTGCGCATGGAGGTATTGAGCAAGATCTGGAGATCAAGCAGAGAAGACACACCTCGTGCAGAGGTGTGGCGAAACAGTGCAGCCTGGAGGTCACTATCGGTGTCGCTTGGGGTTCTTCTTCGACCTTCTTCAAGTTGCGAGATCCTCGTGATCCTGATTGTCGTCTGGGACCATATTCTCAAACTTCTGAGATCCTCGTGGAGGGCACATGGATCGAGATATCACCCGGAGACTTGAAAGGAGTTGCATGGCATGGAAGGAAATATCGGGATATATCGGCGATATATCGTTGATATATCGATATCGACATGGGACCGATATGGGTACCGATATGGCGATATATCCCGATTTCCAGGCATTTTCTTCATAAAAGCTCGTCGATATGGGCGATATTTCGTCGATATATCGTCGAAATATCGTATCGATACGATATCGAAGCGATGTCGATATCGATACGACCTTCCATGTTGCATGGTATTGTAGCGCGCAAGAAGAAAGGAGTCGTGAGGGCATGGAAATATACGAAGATGATGATGGGTGGCTTCGAGAAATTGTCCCTTTTTTAACATCGAAGATGCAATGCCTGGAGGTCTTCGGCGTCTTCCATGGTGCACATATGCCTATGATTGCTCCAGATGATTCCCAAATGGAACAGATGCGAGGAGGATGGCAAAGAAATTAGGGTTTTCGAGAAACCCTAGAATTGGTTTCCATTGGTGACGATAATTAGATTTCAAGAAGTCCAAGAAGTGAATCTGATAATCAAATCTCGAACAAGACAAAAATAAATCTTCAAGAATAAATCCTCGAGAATTGAACCTGCTCTTACACCATGTTAGAAAACGAGAATGCGGAAGTGTAATCAGAGATAAAGAATAAGAACGATAAAAAACACCGAGATTTTTACGTGGAACCCTACTCACTAAGGAAGGGGATGAAACCGCGGGAGAACGCCTCAAATGGATGATGTTTCTATTGAACTTTCTCATTTGATACAGCCATACAGGTGATGTAGGGCTTCTTATATAACCCCCACTGAGTCTCCAGGTCCCACAATTAGTAGATGAGGGACTAAACCACTGGATGTAGTAATTGGACCCTGGAGGGATCCAATTACCCATCTACACAAGTGGCGCATATACTCCAACAATTCACATGTAAGTTCTCATATACTACTTGAGGGGCAAGCATCATATTCCCTTTCAAAGTTTTGAGGAACCGATTACTTTTTCAAGCAGGAATATGATAAAATATATGAAATGATAGTTGAACATAAAAACATTAACAATGAATGTGCATTCATCAGAAAGGTTGGAGAAAAGAATGGAAATGAGGAAACAGCAATGCCTATTATGAAAGATATTGGATTCCAACCACCAATAAGATCAAACTGAGCAAAAATGATAAAGCATAGGAGAAAACAGATCACACAGAAACTACAGATGCAAAATATAAAACATTTATAGGTTCAAGGAATCACCTCCCCATTGTGCTCGAATGCATGGCCAATCCAATCAGTCTTAAAAAACCAAAAAAAAACTATTGTTAAGAACAGATGTTCCACTATAAATTACCAAATTGATAAACTTGTAAGGGACATGAGAATACAAAATCAATAAGTTGGCTGCTGTTGTCGATGGCATAGCAACTGGAGTTGGGAACAACTGTTGCAGACACGGGATATAGGAGCAGAAACACTTCAAACAAAAAAGACAAGTTAGACAAGTCTAGCTATAAAATTGGTGCAGAAAATCAAACATAAATGGAAAATAAACGGATCTACTTTGCCTAATCAGGCTTTATTAATTTACTATATATTAAGAAAAAATGTATAGGGCTAACCTTGGGCATATATTGATATGACGATCTTACCTATAGCAAGATACAACATTATGCTTTCGGATGAATATTCACAGATGAATCTCCCAAAGTATGTCATCTCTGCAGGTTCAAGTGTGACAAGCAGAATTTCTCAGTCGTTCCTGAACCAATTCTTGGAATGATATCAGCTAGCAACCGGAATAATGATCACTCATAAATGCAGAGCAAATACGGAGAAAGATGTTTTTTAATGAAAAAGTCTGTGTACTCAGAATGGTACCCACCCCCTATATATTAATAAGGAAAACTGACCAGCTTGCAAAAACCAAAACTCAAGTAGAGCCTTGGCATAGAACATAAGGAGAAGCATGTAAAAGTGTTTTTCCCTTGGAAGCAAATATGGGGTTTGGAAGTGTCAATTGATGAGTTATTGCCAGAAAAAAGTGGTCATCATAATATCTTAATCAAGGAAAGATGGGTTAGATATCACACTTGTATTGCGTCAATCCTCCCCAACCACATGCAATGCAATCAAATAGATTGTTACTTTGCCAAAAGTGCCTGGCGGCTTTGGGATCTCCCGCTTAGAAATCATGAATGAATGAGGCTCTTGGGGCAGAAGTGAAGAACTGTGATGTCGTCTTATTCGCAGCATCTACAACATTGGGGTCCAGGATGGTATGTGCCCCCAGCACCCACTCTTTCACCATTCGGCTTTCTGAAAGGGGATCAACTCGGTGATGCCTCTTTTCATGAGCTCTTTCATTCGATGCTTGATGATAGTAAATCTTTTGCCTTCTGTACCTACAATTGGTTGGGAGAGGGCCCCATCTCTACCAAATTCCCCCACCTTTTATGCCGTGGCTGCTAACTGTGGAGCATGCGTGTTGCATTGTAGGTTAGATGGTAACAGGATGCCCTAATTCGTGACGGATTTCTCTCATCAACGACTAGAGGAGTTCCTTCTCTTCTAGAATCCCTCAACAGTTAGACCGACCGGCCAACGGGCGGGATCACTATATGTGGTAGCATAACGCATTCTCGGTCAAACAAGCCTACAGAGCTATTACCAGATCACCGCCGCCGAGGACAGACATTCTGGGTCGTGACTGCAACTTTATATGGGAGTTAAAACTGTCGAACATAATTGATTTCTTTAGGTGGATGTTGTGCAGAAGGCGTATTATGACAAGGAACCACTATGCAATACTCTTTACAGAATTCTCCGATATATGCCCCCTTTGCGAATCCCATAATGCGAACTAGCTAAATATACAAAATCTGGACCAGTGCTGGAACTCCTTGTTTGAGGTAAAAAATCGTTCAAGAGTAGAACTTATGTGGCCTGTCACAACCATCTAGGCAATTTGGCTATAGCTCGAAATGGTGCACTCTTTTCTTATAGTGTTTTTACTAAAAAAATGTATTTTTTCATTATATGACCCTTCTCAAGTCATCGCTTTTGCAAGTCCTTGTAATTCTTCATTTTTTAATATATTCGGGGTTTACACCATAGCGTGTGTTCCCCTCTTTGGCTCAAAAAAATAATATTTTCTCCATAAAGTATCCTAAAAACGACTCCATTGTATCCATATACCCAAAATATTTCTGAATTTTGTATGCAACTGTGTGGCTCCTGCTGCTGAATATCCTTCCTTGAAGGTTCTCCGCAATTCTTCCCAACTTGATGTCTTACCACGGCATCTCTGCTAGCGTCTTGCTTCCCCTTTCATGAGTGACCTGTACACTAATTAGCACTTCATATACCAGATTGCCACTTTCAAGGTACTTATTTGGCACAAAGAGGAGGATTAAATAATATGACACAATTATATAGTTTGAGGCGCAGAATTTAGATTATTGTCTTAAGAATGTAATTGGCCATAAATAAAATAGTGAAGCCATCTTTATAATTCATTATGAAAGAGGTAACCATTTGCTTACGAGTGGAACCCTCGCCTTGTAATACTCTTTTGATATGTGTCTTGTTTCGTCCATATTTGTTTGGTTAATGCTTTAAATGGTATTGATTTCATTCATGGTTGATACCCCTAAGGGGTTGTTTGTTTGAGAAATAAGGAGTAATAACCCTCCTTATTACACTCCCTCCATAGACGGTCAACATTTTGGTCTTGGAGTCAAAATGAGGAATAATGTTTCCCTTACTATTCCTCCATCATAGGCCTCTCTTGCCAAAAAAATATAAATAACTACCACTTATCTAACATAATCCATTCATCCATTCTTATCATCTCCCTTCTACCGAACAAATAATAGCAAATAACTACTACTTATCTCTCCTTATTCCTACTTTATCCTCTCCCTCCAACCGACTAGATTCAGTGTCCCTCCTTATCCCTTTCCCTTATTCCTCTACCAACGGCCCCTAAGAAACAATATATTTACATTGGCTATATTCTTCTTTAGAGGCATTTAATTCACTTAAGGCCCTTGTGAACACGTCATGTACGTGGGTAGAGAATCATGGTGATCGATTATTCAGAAAATATTTGCCGTAGATAGCCCTTGTTTAAGAGTCAATACTCAACTTGGCCAATCGAATGGATCTAAAGCAATGGTGTTTGAGAATCATGGTGATTAATTTTTTTTTTAGGCTCAAAAAAGGGGGACGCACTCAACGGTGCTCGCCCCAATGCATTAAAACGAAAGAAAGAGAAATACTTACAAGAGGTAGGCAGCTAACAGGAGTACAAAAGGTACAGTAAACAGAAGGTAACAAGAGGGGATACCCCCATTACACATGCAATAACTAGTTAGAGGACCAATCACGTAGGAACCCCGAGGCCAAACAGCGAATATTCTCCAAGTAGAACCGCTGCCCATTGAAAAGAGCTTCATTCCTGCCCAGACATAAGCTCCAAAGTCTCGCAATAGGCTCCAACAAGACCTCCCGAGACCGAGTCCCAGCGCTGAATAGGCTATCGAAGAAGGAAGCATAGGAGGACAGGTTTAGCCAAGACAAATCATTCCACAGGGCACAGACACAGCCGCACCTGAAGAAAAGATGGTCAATCGACTCCGCCACCAGCCCGCACAGACCACAGGTGTCCGAAAAGTTGGGAAACATAGACGCACAGCGATCGCGAGTCAGCAAGCGCCCACGGCGCAAGAGCCAGAGGAATATACCGATACACTCCGGGAGCTTGAGGCCCCACAGGAAGCGACAATCCCGCAAGAAGGAATCATCCACCACAGAAAGACGGGGTTAAAGAGCCATGTAAGCCTTGCGGGTAGAGAACATACCATCTTTCCACACCAAATGGTCACGCCCAAGAGCAGGCCTGGGAGCATCAAGGAGAATAGCCAGAAGCGAGATGAGGTCCTCCAGCCGTTGATCCGACAACGAATCAACAATTGAAGGAAACCAATAAGAACCATCCCAGCAGGAAGCCACCGAGACATCTTTCTCGATCACCAAGGCGAACAGCCGTGGGAACAGGGTCCGAAGGGCACCCTTCCCAGACCAGTCATCTTCCCAAAAACGAAGAGAACAACCATCACCAAGCTTTGGAGCAAAAAACATCCGACTCCGATTTAGAGCCTGCATTACCCCACGCCAAAAGGAAGATAGGTGGCCGCCGAAATCCCCCCGAACAACCGAGAAGAGGCCAACGCCCGCCGCCTCCCTCAAGCAATTCAGCAAGAAGTTCTCCCCCCCCCCCCTCCCCACACCCTCGCCGCCCACCTGAGCAAGAGGGCATCATTCACCGACTCCAGCCGCCGAACGCCCAACCCCCCTCCCATTTGGGCCTCGTGACCTCGTCCCACCCCACCAAATGCAACCCCCTTCCTCCGCCCCCTTTCTTCCCCCATAAGAAGCCCCGCATACACTTGTCCAACCGAGCACGCACCCCCTTCGGCATCCCGCACATAGAAGAGAAGTAGATAGGAATGGAAGATAGCACAGACTTGAGCAGGACAAGCCGACCCCCGCGAGAGAGAAGGGTCGCACGCCACCCCGCCAAGCGGGCCTCCATTTTTTCCACCACCACTCGCCAGTCGCGAATGCGGGCGCGGCCCGCAGCCAAAGGAAGACCCAAGTAATCAAAGGGGAGGGAAGCGGAAGGAGACCCCAACAGCCACGCGCACTCCCCCGCCTCCACACCAGACATTGCAAAGGGGACAACCTTGGACTTATGGCCGTTGATTTGGAGCCCCGAAAGCTCGCTGAACAGCTGAAGCGTGGTAGCCATACAGGAGACACTCGAGGAGCCACCTTCGATAAAACATAATGTGTCATCAGCAAATTGAAGAATAGGCACATGAAGCGTGCCAAAGTAGCAACCGCAAGAAAGGCCAGCTGAGACCACCCCATCAATCATGCGTGGCAAGACATCCACCGCCAAAACAAATAATAGGGGAGCAAGAGGACATCCCTGCCGAACCCCCCTACGAGGTTAAAACGAACCCTCAGCCAGACAGCCATTAAGGAGAATGGAAAAAGACGCCGTTGTCACACATCGCCTCATCCATGAAATCCAAATCGGAGGGAAGCCCCTCTTAGAAAGCACAGACCAGAGAAACCGCCAATCAAGGGAATCGTAGGCCTTCGCAAAGTCGATCTTCCAAAGGATTCCCTTCGTCCCACAAGTGCGCCACTTGTGGATAATCTCCGAGGCCACGGCATGACAATCCGCAATTTGCCGCCCGCGGACAAAGGAAGCCTGATAGGGCGAGATAAGCGAATGAAGTAGAGGAGCCAGCCGCCTCGCCAAAGCCTTAGCAATAATTAAGTAAATCGCATTCGAAATGGATATTGGCCGAAGGTCCTCAATTCGGCGAGCCGGATGCGATTTAGGGATAAGAATAAGAAGGGACCTGTTAAGAACGTCAAAACCACGGTTCCCCCTGCAGAATTCCACAGCCACCTCGAGAACGTCAGGAGCAACAATGTCCCAAAAATCACGATAGAAAGACACCGGGAAGCCATCAGGCCCCGGCGCGGCGTCAGAGTTGAGGTCCCAGACGGCCCCCCGGAGATCGTCCATCGACAACGACCGAGAGAGAGCCTCTGCAGCATCAGCAGAAAGAGAGGACACCCCATGGCCCGACCACCGCCACTGTCGCGGCGCCGAGCACCCAAACACCTCCCGATAGTACCTCCCCACCGCTACCCCCACCTCCCTAACCCCTAGAAGAAAGAGCCATTAACAATGAGAGAGGAAAGAGAGTTGGATCGCCGCCGACCACTCGCCACCCTGTGAAAGAACGTCATGTTGGCATCCCCCTCCTTCAGCCACCGAACGCGCGAGCGCTGACGCCACTCAACCGAGCGCTTCCGATCCTCCAGCCTTGCTTTCTCCACCGCCGCCGCACGCGCGGCCAGCTCATCCGGAAGAAGATCCCGCTCGTTCTCAAGAATGTCCATCCTCAAAATAACATCATCAACCTCCTTGCGAGCTGCGACACGAGCCAAACGCGATTCCCTTTTAAAAGCAGTCAGGACCTTCCTGAGAGCACTGAGCTTACGATCAAAACGACGAGCAGCCGAGCCCGCGGAGACCGCCTGCTCCCAATGGGAGCGCACCAGGTCCTTGAAGCCCGGCTCAAGAAGCCAGCACCGCTCATAGCGAAAGAGGGCACGAGGACGCTGATCATCCCCGGACTCCCAAATAATAGGGTTGTGGTCAGAGAAAGACCGCGGGCGAGAGGTAACCGCGAAAAGAGGAAAAGCCTCCATCAATCGTGAATTCGCAAGGAACCGATCAATCCGCGACCTGGACGAATTAGATCTCCAAGTGTAGGAGATATCACTTGGCACGAGCCCCTCCAGAGCCAGATCAGAAATGAGCGCCATAAAATCGCCAGACCCAGGATCATTACCCCCGCGGCCGCGTGGACGGTCCTGAGAGTGAATCGTGACATTGAAGTCACCACCCAGCAGCCAAGGCACTCCATCAAAAGCCAGCGCATCTTCACGCAAATCCTCCCAAAGCTCCCGACGGCTGGTATGGGAAGCCGGAGCGTAGACACAAGTTACAGCAAGATGCAAACCAGAGTTATTCATAATCAACACCACAAAAAGAGAGTGCCGGATGTCAACTCTGGGCCTTCTGGGGAATGCTTTCGACGGGGACTTCGTTGTGCTGGATGACTCCCGTTGCTGTCTTCGTGGACTCTCCCCGGTGCAGCGGGAGAGTCTTCTTCGGCGGTCCGATGATCGGGACGTACTTTGGCGTCTTTTGCGCGTAGCGGATGGTGCCTTTTCTCCTTCGGAGGTCTGCGTTGTGGAGGTTCGGGGGGTGCCTTTTCTCTCCCGCACGGTGCACGCTTTGTCGAAGGTGGTTGCTCGTTGGGGGCAGGTTCTTGCTGTTTTGGATGATGGCTTGGCGCATGGCACCGTCTGGTCATCTGCGACGGTCCTTCTCGAGTGCTCTCCGAGGTTTATTCAAGCTATGTCAGGCAAGGTTCTCTTCGAGAGGCTTCTTCTGGGACCCTGGTCCTTCAGGGTCAAGATTTCTATTCTGCCGATTTCGCCGGCGGTGGTCGCGACGTCGTCTTCCCCGGCCGTGCGTGGTGGCGGGTTGGACTCTCGGCCTGTGAGGGACGCTTGGGCTTCTCGGGGCCACGGTCATCTTCCCGTGATATGTTCGAGGCGCCGACTGGAGGGGAAGTCGCTTCGGGGCCTTCGTCTGCGTCCCCTGGGGAAGCGTGTGCAAGTCCTGGTGCCAGGGATGTGGGGGCTCTTGATTTTTCCGAGGTGGATATGACCCCTTCCTCTTCTTCCATTCTGTCGGCTGGCTCTTGGCGCTCGGGCTCCTCATCGCACGTGACAAGGCTCGCTTTGGGTCCATCTCTCGGACTTTCTTCCGGATCCTTGGCTTATTCAAATGGGGCTTCTTCTCAGGTATCTTGGGATTCGGGCGAGGGGTCGGAGCCCCTTTCTTGGTCTTCTGAAGTTATCTGCCCCCGGCCCATTAATGCGGTGCCCTGCAGCCCGTTGGCCTTCTTTGATGATATTAATTACGGCTCTTTCTTCCTGGAGAGCGCTGCTCTTCCCCAGCATGATTCCTCTGGCACTCTCTCGCCTATTCATGGTGGCCCCTCTCTGCGGGGCTCCTCGGATGGCTCCGGGTCTTCGGGCCTTGCTGCTGTAAGTGTTGATGATGGCGACTCCATTGAGGTGCTGGTGCTTAACTCCCCTCCCTCGAGGTTTGGTCGAAGCTACTGCCGAAGGCGTTTCTCGCGTCTCCGAGATCCTTCATTTCCTTCTGCATCTGATGCTTCTTCTTCTTCGGTGTCGCGCGAGGTTGTGGCGGTCGCGGCTGGTCTTACTCGCGTGGTCGGGCGTTGGTCTGCCTCTTTATGAGTGGTGCTTCTCGGGTGGTCTTGCTTTTGGGGTCATCTCTGTTGTTAATGAAGATTTTGTCTTGGAATGTGCGTGGTCTCGGTGATCTTCACCGTCAAAGCTCTTTGGGTTCTCGTCTTGTGGAATGGGATTGTGACATTGCCTGTATTCAAGAAACCAAGTTGCAGAGCCTCGATGTCGACTTATGGAGGTCTTTCGGCGCTCGGCATTTTGATGATTTCCGTTCGTTGGACGCGGTTGGCGCGAGCGGTGGTCTCTTTCTGGCTTGGCGGTCGGCACGTTTCTCTTTTTCTTCTATGCGCATGGTGATTAATTATTCAGAAAATATTTGCTATACCCGATAGCCCACATATAAGAGTCAATACTCAACTTGGTCGATAGGACGGATCTAGAGCAACAATGGTGTTGGTCTTCTCCAACCAATCACTAATGAATAATTGATCAAGCGGAGTCATTTTTTGTTGTGTCCAACTAGTTAACACAAAACTTATTCGCTTTGAAAGGTCCCATGAAGCTGAATTGCTCGACTCTAGCTAAGTTGATGCAACACGGGATTACAAATTAGGGTCAAAACTAGAATTTGACTCGGTTTAATTTTCGTCCAATTAGGGACTTTATTAAATTAGGATTTTTTTCGTTCATCCAAATAAAGTCTAATTTGTGGTGGGTTCTAATGTAGCTTATATGTACTTAGTATCTCTTTTTGAATGAATAAATTTGCGGTGGGTTGACTACAGTATCTTTCTCCTCAAAAAAATTAAAGACTAATTAAACTAGGGTTAGGATTAGTTTATTTTTGTCCAATAAAAGTCCATTGCAATTTCATATTTTATTTAAAAAATGAGATCGCATGTGATCTCTGATTAGTTATTGTTGGAGAAAATAAGAGTGCTTGATATTTCTGAGAACCCTAGGCTCTCTTATATACTAGAGAGGCCTATGGGTAAATTACATAAAGTAGACAACCGGAAAAGAAAATAAGAAAGAAGTACATATTAAATATGAAAACACAAATATCTTCACACTCCCCCTCAAGCTGGAGCATAGATATCGATCATGCTCAGCTTGGATGAACACTTCTGGAATGATCCCCTGGACAGTGGCTTAGTGAAGATGTCCGCGGTTTGCTCTCCAGAGCTAACATGGGAAGTAGAGATCAGTCCCTTTTGAATCATGTCTCTGGTGTAATGGCAATCCACCTCGATATGTTTTATTCTCTCATGGAATGCTGGATTGTTTGCAATAAATAGGGCAGCCTGGTTATCACAGTGTAACTCCATGGGTAGAGGGATCTCTACATGTAGATCACATAGCACTGCTCGAACCCACGTCATTTCTGTATTGGCTTGAGTCATAGCCCTGTACTCAGACTCGGCACTAGATTTTGCTACAACGGTTTGTTTCTTGCTTTTCTAAGAAACAAGAGAATTGTCAACAAATATTGCAAATCCTGAAGTTGATTTCCTATCCTTAGGACAGCCTGCATAATCTGCGTCAGCATATGCAGATACAGAGAGTGTGTCTCCTTTCTTGAATAGTAATCCTGAGCCTAGAGTTGATTTCAGATATCTCAATATCATATGTAGTGCGTCCATATGTATCTGTCGAGGTTGCTCCATGAATTGACTCACTCGACTCACTGCAAATGCAATATCAGGTCTGGTGATTGTAACATAAATGAGCTTTCCAACCATCTCTCTGTATCTTCTCTTATCAACTTCATCGGTATCATCATCATATAACTTCATACTAGGATCCATAGGAGTCGTGGACGGTCGACATCTCGTCATTCCTGTTTCTGCAAGCATATCTATAACATACTTCCTTTGGGTCATCACAAGACCCTGTGCATTTCTAGCAAATTCCAACCCCAAGAAATACCTTAGGGTACCCAGATCCTTCGTCACAAATTGACTGCCCAGAAAATCTTTAGTCATCTTGATTCCCTGCTCATCATCTCCTGTAACAACAATAATATCATCAACATACACCATGATAGCCACAGTACCTCTAGACGTCTTCTGCACAAATAAGGAATGGTCTGTATTTGACCTCTTGAAGCCCTGACATTCAATCAGTTCTGAAAGCTTTTGAAACCACGCTCTAGGATTCTGTTTAAGGCCATATATCGCCTTATGGAGTCTACAAACCTGTGCACACTCCCCCTCAGCAGCAAATCCCGGAGGCTGCTGCATATATACCTCCTCGTGTAGATCTCCATATAAGAATGCGTTTTTCACATCAAGCTGAAATAACGGCCAATCTCGTGCTACAGCAACTAAAAGCAGGACACGTAAGGTAGAATGTCGAGCAACTGGAGAGAACGTGTCCAAGTAATCAACTCCATATGTCTGAGTAAAACCACGTGCCACAAGCCTTGCCTTGTACCGTTCAAGACTCCCATCGGCATGATATTTAACAGTAAATACCCACTTGCAACTAACAACAGATGCTCCAGGTGGTGGAGAAACAAGTGTCCACGTATCACGAGACTGCAATGCGGCCATTTCTTCTTCCATAGCAAGAAGCCATTTGCTATCTTGGAGTGCCTCCTGGTAATTGCGTGGAATCTCGATGGCAGATAGGGCTAACACAAATCTCTGGAAGTCGCCCGTCAAACGATGAAATGAGACATGAGAAGCAAGTGGATAGGAAGCACAAGTACGTCTCTGCTTCCTAAAAGCGATAGGCACGTCCAAGTCTCCATGAGCATCATCCTGTTATGTTTCCTGTATCAATGGATCCTCAGACTCGTCATTAGTAATCAAGTTATCAGAACCAACCTGAGGGCTGCTGGATGACTGGCCGTGATCTTGAGCAGAGGAGGACCGACGAGTATAGTACTTTGGTAACGGTGGCACAATGGTTACTGGAGGTGGTAAGGGTGGAGATGGTGGTGAAGATGACATGAAGGTAACTGACTCATAGGAGGAGGTGGCATGTAGGAGACCTCAGTATCAGAATGGGTAGTAGTCATTTGGTCACCGACGCAGCGGATCAAAGCACCGATAGCCCTTCTGAGTCCTGTAGTACCCGACAAACACACATTTGATAGCCCTGGGATAGAGCTTATTAAGACCTGGCACCAACTGATGGACAAAACTGACACAGCCAAAGACACGAGGTGGAAGAGAGAACAACTCCTTCTCAGGAAAGGCGAGAGAGAGAAGAGTTTTCTCAACCAAGACAGATGAGGGCATGCGATTTATTAAGTAGCAAGCTGTGAGAATCGCATCACCCCAGAACGAGTTCGGAGCATGACTCTGAATAAGTAAGGTTCTAGTGATATCCAACAGATGGCGATGTTTCCGCTCTGCAACACCATTCTGTTGTGAAGTGTAAGCACATGAAGTTTGATGAATTATACCACGAGATGAAAAGAACAAGGACAAAGTTCTAGTACAAAACTCCAAGGCATTGTCAGACAGCACAATTTTCACAGAAGAAGAGAAAACATTCTGAACTTCATTGATAAACATTTGAATCACATTTCCTGCTTCAGATTTATTTTTCAATAAAAACACCTAAGACAAACGGGAAAAAACATCTATTACGACCAGATAGAACATGTGTCCCTGGTGGTCAGGAACACGACTTGGACCCCAAATATCAATATGGACTAACTCAAACAGGGAGCTACTGCTCCGACTCTGGCGATCCGGGAAAGTAGACCGATGGTGCTTTCCCAACTGACACGCTTCACATTGGAAAGACGACTTCGGAGAAATCTGGGGCAGGACACGACATAGCTTCAGGAGAGGGAGATGACCAAAACGGAGATGCCAGGTATATGGAGAGTCTGATCCTGTAAGATGGAGAGATGCACCGATATATGGAGTATTGATCAGACGGTAGAGACCATTCTGCTCACGGCCACAGCCAATCACCTTGCCCGAGGGTATATCCTGAAAAACAAGAGATGATGAGTTAAAAATAGCTCGACAGTTCAAATCCTTTGTAATCAGGCTAATGGACAGTAAATTCATAGAGAAATCGGGACCATATAACACATTCTGCAGTCTCATGGAAGGTGTCAACTGAACCTCCCCATGTCCTGTGATCGGAGAATGTGTCCCATTGGCTATCACCACAGTTCGTCCTGAGGAGACCGGTCTATATACAGTGAGCTGATCTCTGTTCCCACAAAGATGATGGGTCGCTCCAGAATCCATAATCCAGTTGGTAATCATAGATCCATCACAAGAGGTGAGAGCATAGGAACTACTTGAGGTACTAGCTGTGGCAGGTGAACTGGCAGAGGCAGAGGCAGAGACAGCCACATCTGACTGACCTCCAGGTGTTGTATCAGGAGGCATGATATTCCTCAGTCTGGCAACAAGATCATCGAAACGCTGGTCCAATGAGGAAGGTGCAGGGGACTCAACTTATTCTGCTACTCGAGCCGATACAGGAAAGCCATGCTTGGAGTAGCATGTATCCTCGAAGTGACCAAGACGACGATAATAGCTGCATGGTTGCCAAATTCGACCCCCACGACGCCGGGGTCCACAACCACGGAAGGTAGAGGAACCACCTCTTCCTCTAGAGGCTGCCATAGCTGAAGGTGTCTGGTTGGCAGTTGAGCTTGGGACAGTGAAGCGACTCAATCGGCGAAAAGCTTCCTCCATAGGAGGAATAATAGCATCAACAAGAATCTGAGACCGTGCAGCATCGTACTCTAGATCAAATGCAGCCAGGAATACTCCTACCATGGTAGCATTCCTGTACGTCTTCTACTGCTCAGGAGTGGCCGTCAACGGCATGAAGCTATGGAGCTTCTCAAACATCCCTCGTAGGGATGTGTACAGTGAGTGAAGCGGGGACCCATTCTTCTTGACAGTGAAAATATCATGTTGCAGCTGAAGTATCTTGGTCTCGTTCCGCACCTGCGAATATGTCGCCGCTAGAATATCCCACATAGCCTTAGCCGTGGGCTGATGTAGTATATCGTTGGCGATTTCTATCGTCAACGTCCCAGATAGCCAGACTTTGGCATACGCATCATCTGCCTCCCACGAGGCATTCACCCCGGTCTTCTCGATTGGCTCCTCTTCGGTAAGAATATGTTTCTTACCATTCGACTTCATCAGGCTCGTGAACTGCATAGCCCAGAGCTCATAGTTTGTCCTGTCCATCTTCACAATAGGCGTTGGACCTCTGAATGCGCCAGTGGCGGGTACATCAACCTTGTTCTCTGACATATTGCCCAAAGAAGACTGCTACAGGTGCGAGAAATCAAAGTTTGTGTGTCTACACAGACATCTATGAGTTTGGGTGCACGTGTAGACTCATGCACACCAACCCGTCAACCAACTGACGACTCTGAGGCGACGAGCAAGCACGAGACGGCACGCGGGTCGAGCGCGCGGTGCTCGTGATGCACGTACGTTGTGCGCACGAAGGTAGGCGCGTTGTGCGCACGGTGTGGGCGCGCTTTACGTGTCGAGGAGGCGACGTCGGAAAGGAGGCGAAGAGGAGGTGGCGGCGCCGAAGAGTAAGGAGGTGGCGGCGCCGAGAGGAGAGGAGTCTGGAGGTAGGGTTAGGGTTTCTTGGGAATCGAGAGCTCCGGTCTAGGACCGCCGCTCTGATACCATGTTGGAGAAAATAAGAGTGCTTCATATTTCTGAGAATCCTAGGCTCTCTTATATACTAGAGAGGCCTATGGGTAAATTACATAAAGTAGACAACCGGAAAAGAAAATAAGAAAGAAGTAGATATTAAATATGAAAACACAAATATCTTCACAGTGTGCATTTTTCATGCATCTACAATGTGACAACCAGACTGCTTTTTCATTGCTAACAACCAGGCCTTCCATGAGAGGAACAAGAATGTTGAGGTAAATTGTCACTACGCTATTAACATGATTCGGAAAGACTTACCATCTTGAGGGGGGTGAGAGATATTTTATCTTTTCTTATTTCATGTATTTTTATTTATTTTCATTTTTATTATGTAATTTGTCCAAAGAGAGTTCTCACTATACGAGAACTCTAAGAACCTTTTAATAATTCAATTTCATTATTCTCATTTCATAGATTCCAATTAATTAGTTTTATTTTTGTTCAATTTAAGTCCGTTGCAATTTCCTATTTGGTTTAATAACGAGACCGGATCTGTGATTTGTTATCTGATGGAGCCAATTTATGAGTCAAATTAAGGATTAGATTCTTTTTTTAAATTATTGTGTGCATCCATCCCTTTATATAAAGAGGTTTCAGGTCACATGTCACACTTCTCGCCGTAGACGGTTTGAGTTATAAGAAATTTTAGTTTCTCCATTTATCCCTCTTTTCTCCTCCTTCCGTGCATCTACATATTTCTTCTCCAAAACCCAAGCAACCGGCGCATTCTCTTCCTCTCACCCTCCCAAATTCTTCTTCCACCAAAATCCAGTTCTCATCACAAGTGGTCAGTTTCTTTCCAACCTATTGATGGTCATTATTCATTCTTTGTTCACTTCAATGGTTTGATGAAGCATGACCAATCTGTTACATTATATTTAGAGAGGGCTTTTCTTTTATTTTCTAACATGATTAGGCAGATTGTTTCCATGAAATTAAACATTAGAAATTGCATACTATTAAAGACCCTCACCCTTCCTTTATAGGAGATGGTTAATTTTCACATCAATGATACCATTCTCGACCCCGGTTGATACCTAAAAAACGACAACTAATAACAAATGAAAGGGAGTTTATCATGATTAAGCGTTCATCTATTTTAATCAATGATTTCTCATCATGAAACTTAATTATAATTAATGTATCACTCCTGATCAACAGCTCATTCATGTAAACCAATTCTACTAAAGAAATGGCCATGCATGTTATCCACATATCCCAGAGGATGTTCAATGAATTTGTAGCCAAACAAATAAAGATCAGATCTGCAGTGAGAGTAATAGATAAATGACTAGCACTAAACGTAAAGAAGACAAAAGAAGGGTCTCATTTAAGGAAATGTGGATGTGTGCAAAGAAACCCATCTCAAATGCTTCGATACATAGTTGCAAAAGGTTAAAAGATAAAACTGGGAAACGGGGTGAGGAAAACAAAACAATTGTCAGAAGGAAACCATTGATAAGTATACGGTACTTTCAGATCCGAGCATGGGCACAACTCAACCTATATTTCTTCAGAAACAAAGAATCCATGTGGCCAACTTCAATTAAGAGGAAAATGCTCGGATGTCACTGTTGTATATGAACACTTTATTTATACATTTATGATAGGATCCACTCTACTCGAAGATAAGTTATACTTGGGAGCAGCGATTCATTAAATTCTAATTTGCTATTTTTCACCTTAATTATACAGTGTGTATTCACATATGGGAAGGGGATTAGTCGTAAAGACACCAAAGGTAAACATGAGTATCCTTTGAAGTATACACAACTGTACCCTTTAGATTTGTTCGTCCATTTTACATTAAATTAAATCAATCCACAACCCTGTAATATTGTATCGATTCAAATTGACTACCGAAAGCCCGGCTATGCAACTCAATCTGGCCCCGAGGAGGGAGATATCAAGCATGTCTTTTTCAAGTGGGCTTTTTTTTAAGTTGAGAATTATATATCAAGTTACTGTCTCATCCTTGGCCAGGTTTGGAATAAGCACGCTCGATTAGTAGACTTACATGAGAACTAAGCAATTCTACGTTTTTAAAATTAAAAGGCAAATAAGTGATCAAGGTTCAGAATTACAATATATGGTACGCGGTAATCGTTCGGCTAGGCAATCAAAAGCAATAAAGCGGATATGCGGAGGAATATATGGCAGCATTTGTAGATTGTGTGATTTGTAGTATTTAATTTAGAATATTAAATAAATGTAATAATTAATTATGGTGTTAGATATTTTATTGATAGTTGGTAATTCGACAGAATCCAAAATCAATAGCCCAAGTTTTACTAATGCTCAAATCTGGATATATTTCGGGGATCAAGTTGCAGACAAAGTTGTGTAAGGTACATGTTCATCAGATGTTTACCACGTCCAAATGGCCCTTATATCACTGCTTATCTAAGATGCATACTTCACATAAATGCTACAGATTGTTGGGAGTATTATGAGTACATTCACTGATCCTCTACTGATCAAGGAATAAAGATTGGGATTTTGTATATTCTTTCAATAATTTAGTTGAAATTATTCTATGTATTCTATCACTGATGTAAGCCTTCAATTGTCCACTGATCCCCGCATAAAGTGAATAAGAGTTAGGGTTTTAAAATATAGTGTTTTTGTCTCTCAAACAGTTTTAGCCAAATAAAATTTAAGTGAGAAGATAGACAAAATGTAATCAGGCTTACAAAATGCAACAAGATGCTGGGAAACTAGATAGAAAGTTTCCCAATACTTAATACTTAATTGAAGCACGCTAGATTACCTAACGAAATAATCGCAGGAATGTAATACACTGTCTTGACGGCCGAGTGAATGATACGACCATGCAACCGCAAGGCACTGCTTCTGGTCATGCCATGATCCCCTGAAATACCATAAACAGTAGTATTCAACTTTTTGATCTTGGAATTACTAGCTGCAACCATCAGAGGAACAAGAAGAAAACACGATCATAAGTGCGTTTAAATTTACTAAATGATTCCACCAGGAGATGTTGTACTGACCCTGCTACACGAATGATAAATAAATTAATCAAATTAAGGGGATCGGCCTTGTAGAATAAATGATGCACTGTTACAAAATAGATGACTGACAAAACTGAGATTGATAAACGCAAAAATCCTAAATGTCGGTTTCTCTCACCATTTCGGCGACCGGCCGAAACAGAATTTTGCTCGATTTTCGATCGATTTTCGATCGAAATTTTGATCATTTTTTTGTACTAGAGCCTCTATATTTCGATCATTTCGGTCGAATCTCGATTTCGACCGGATATCAGTATTCGACGGAAATTCGATCGAATTTCACTGAAATTTGAGACCCTTAAACAGTGGGTTTCATTAGATAAAAATGCCATAGAATCTTTCAGAAACTTAGAGAATACAGAAATATGTTCAAAAACAACTACAGCAGAATGACATCAGAATTGGGACCCGAAATCTGACACCAAAATAAAAGAAAAGCTTTAACGACGACTCCCTGGGCAGTGACCAGATTAACAATATAAATAACCAATGGACCAACCTCCGGACTTGAGGGCTGCGGGAGGGAGAGATGGCGCTCAGCGAGGGGGATAGCAGTGGCTTCGGCTAGGGTTGGTGACGCCCGTTTGGGCAATGGAAGCTGCAGGCGGATCAGGGTTGGGAGAGCGTCGGTGGCTGGCGCTGGCAAGGGGCAGTGGGGTCGGCAGGATTCGACGGAGGCGGGGCTGTGGTCGGGAGGCCCTCGATAGCGTGGATGAATTGGGGGAGGAGATGGGTTGCCGGCGGCGATGGAAACGAGAACGGCGGAGGGGTTTTCGTTGGGTGAGAGAAGAAGGGAGGAGAGGCGAAGCTGTGGAGCAGAAAAACTGTAGCGGAGGAAACCAGTGCAGGAAAAAAAGGTGGTAGAAGAGAAGCGGGTATCCAATATAGTATAAGGGGTCCGTATATGTTATGCCCGTGTATTGTCGCATATATTATATATGTGACCGAGACCCATATATGGCCACCACGTCACGTGTCGGAAAACTGCGAGCGATTACTCATGAGAATTTTTACTAGCTAATATTTTTTAGCATGCATCTTAACAAATATATATATATATATATATGGAAAAAATGGGGCTGCCCCCACCCCATTTTTCGGAGTTTTTTTATATTTTTTTTGAAAAATAAAACCATGTATATTCATCCATATATCCCTCCTACATGCCATTCGAATTTCGTCAGAAACATATACTCCTACGGCCTCCATCTCGATGGTATCGATTTAAAAAAATCCTGTTACCGTTAAAAAATTACTGTCCGGATCGAGGCCATAGGAGTCTCTGTTTCTGACGAAATTCGAATGGTATATAGGAGGGATATAGGGATGAATGTACATGGTGTTATTTTTCAAACAAATTAAAAAATTTTGCCCAAATAAGACGGGGGCAGCCATGTTGGTTGCCCCTAGGGGGCAGCCACATATGACCCTATATATATACACGATGGACGCAACCAAAATAAACAATTGCATAACATATGCATGAATGTAGATGATATCAACTTTGAAGCAACTCAAGGAAAAAGATTACGGTCTTGTTGGATCTTGAAAATAAGAAAAGGAGATGAAAATGGGAACAATGACGACCTAGACAAGTACATGTTCATTGAATTATGTGGTAAGAATGTTTGTGGAGGCTAGGTTATACATATATGTATAAGGAAAAAGGAGTCTGCACCGACCGGTTCAGGTAACTCCCTACACTCGACTTATTTTTTCATTATTTTTTTTGATTTGTTTGAAATGAAATCATGGGGATTAAGATCACTATGTATTATCATGGTGTAATCCCAAATTCAGCATAATTCGAGACCTTTGTCATATCCATCAGGAGTACTAAATTTTAACGGTTTAAAAATTGCTCAAATTTACATCATCTAGATGAACATGTTAGAAATGTTTGGTTTGGATGAAATTCTACTCAACATGTTAAGTAAATCCCCCCTAATTTTTCATTCAAAAGAAGTGAAAAAATAATGGAAAAATAGTTCAAGGGCAAGGAGTTACCTACACCCCAAGGTGCAGGCTCCCTGTCCCCAATATGTGTGTTGTGTGATTTTCTTCCAGTAGGATGCAGTTCTTCGTGAGTTCATGGAGATCGACCATTTTTTTAAAAAACATGATGACTTTAGCAAATACGTATATAGTTTGTATTATAATGTGTAAATTTAATGTGTTATATTATAATGAGCAGTTTTGTATGCGATCTTGTGTTAATAATATGCAACTAAAATACAATTTGTATGCATATTCTAGTAAAGTGTTTGTATTTCATACAAAAAGAGGGTGGCCTTCCTGAACTCTTGAAGGAGGCCCCGCCTACGTTTGTTATGCACTCATTCATTCGTTTTGTTGCATAATTAACTTGCATAGAACATCTAATTGCCAAAAAACCATGCGTTTACCAAGTTGATATATGAGCTATAACATTAATTTAAAGCAATCTTTTGATCATAATCATATTAAACAAGCTCGTCTCATTGAGTCAACTTTACATGCTAAATAAATAATAATTATACCTCTTCACAGAGATTCTTGTGCGGGTCTGATCAACCCTTTTTAACGAATATAACAACATCACGGAAATTAACAAAGGGTGAAATTGGGATTGCCATAGAGATCAAAGATGTTCTTGGTCCCAGAGAAATGATATAACACACCTTCCTCATTATGTATGAGTACAGGTCGTGGGTTTCTCTAATTGGACCCAACTCTGGCATGGTTGTCGTTCATTCCTCCGGTCCATACATGACCGGAGTCAGATCCAACGTTATGGGCCTGTTTGGTTGCAGGGTTGGGCAGGGTTGGGTTGGTCTGGGTTGGGATGGGTGAATAGTAATCTGTGAGGAAGAAGTACCCTTGTGAATAGTAACCAGGGTTGGGCCAACCCTGAATGAGGGTGTTCTGAATGAGTTATTACAAGATATGAAAAGTGTGCTCCAACAGTTGAGGTTCATACGTTTCATTTTTATTGTAAAGATTATGGGGGGCAAGGGCTCCCATATACACGGATGATGGAGTAAATGGTCAACGTTATGTCACGGTAGAATCGTAAACTGGAGAGGTATGTGATGGTGGTGATTGTATGAGGTCGAGTCAATGATGGATTAGAGGTGAAGAAGGAGCAACGGGGAAACGACGCTTTTGGCGTGTTGATGAGAAAAAAAGGAAATGGAAGAGAATAAATGTAACACCATAACCCCAAATATAGTACCACATGGAAAACTCACAAAGTGTGGGTGTGGTATATAAGTGGTGGGGATTACTACTTGATAACTTGGGCTTAAGCATTTTGGGTGGTTGTTAACGGGTCTATTTGGGCCCGAACCCAACAAGTTGTCAGGGCCAGTTTTCTTCGATAACGGACCGGGGGCCCGGGACGTTACAATAAAAGGGATAATAAGAAAGATCAGAGGAAGAAGAATATTATATATTTATAGGGTATACCTAGAAGAAGATAGTTGTAAATGAATTTTGCCTATGGGAGAACGCAAAGGTTTGCTATGGTAATCGCCTCAACATCTGGTAGAGGGTGCGAGACTCAACGACTCGTATGGGGGGCAGAGCAGTAGCACGATGCATATGTCCCGTGGATTACACATGAAGAAGAATGATGCACTTTTTTATTGTCACCAATGAAGGCAATCGTTGATCTCCCCCTCTCTCATATTGGAAGTTGAATGACGGATCATGAAGTCAATTAAAGACGAATTCCTTTAAAGAAGTAGAGATCATAGAGCTATAGAGATTGTATTTATTGATGAGATCGTGTGAGGGAGATATTAAGCTTTTATTGTTATTTTTTTGTGCTCAAAGTTATGTTTGGATTTATCTACCACATGTCTATGCTAGCATTTATATGATTTTGTATGGATCAAAGTCAATATTACACAATAAAGTTCATTTTATTTTAGTTGTAATTTGTATGAATTTACTTAACAGATAGAAGATCGTATAATGCATTCATGCACAAATATACAAGATTCAACTTCGAATTTATCATTATATGATTCTCTTCTTGGTTCTAATGACGAGCTGACTATAGATAATTAAGCCATATTGGGCGCATGATTTGCTTTTAGTAATTTATATTTTTATGTGTTTTTCTGGTGTTTTGATTGGTAACTTAGAACAAAATTCAGATGAAAAAGTAGATGAATCGTGAATTCATAAGTCGACATATAACACATTTTAAGGTAGTCATGCATCTAATAGATGCCATGCAACACATAGCCATGACAACGAAATCACGCTTCAATGAAAATTGTAATATTAAGACCGCTAATCTTCTCATAGTTGCACGTAGAGGTAGGGACCGACATAAATCAGATAAGGATCAAGGGTGGCAATATCGGTTCTCAATATCGAGAAGGGAGGATATAAATTGAGTTTAAAATTACAAAGAGGAAATATATTTTCACAAAAATACAAACACATAAGTCAAACAAGGGAGTATTTTGTAAAAATTCAATTGCATCACTCCTTTGAAATGAACCAACCAAGAGTAATACATGAACACATAAGACAATCACCTTGAAGGGAATTTTAGAGATGCATAAAAGGACCATTCGTCTCGGAGATATCACCATAAATTAACCCGGGAGATTGTAAATGATTAGATTCAACATTATCTTGACATTATCGAAATCACAATAATGATGATTCTCAGGGCTTCCACATCATATATTATTATAGGATTTGTGGGATGATCAAAGATGTTATTTGGTTAAATAGTTGACTTTATCAATAGATTAGTTGATTGGTCAACTATTTTTAAAATATACATTTTAATTTTTTTTATTTTCTTATGAAAATATACTCAAAAGTAAGGCACTCATTATGTTCGATTGAAATTTAATCGGCAACTTAATTCCATAATATCAACTTTGCAAATGATATAACACACAATGCTCGTTAAATACAGTCATTGAAACATTATCATTATATACGAACATGAAAAAACAAATAAAGTATTTTCATCTAGTCACTTATATAAATTGTCTTTTATATAGGGGAGTTTCAATCAAACATCTAACATTGATTGCAACTTTATAAAAGCAAAAAAGCGGCTTTTGAAAAATTCCATCTCTTCTATTTATTGTGTGGTTGGGCATAAGAGGTAATTTGGAGGGATCATGATAATGCGACCTACCCTTGATTATCGCCTGGCCAATATGACATGCTTTTTGGCGATAAAGGAGATTTGTCGAGTATAAAATGAACATTAGTTGTTTGAAACACATGACAAGTGGTGATTACCACGAGACAAATAGCGTGAACGAGGATGATTGCTTAAGGAAAACATGACAAATAAGAGATGGTTATCCCCAACTAGCTAGATTTTATTACAAGCTCATAAAAGGACAAGTCCTCGCTATTCATGCTTACAAGGTCCATACAACGAAGCAGTGGAGAATTTTTGATGCTTTTCCTTCCCTTGCCTCATCGATTATACATTTGAGGGGGATACCAACTTTAACCCAAGTAACCTTCCATTGAAATGACCTCCTATGAATATGATATTGTTTGACCGCTCCCAAGTTTGTAACATTCTCGCTTTTCGAAAAATATCAAAGACTAAAATCGACCAAGTTATTGTAAATGAACTCTAGCTCCAATTCCGAGGTTTTCTACTGGTGATGTACAAAAGGTGGTTCTCCTCTTTCTCTTTCACAAGGACAAAGGGAGCTCACAACATAGAAAACATCAAGAATGAATGCCACGGTAGGACAGAAATCTTAGTCTACTTCAACTCCAATTTCAATGCCGGGCAAGAAGAAAGTCCTCAGACACACATCCTTCTAATTAAACTACAATATTTGTCCATGATTCCGAGCCATGACTCCAAAATGTTGTCAAATTCCACCACATCATGTACCATCTTTGTAATTACAGTACAAGCACTTGTAATTACAACTCGATCCTGTAGTTCTACTAGCTCTTACACTGAATGCAACCCTTGGACATGGGCATATATTTTCAATAGGGTAATAAAACACAAGTCCTGATATAATTACAAAGATCACATGGACTGTAATGTAGTTGGACAAGATCTCAGGAGTCAAAGCGTAAAATTCCCCGAAAAACGTCTGATTCTCTCTCAGACATTTAATCCCCGCCTTCACGGGCGAGCCTGGAGTTTTTCACGACCCCCCGTCGTCCCAACGACCAAAAAGCACTCTGTGGGTCCCACCACCTCCTTGCCGACAACAGAGACAAAGGCACCACTCCTACCAATACATACAAAGTAAATAGAAAAGGATAAATAAAAATAATAGCAAAGACGAGTAAGTAGAGCAGAGACTGAGCATCCAATGGGAACACTCCTCACAACACTCCCAATTCCTCCCGAAAACAACAACCACTTGTAGTGCAGCGGAGCGGAGCGGAGCGGACCGGACTTCTCCTCGATCGCCCACGGTGAACTCTCCGACATCCTCTCCTCTTCCTTGATTAGGGCTTCGATGCGCAATGCCACGATGTGGCTGACGTCAATCCGCGCGATTTCGATGCGATCCGAGTTATGTTGGCTGAGGGATGAGTTGGATGAGGTGATTTCGGTGGACAGATTTACAGTGGGACTTCCGTTTTGAGGTTGATCTCGTGAGAGCGGGGTAGAATCGTTGATATCGAGTGCGATTTTGGTATCTTCCAGCAATGTTTGTCCGGATTTGGGAAATTACTGCGCGGGATGCGCTGTAAGGTGAAGTTGACACCGTATCTAAGTGTGCTATGGAGTTTGGATGGAGCGATCAGAAAGAGACGTGAGAGGGAAAGGGAGCGAATGAGGGGAATCAGTTCGGGGTGTTTTGATCCGGATGCTTTGGATTGGGGTAATTGGAGTGATTCCTTTCCCGTCTACATTGAAAAGCCATTTATAATTTTCCAATATCCTCGTCACCGCTGATGTTGGTTTGTAATTCCGAGTCTCTATAGGTACTTATACATTTAATTACCTTTCATCTTCGTTCACTCGTGCAACCAAATGCAAAGAAGTTGTTTTCCTTCCATTCCTCTCCTATATTATCTAAATAACAGGTAGTACAGACCACTGGTTTTTCCTTTCTAAATTCCCCGGTTAGGAAAAGGGAAGGAAAGAAATGCGAATAGAAGAGAAGGAGAAGAGGTAAACAATTTGGTGTGTACAATTAATGGACTCATATGGAGGGAAGCAAAAAAACCCTGGTTGCTTTATATGTCAGATTTTGTTACTTTTGTATAGTGAAGACTGATTGGTGACATACATACATGAAGCAACCTCACCGATCCAACTTAGTGGTGAGTTGGATGGCCATCACAAGGGGATGGTTCCCATCAGGTGATTTGTTTATGTACAAAGGATACATTGGTAACGTTAAGTTATCCTCCATGTAACCCTAATACTAGGGCTGCGGTACAAAGTGCCTTTTGAGGTTGAGGTAGATGCGTATTGAAGTGTAACAACTATTTCACGAGAAATACGAAAGCATAATGTGAGAAGTGAACGTATGCACATTGTTGAACTGCTATAAATCTCTATGTTTTATGATTATGCATGTTCTATTTCTAGACCGGCTTCTGCTTGTGTGTTGTTTATCGGATTTGTTTCCCAACGCAATCTAATTTCCTCATCAACTGATGGAATAAGCAGGAGTATCAAAATTTTAAGCTTGCTCAACACACACACATATATAAAATATTTCATTGCATATGTAAATGCAATAGTAGATACTAGAAAGTGTAAAAACTTTCTTTATCCCCACAAAGAGAATTGTTTTTAAACGTATGTTTTTTTCGAGCCAATATTCAACATATGTTTGAATGGGTAAATTGAGAGGGGAGGGGAGGATGAGGTGAGAAAGAAAGGCAATGGCAAGGGACGTATAGGAATGAGGATGCCGTGCAAATATCTTGCTATCAAACAGAAGGGGGAGAAGGTATAATGGAAGGGTTTTTTTATGTTTGGTTAAAAGGAAGGAAGTGAAAGTGAAGAATGATAATTCAAAATTATTTTACTAAGTAAAGCAGATGGGACCTAGATGATGTTCTCGTTATCATCAGTGTATGGTCCAACTGGGGGACTTCTATGCGAGGAGCTTTAGGATGATTTACACAGAGTTCGTGGTGCTTCTTCGAGCCTCCTATGTCTTATTGGTGGCGACTTTAACACTACATTGTTAGTTTTGGATCACTGTGGTGCTATAGGGGTCATGACCCTAGTTCAGATGCTTTCTCTTCTTTGGTAATTGAGTTGTCCTTGAAGGTGTTAAACACAATGAGTGGCCGACACCCATGGAGGAGTGACACATCCATGTCTTGTTTGGATTGTTTCCTTGCGTAGATAGGTTTCCCGAAGCTCTTTCCTCTAACATATGTTCATGCTCTTTCGAGGTTGCAGATTCGAGTTTATCTTAGGTTCGAGAAGTCTTGAATGATTGAGGAAGGTTTAGGGGCTTTGGCAATTGAAAAGCTTGAGAAGAAGCTGACAATTTGGAATGTTTCTTGCCTTTGTATGGGTGGATGACACATGCTTGTGAATGCCATGCTTTCGGCGATTCATGTGTTATCTCCTTCTTTACAAGTTTTGTTGATCAATGACCATAAGCATATAGTCTTTGATGAGGTGTTTCTTTTAGCCTTTATTTAGAGAATCCATGGGGGTTCTGCTGGTGGGAGTGGGAAGTGGTGACGCTGCTTGCGGAGGGGGGGTTTGGGGGTTCTTTGCCTTGGAGAGATGAACAAGGCCCTACTTGCGAAATTAATTTTTTGGATTTGGGGTTGACAAGTCGAGCTTGCTGTCTAGATTGAATAGATCCATTTAGAATGTTTTTTAGATTCCTTGTGCGGCTTGATGCTGTGGTATCTTCTTCTACGTTTTGGAAAAGTATCTGTCCCGTTTTGCCAAAAAAATGCATGGTATCCAACATATGTGTGTTTCAAGCATGGTGCATGTTATGTGGTTAATATTGTAGCATTTATTTTTATATTAGTTTTATTCATCTCAGATTGCCATCCTTTCTCTTTCAAAAATATCAATTAAAAGACTAGAATGGACTCCTTTACTTTTTTAATGGACTCCTTTCTTTTTCCTCCAAATCTATCACATTTGTTAGGAAAAAAACCACTCCTTTACTTTTTTTCACTTTATTTACCTCCAATTCCTTCCACTTGCTGATATTGATTCACCCAAAATTGCTTCCTCATCCCTCCCTCTCATTGGAATCTAATGGTCTAAACATTCTCATAATATGGAATACGCGAGACTATTTGGAAATCAATGTTTGATGGTAAAGGACTTCGTGTTTAATAAAAGGAGAAGATAATGAAATGATCTTTTAGTATTTTTTAAGAACAAAATAGTAATATACATTTAAGTCATCTCACAATATATGAAATATATAAATGGAGCAATATTTTTAGAAAAAAAGTGAACGACTAAAGTGACGTGCACCCAAAACATTTAGAATCACAATTCAAAAATTACAAAGACCAAGACTCAGTATGAGCCTTGCCATTCTCAAGTTTGCCTGTTTTTATTCGTATTGTGCATATATGGAAGCTTAAGAGTGGTAGTGCAGCGCGTCTACCACCCAAAAGGCTAGGGTTCTAATCCTCCCCTGTGGAGGTTGCGTTAGGTAGCCGACAACCAACATAAAAAATAATCAGATCTTTCAACATGGATTTAAGCAAGAATTCATGTAGCTGACCCTACTTATTCTTAAAGTGGGAGAAGGCTTCGCCATTTTTTTATATAGAAGCATAAGGGTAGGCATCTGCTTGACATCATACCCTATTTTTCCCTTAAAAAATTAGAATCTCTCATGGCAGAATACACCATTCTTCCAACATTACCATAAGGCCCATGCACTGGACCAATGATTATGTTGTCCATTGAATGATCCCAATTTGAGATAACAAAAGCACATGAGAAATCTATCTTGACAGTACAACCTCACTCCATATTTTACAGCATTTCCACATTTGAAAAAATGATCCTCTTTGTCATCTGAATGATGAAAACAAGTCAAACAACATATGTGGATGATTTTGGCACTATAAGATAAGCTCTACTCACACACACTCATAAGCCACATGAAGAACTTTACTCGCGAAGGAACCTTCCAATTCCAGATCATCTTACAATCCTATCATAAAATCTTAGGTTTAAACACATAGGAAGTCATGACATCATTGTATGCTTTCTTGACTGAGAACGCCTCATTAATCCATCATCGATACTGTCAAAAGTATTCAAAGCCTCGAACTTGTTGAATCTTTGATCAGAAAGGCCTAAGCGAAAGAATGGTGTCTACGTGCCATCTGAGAAAGCATCTGGCAACTGCAAGTTTTGATTGTCTGCCAACACAAATTTATACAAGAGCTAGTCACATAGAGATCTTCTTAGACCAATCATCTCAATAGAATCACAAATTTTCTCATCGAATCCCCTTCTAAAAAGTAGTCATTAGGTTAACTATTGAGGGAGATGAGCTAGAAATGCATCATAAATCTCGCACACCAACTGACATTGTTGCCCCAAACATGTCCCTCCTTACGGGACACCCCAAATGGCACAAAAGTCGAATTGTCACGGATCTCATAGTTGATTGTGAGCACCGAAATATTGTCTAATAGTTCGAAAACCATGGAGATCCTTTGTTACCCCTCCTTCCACATAGAAAATCATATAATTTGTACATTGATGACTTGAGTTCGAAAGATCCCCACGCCTAAAACCTTGGCAAAAACCACCACGCGCGGCATAGCATACCATTTACCATACCATTACCTAATATGCATCCCCACCATGGCAAACAAAATGAGTGCAAGGTGGCATTCTTTTCTAATCCCTCTCTTGCGGTTGTGAAATCCCTTATAGGTTGCCTATTCACCAATACCAAGCACACAACAATAGTGATGCACATCTTCATCGATACAATTCAAACATCAGGGAACCAGCACATAACAACAACAACAATAGCAGACCCTTTTCCCACATTAAGTAGGGTCAACTACATGGATTCTTTGCCTCCATTCAGATATATCTTGGGTCTTCTCAGGCTTAGATCCTGAATGGGAATCGACATATATATAAGAAAAAAACCGGGATGAACCACAAGCCAAGACAATTGTATGCCTTGGAAATATCCATCTTCTGATGCATACCACTAACATTCCGCTTCTTCCTATCAACGATGATCTCAGAACTTCACCACACTATCCAGTAGATGTCTGTTCGGTATGAAAGCCGATTGAGCATATGAAAGAATGAAGTCATAAACCCCAAAGGCAATTAGTAACTTGTCCATGCAGAGGTAGATAGCATTTGAAAGTGCTCCACCCATAGTGTCAAGTCCCTAGTCGGTACTAGAAATATGAGTGCCTATTTACACGATCAAAGTTTTGATTTTTACGTTTGGATTCCTCGACCTACTCAATGACAATACTCTATAGCACATCCCTGAATTCTTCGAAGAAATTGTCAATAAGTCAATAACCCATCAAGACTTAAAGAACCATCATCTTTCAGGTCAAATATCGCAGCCTGAGCCTCAAGAGCCTTGTTGGGAAAAGAGAACGAGATGTTTATTCCATAAGCCCTAGGCTCTCTTATATAGGAGAGTAGCCTATGGGTAAATTACATAAAGCATTCAACTGAAAATAAAAATAACAGAGAGAAACACATAGACTACTATATGCGTTAACAAGCCTTGAATGCCCGAACAAGCTTGTCTGCTTGCTCCTAAGACAACCTACAAGAATGATGGAGGGGCTATTGGAGAAGTTACATGGCAATGTTTATGGAGGGGCAGCTCAAATGTATGGTGGGAAGGAATATAGCAGTTTATGGGCGATTATGGACTCTAGAAATGTTGGGGTATTAAAAAATGAAAGATCTATGTTGAAATGTAGTCATAATTCTACAGCTTCTTGACTCAAAAAAATAGTGCTGAAGCCTTGCATACATCATAGGTGCATTCTATATTATAGTGGGTGCGATGTGGTTAACTATGTAAGCTTTATTTTATCATTTGAATCATGTGTAAATCCATTAGAAAAAGCTAAAGGGGAATGCAGGGTATGGAACTAATGAATTCCTTTTCATTTCCTTCCAATCCAGCCGATTTGCACGGGAAAGAAATAATGCAATTACTTTCTTGCAGTCCTTCTGGTCTCCTCTGTTTTCCTCCTCGTTTTCCCTCCATACATGAATATCGAAACACCCATAACTGCTTCCTCTCTCCATCTCCTTTCTCGCCCTTGGAGTAAGTGATACAAACTTACCCTGTAAATGGAAAAAGTGGGACTATTTGGGATTTGATGTTTGTTCAGTACACACATATATGATCTTTTACTGCAATTTTAGAAGAAATAGTTGAAAGCATGAAGACTGTGAATAAACTAAGAGAATGTGTTCTTTGAGAAGAGTTCCATCTTCTAGTCTCGTTTACATGTTATTTCCTGTCGAGTATCCTCCAATTAACTGATATAGGCAGAACAAGGAGATTGAGACTGGACGGCATATCTTAAATACCTGACTTTGATGTTAATCGAAACCTGGTTCCATTCCACATTTTTTGATCACATCATCATACAAATTTACAAGCATTTCCCTTTTTTGATTATCTCTGATACATGTTTCAGATCTTTGGTCGGTCTCCATGCATTTGACGTGTGATCTAACTAGAAACAGCAGCAATGCCATACGAAGATATATAAGTACTCGTAGCAGAAACAACTGCTATTCTCGTGTCAATGTCCTCCTGACCATATTTGTTCTACCTGCTGTGATTTTTCTTGCAGTGCAAGGTAATAGTACCTCATACTATTAGTTGATGCTTTCCTTGATGCATGCAACATTACTTGTTTGGATGTCTCGGAATACTTACACTTTTTGTTTATACCCCGTTTATGGTATAATTTACACGGGGGTTATTGAAATTGGATTTCTGCCTGCATTTCTTTTTGTACCTGGTATGAAAAACTTTTTTTGTACCTGTATGATCTTTGATTACTAAAACCCTGGAGACGAGCAACATGCCATATGTTTATGATTTTGAAATGATGACTGCATTCCTCAGCTCTGATGTTATTTGATCCCCGGTTTAGCACTATATCTTTAAAACTCCTGCAATTTGGAGTAAAAGAATGCCACATCTTCTAACTTCCTAGTTTCGTCGTTTCGACTATGTAAGTTGTTTCTTTGGCTTAAAAATAATGGAAGTTTCACCTGATTTGAACACTTAATTAGATTCCAACAGTAGATTCCAACACATGACATCATAATTACAATTAGATTCCAATAGTAGATTCAATGCATCAGGACCTTGTAAGACATTTTGGCGACATTTTTACACTTATTTGTTGTTAAATATAACATGTTTGTTTTTTTTAAAAGCAATTTTTACGACGATAGTTGTGCGGATAATCTAACCTGCTTGCCTAAGTAAGCAGGAACTCATGTATTTATCCAGTAGTCTTGTTTTTCTTTCATTGATCAAAATGACTGATACTCAATCATATATCGTGTGTGCGCTTGAGTTTCACCATAATCCTGCTTGCAGATATGATGACCTACATTATATGTAGTACAATGCCTTTGTATGCTAAAATAAGTGAAAGTTGATGCTCATAAAACTGGATGCCCATTCTCCGCTGCAAAAATACAAGGATGGAAGACATGGGTAGGTTATGTCAGTTGAATGAACTAATTGTTAAATAACGTGCTATGCTCTGGGGACACACGACCACAAAGACCATATGTAGAGTGAACTTGCAAAAATCTATCTAGACCACTGTGAATGATTTCTTTTAATATACGAAGATGTGCCTCATACTCTGTCCATGAGTGCTATATTTCTGTGTTTCTGGTATACAAATGTGCATGATGGACGATAGTTTGCTTGCATGACATAAAAAAAGCAACAACTTACTCTTTTATGAATGGATTGATAACATGTACCTCTGAGTTGTGTGTATTTTGCCATGGACTCGCAACCCTAGAATTTCTTTGGCTGAATGTTAACATTAACACCTTTGCTCGCACAAACTACCATGCAACCCCTTTTAACTTAAGCACGTGCACCGTAATTTGAGGATATAAGGTGTTTTTAGAAGCCAAAAGACGATCATATTACGACAAGTACCACAATTACGACCTCTTTTACATCTTAATCAATGCCGAAATAACACCCATAATGCATACAATGCCTTCATGATATGCACTACTTTTTTTGCGTAATATCCATCACCTCTAAACACGACCACACTTCTTTGCATCCAAATTCCTCGCAGATTTCGACTTTATTTCAGTCTTGTTTTCTTCTATAGCTTGGTTACTTTTACTTTCTCGTCCACCAAAATATGGCTAACAAACTTGTATTCACCCACTCGATATTATCGTCCATCACACCATGGTTATGCATGGATACAAAATGATCTGGGTGGGCACCTTATCGTGTTTCCCTTTTTGTTGGTCTAAAAACTGGATACAATATGAAAAGTTGGTCTATATCCTCATTACCCAGTTTGTACAGTGATCACAATGTGAAATGTTATCTTTGACACATTGCATAGTGTGGCCTATGCCTCATTATAAAGAGAGAGGATAGGGTCAGAAGTTATTATAAAGAAAAGTAAATTATAAAAATGTAAGTATCCCCTAGGAGTGACATTGAAACCCTAGACCTATGCTTGCATCCTAATACTCCCCATTAAGTTGGAGTATATATATTTTTCATGCTTAGCTTTTTACAACATCGACTGAATAGAGCTCTTAGGGGTGCCTTAGTGAACATGTTGGTTGTTTGATTTGCAATGGAAAAACCAGTAGACGACCACTCAAAATGAGAACTCTATTGAAGTGATTATTGACCTCAATATACTTGGTGCAGTCATGAAACTTAGGATTGTTTGCTATATGCGTAGCTATCATGCTGTCGCACATCAACTTAATTACTCTGCCAGAAGATATGAAAAGATTGGTAAGAACTACATGGATCTATTGCATATTTTTTGCAGCTTAGGCTCTAGCCCTGCATCGTTAAAAATGCACCGGAATGGGAGACCACCACTTGTTTCTTGCTTCTTCATGTGACTAGATTATTATTTTAAATGTGCACTATAATCAATTATTTACTTTCGATATGCTAGACATTTAACATAATTGACATCACATTGCACAATATTTTTTTTGAAAGAAAAAGCTTGATACGTCAAGGAGACACCCGTCCGACACATTAGACATAATGTTCATAAATCTTGTAGTGAAGAAGAGCCCTTTCCTGTGGCAACATTGATGTATCTCAATACATTATGGTGGCATCCAATTAGCCTCTGTTGGCCTACTTATGATATGGCTGTACTTTCATACTACCAATAAGGCATGAGATTTGATGATAGTGAGATATAGAAGCTTCTCCTTAGTCTATGACACATTTTTAAAAAAATGAGAGGCGACTCAAGGCAGTTTCTTATAAGTGAGGTAAGGCATAGATCTCTCTTGGAGTATTTGGTTGTGCACCATATGTATGGGAGATGGGTAAATGGATCTTGGAGAGGATCCATTTACCCTATCTAGGGTTTAGTACCACATCTACCACATGTGGGCTGTGTAGGCTCTGTGGAGGCTATATAAGGAGCCCCAGACCTCTTGTATCCATTGAGAAAAAGCAATAAAGCATATGCCCATTTGAGGGCTTCTCTTGTGGTTTCATCCCGCTCCTTAGGGAGTAGGGTTCCACGTTAAAATCCCGTTGTTCTTATTCTTCTTTATTTCTTTCCATGTTCGCTTCCACATGTTTAATTTCTAACAATCTCAATGCAGTTGAGGTAGCGGCCTTGATAGATGCAATTGCGATGCCGATAATTAGGTTCCTTGAATTGTTGGTGGATGATGAAGTTGTGTTATCGAAAGAAGGTGTGTTGATGGAGCGGAATGGAAGTAGGTGTGTTTTCGTAGTTGCGGACAATTTTTGGTTGTGGCGCTAGAGGGTTATATATGTTTCAAGTATGAGTGTAGGGACATAGGCATCATGAATGCAAGATGCGCCTGGTATGGCGTTCTTGGGAGGTTCCTCTCTCGAGGGAAAAGGAGACACCTGTGCAAGAGTTTAGTGAAACTGTTGTAGGAGGGAACCCCTGGCTCACTGGATGCAACCTGCAGAGGTGCCTCAACTGCATCAATATGTCCTCGATGATGCATTAAAGGGACAGTGTCCTCGTGTTCTTCTTGCCTCCTTGATTTCATGTTGCTCGGTCGCGGAGGGCGTGGGAAGGTGCCTTTGACATTTGTTCCCCATGGCTTTTACTGGAGATGGGGTTTCACTTGATTCCACGTTCGTCTGTGCGTGTGGTTTGACACAAGCTCATGAAGTATTGATTCTGACCGCGGATGCAATTGATTTTGATGTGCTGTGGAGTCGCCCTCGTTCTACAATTCGTCGAGCAATGTGGTCATTGTCATCTTTACTAGGTGTCTGGATTGCCCTTCACCTCTCGTCAGATGGATTCCTTTTAAGCCACTCTAGCAGGGATGGGGAAGATGTCAGAGATCATTTCTGATGGTTCGTTGTCAGGTGAGGACATCGATGTAATAGTGGCTATATGTGATAACTATTACTCTAGTCTGGTTTTTGAGGTTGGCAAGGAGGTGTTAGCCTTTGGACGATTGGGTGTCTTCCTTTACAGGATGCTCCTGGACCACCGTCAAACGTTGTAGGTCCAACGACCGCACCGACCGTTGTTTATTAATGATGTTTATGAGACCATTCTTCTTAGCATTTTGGTACCAGACTCGATTGTCGATGCAACTCTTGATGTTCTTGAGACTGGTGATCATCATACGGCTTTGGACCCTCCTGTTTGGATCCAATTCTCCAGGGTGCTCTCTCCAAGTGGATATTGCTCTTGGACCTTGATCTTAGCAAGACGGTTGCTTTGCCTCGTTCCGATCAGACTGTTGGTTCTCCCATATAATGGGGGGGGGGTTGGAGCCTTCTGTCACCTCCATAGATGTTGTGGCTTGCCCTTCTGGCAACCTTGTTATACGTGGAGCTATTCAGAAGCTGTTGGAGTATATACGACATTTATAAATGGGTAATTGGATCCCTCCAGGGCCGAATTACCACATCCAGTGGTTTAGTTCGACATCTACTTGTTGTGGGACGTGAAGACTCAGTGGAGGCTATATAAGAAACTTCACACTTATTGTATCAAATGAGAAAGTTGAATATTGTTAGAAAATAATGACGCGGAAGCGTATCAACGAAAAAGAGTAAACATTGACGAATACATGGATTTTTACATGGAACCCTACTTCCTAAGGAATGGGATGAAATCGTGGGAGAAGGCCTCAAAGGGCCATATGTGTCTATTGCCTTTCTCATCCGATACAGAATGTCTGGGGCTTCTTATATAGCCTCCACAGACCCTCCAAATCCCACCACTAGTAGATGTGGGACTTAACAATGGATGTGGTAAATGGATCTTGGAAAGATCCATTTACCCATCTTACATATGATGCATATACTCCAACAAATACAATATCAACCCTTTGAGGTGTTCTCCCGTGGTTTCATCCCCCTCCTCACGGAGTAGGGTTCCATATAAAAATCCCAGTGTTCTTCATGTTCATTCTATTTCTCTGATATTTACGCTTCCGTATTCTCGATTTCTAACATGGTATCAGAGCGGGTTCGATTCTTAAGAATTTTTATGTTCATTTATGTTCGAGATTTGAGATTCAATTCTAGGGGTTTTGTTGAAATCCTAAATCATGATTTGGTCAAGATTTGATTTTCATTATTCTTGAAGATTATTCTGAAGATCATTATTTTGTATTATTTCTGCAATCAAATTTCATTCTGAAGATCGGTAAGATCATCAAGGTCTAGGGTTTTCTGGAAACCCTAATTCTGTTTCGAATTATTCAAAGCTTTGAATGTCATTCATCATCTGATTCTAGGGTTCGTGGAAGCCCTAGTTTTGTTTGGCATTTTGATAAACTCCGCCATCATCAAGAATGTTGATCTGATCGGCTGTAATCTCCCGGCAATCAGCCCCAACTCTAGGCCATATTCAAGGTCTACTTAAATGTCATGGGCTCTGATATGAGAGCCTCCGAAGATCTAGGCCATATTCAAGGTCTACTTAAATGTTATGGGCTCTGATATGAGAGCCTCCGAAGATCCTCATCAATCAGCAATGGCGGCACATATCTGCAGATAAGAAGCCCCATCGGGGAGCTTTACAACGACGGTGCAGATCTGCAGATACGAAGCCCTTCTTCCCTGTTCATCAAACAAGGTGGCCCCATTGTACAGTTGCTTCGAGATCCATATTAGAAATTGGGAGTTCTTGCCTGCATCTTCTTTCCCATGTCTTGGCAGAGGTGGCGAACATGGGGAGGTGCAGAATCCCCCTTAGGGAGAAGTCCAAGCACCATCTCCGTTGCAGTCGAGCAATCAAGGGTTGATCAAAAACAACAATTTTAATTAATGTATCGATTAAAAGCGAGAGGTCAGTTTTTATTTTTTGCTTGGTAAGTCCAAGGTCGAACTCAAGGATCATTTTTAGTTGATCTCGAAGTTAGATTTTCAAAGGTTTTTTTAAAATTTTTAAATGCAATAAATATGCGATATGTAATTTTGACAAAGTTCAGGGACTAAAATGTAAATTGCAATCAAATTATGTCAAAAAATCCTCAAACTTGACCAGCATGTAAAAAATTATGAAATTAGAATACTATATTTTTTGGAATTTTTTGATGCAATATGAATATTCTATAATTAAATGAATGCAGACATTGAGATTTTCAATTATTAATTATAATAAATATAAAATCTATTTTTTCAGGAAATAAAATTATGTAAGATATATTACTAAGTAATATATCTCTGAAAAATCGTAAACCCTAACAATGTTGAATTTAATATCTATTAAAAATAAATTAATGAAAAATACAAAATAGTTTTTATATAGAAAAATATGTATGCAAATACAATTCGTTTTGGGCAACTAACACTTAATTCTACTATCGGTGAATTTTTGGCAATTTTTCGAGCAATGGTTGATTTTATATGAAATTATAAGTAATCAGTGGGCAAAATATGCTATTTTCCACAATAATATTAAGTGATAAATAATCACATATAGTAAAAATATCCTAACCATGCTATAGAAAATTAATTGAAGAACAAATTGCTATTTTTTAATAATTAAATATGTAAAAATATTGCTTAAATAAAGGATAGAAGTCAGGGTTCTCAATGCAAAATACAAATAAAATTTAAACAAAAATTTGTGCACAAAGGCACTACAGTAAATACCTAGCCCTAGGAGGAGATTTGCGCAAAATTTCCAAGGGATCACATGCGCCTCACGTATCTCCTGGAAGGTTGGGCATGCGCGTGATTTGCTGGAAATGTAGGATGCTGCACACAATTTGTCCAGCGCTCACGCGCCACGCACGTGCGCTGTCTCTTCTGGCAATATGCAGAAAAGGGAGGGTGCCCTCTATAAATATTTCAAACCTCATGTGCTTGGCACATGAGGGTCTTCTTGATCCTCCCCCTGGTTGGAGGATGGCTGGGCGATCGAGGACTTCACACTGGTGGCGTGTGACTGAGAAGAGACGCGACAACGCGATGGTGTCGGGCCTCACAGGCCGAGGCTCGTTGTTGGAGTGCGGTTCCAAGGCCGGTGGAGGCGAGGCTCGTTGTAGAATCTAGAGGGTGCCCGAGGCGATGGTTTGCGAGGAGGTACACGGTAGAATGGCGATAGGGAGTGTCGCACAGGTGTGCGGGAGTGGCGCATAGACTCACGGCTGCGCAAGGCGAAGCGGCTGGCGGTGCGAGACAGAGGAAAGACGCCTTATGTTGGTGGAGCGTGCGGTTCTGGAGTAGCAGAGCACCTTGCTCCTGGATTTTCGAGTGGTAGTGGTTTACCGCAGTGAAGTCGAGGTTGATGACGAAGCTCCTGGTCGGTGAAGGTGGCACACAGAAGATAGTCGAGCATTGGAAGCTCTGACGTTGTTGGGGACGGTAGTTGAATCGGTGAAGCACAGAGTTCGGTGAGGTTGAGTGGAGGTGTGGCGGAGCACCAGGAGGTGCTTGGATGAAGCATGGAGGTGGATGTGGTAGCGCAATTGGCGGAAGGTGGTGGCAGAAGCAGGGGTGCGGAGGTGGTGTAGCACGAGGATGGAGCGTTCGGTCGATGGTGAGGGGCGGCCAGAGATGGAAGAATCGACGTGAAGGAACAAGGGATTTGTGGGAAAATAGAGGAAGGAAAGAAACTGGAACGGGGAGATGGGTTGTGTATGACGCATGAGATGGAGGGCTAGAGACGCTGCTCCTTGGTCGTTGCCTCAGCCGCGGGCAGAGCACGACGAGGCTTGGAGGATCTCGCTTGGAGGATCGTCGGAGAGAGGAGCCCCTGTTACAGGCTCCTCCTTCAACTCTTGCTCTCTGGATACGGCAGATGGAGATTCTGGAAGGGCTCCATGGGGTCATATTGGGAAGAGAGGTATGGTGGTTGCGGGAGAATTGCAACGGAGGTTGTGCGAGAGGAGGATCGGGGGAGGTTCGGCCGTTGGACATATTAGGGGAGGGAGTTGGTAGACTGGAGGTGGACGACCAACATAGATGGGGGACGAGGGAGCGGATTTGGCAAGAATTGAGGGAGAAAAAGAGGAGCAGTGGTTGTCCGATTGGTCGAGATCGGGCAACCAAGATTTTGCCACGTGGCATTTTAAATTTAATTTTTTAAACTTTTTTGTAAATAAATAATCGAAAATAAATACGAAAATGGGTGACACGTGGCGTCTTCAGGGGCGGCCACATGTCAACTTCAGAAAAATCGAAAAATTAAGTAAGAAGATAAATAGGAAAGAAATAACAAACGAACTTTGATCGTAAAGTGCTCAACACGAAAATTGCTCGTCTCGGTGAGTTTACAACTTTCATGAAGGGATCAAGAGCAAAAGAGGTGATATGTGCAAAGTGATATTTTGGGGTACTCTGTGTACATAAAATAACTTGATTTTTGGGTTTTATATTTTTTTTTGCGATTTTTAATTAAGAGAAAATTCGAAAAAAATACGATAAAATCAAAGATAAATATTTACACAATATTTTTTTGGATTTTTAATAAATAAAAAATAAGATAATAAAATAAAGTGGGAAAATAGGGGAAATTTGTACACTCACAAGGACACTCAGACTTGGTTAGATTTTTTGATTTCAGTCTCATTCTGAATTTGGATTTTTGTGCATTTTAATAAAACTTTCATCAAAGAATATAAATGAAAAAGAAATAAAAGAAAAATGGTTAATTATGTATATAAAATATCAAGTCAAAAACATGCAAAACACAAAAATGCATAAAAGAGGCCCCAAATCCAACTTTTACATATGAGCTCCGATTTTTATGAAATTGTCTTGTTTTGAAGGTCTTTGAATATGCATTAATTTAAAAGTGAGTAGACCTAAGTTGAAAATTGTATGAGGAAGATATGAGCATTTTAGTTCGCCTATTCTGAAATTGGAGTAATATGTACACAATGGAGGTTTATGTCAATTGGAGTTAGCTTGGATTAGTTAAAAATGCATGAAGTTGGATGAAAATGTGAAGATGATTTTGAATGCAATTATGAGTGCTAAAACGCAAATATTAATCTTAAATGCATGAATGATAAATATGCAGAATAAATGATGAAATGCAACTAATTACTCGAGAACGAAGTTCTATTTTCATCTTTTATTATGATGAATCACATATTCATCAACCCACTATGCTTAAACTTTGCTCTTCCCGGAGCAACTAAAATGATGCAAAAGTGAAATGATTTTGGGTTCCATACCAAAGTCATGAACAAAAGTTGAAAATGGAGATAGACCCGACCTTTGAATTAATGGTGTGGCGAAACTGAAACAGATTCAGTTTGGAAGTCATCTTAGATCAATTCTTCTCCTAAAGCATATCCCATGAACATTGAACAATTGTCTCATGTGTATGTAAGGTTTTAGCTCTCCCCATCAACAATGTCGGACTAACATGCAAATGTCCCTCCCAGTAACTCGTCCTCGGGGAGTCAGGTATTTCCTTCTAGGGTCTGTCACGTTGTGTTCACAATCGAAAGGGGAAGAAATTAGAAGAATGGGAAAAGAATTGGAGGGTGACCAGTGTAGTCACCTCTCCTTGTGAAGCCGACCAATTTAACACCGTCTCCACTAAGATCTGCAGGTTTTTCTTGAAGCTTGAACCTTTTCGGTCAGATATTTATTTGGTAGTTTGACTTCTTTTTGATATGGATTTTTGGTAACTCTGCATGGAACTTTTGTGCTCCTACGTATATGGAATCTTTTTTCCTTACATGTTTTGGGGTTTTAGAAAATATCGTGTCCAACCGTCCATCCCTTATTCGAAGCTTTATTTCAACCCATACTCCGGGCTTTAGATGTCCACGCTACCGGAAAAGAGACCCACACAGTCTTCCAACACCTTGTCTGAGTTGAGCTAAGTGCATAGTATGAGAGAACATATTAATTCCCTACTTAAAAGCTATACCCAGAATTAGGCGATTGGGTTAGACAATAAGAGCCAAAGGCTGCACATTGTCATGCGGAACTCGAAGAATTAAGTCAAAAGAGCTGAAGCTTCTAAAATCCTCTTTCTCGGTGAAGTTCCTTTGAAAATTATGTAGATTAAGGTCTAATTAGGACCACTCTCCACTTCTACTTATAACTCAGTTCATAACCTAATAACTTTCCACTTTGCATATACTAGTTACGCAAAATGAAATGTATGTGCATATGAGGTGTAAGATGATTTTCTGTTTTTTTTGGTATGAATGCAAAAATGATATGCAAGAGTAAAGAGATTTTTTTGCTATTTTTTTAATGCAAGGATGATATGCAAGAGAGATTTTTCATTTTTTTTCATTTTTGTGTATTTTTTCTTTTTTTTTGAACTTTTACCCATCCCGTAATTATTTCATAATATATACGACAATACATGAAAGTATGAGCTATGGGTAAAGTATATATGTAATATATACACATCCCCCTATACTTAGTGCATGCTATGGCCTCAGAGCAAAAGAAGCAACATGAAGACATAGCTCGTGCCAAATGTAGGGGAGTGAATAATAATAAAAAAGTATAGAAGTCAAACGCCCCCTATACTTAGGCTCTGGTCTGCCTAAGTATAAAAGAAAAGCAAAAAATGAGGCAGTCGAGGTCAAGAGGAGAAGTGGATAAATATTTACTGGGTGGATATCGGTTCCCCCTATACTTAGGCTTTGGTCAGCCTAAGGGTTCGTTTGGTTGCAAGGTTAGACAGGGTAGGGTTGGGTTGGAGTACCCTTGTGAATAGTAAACTGTGAGGAGGGTTGGGATGTTTGGAAGGAGGGGTACCCCGGGTTGGGCCAACCCAACCCTGCTCAACCCTGCAACCAAACGGAGCCTAAGTATAGGACGTGAGTGAGTTTCAGAACCGATGAGATCTGAAGAATATACAGAGCAAATGTGAGGTAGAATGATGGATAAATACAGATGGCATCGGTCCCCCTATACTTAGGCCTTGGCCTAAGTTTAGGAAGAAATATACAAGGAAATCGATGGGGGCTGGAGAAGGTGGCCGATGATCAAGGCGGTTTACGATCGATATTTTTTAAGAAATGTGGTGGAAGTGAATATTGATTGAAAGAAGATAAATAAGAGGATTCCCAGCCATCGTCGGAGCTGTTATCAGAATAATAATTAAAGGTTACGTTACTACAACTCTTCTTATTCTTGAGTTTCTTTCTCCGATTTCGCTCAATTTTCGGGTTAGTTTGTTCTTCCTCTGAATATTCAGATAAACAAGTGTCAGTCTAGTCAGAACGAATCGTTCCAGTGTATTGAATGGGATCAGGGGAGTCGACCTTAGAAGAATAATAGAGAGGGGTAAGGAAAGTCCAACGTGGGTCGACGTATGACTTCTTGTTCTGATCAGGCTTCAGATTCTCTGAACTGAGCTCTCTCATACTGCTCACATCCTCTGAACCTGATGAGTAATCCTCAAGGGATACTTTTTCTGAAATGTTGAAAGTAACATTTTTAATCGGTTCAAGAGGTATTCTTTGTGAGGTGCTGACTATGCATTCCCTATCAGATGAGTCTCCATATAAATTGTAATATTCTTGTAAGGTCAGCACACGTTCTGAGTATTTACTCTTTGTTGGCTTTGCATGTGTGGACTCAGGGGAATCCGTCATAACCTTGTCCGGGTGTGGTGAATCAGGTGTGTCTTGGTTGATTTCATTCACCTTCGTAGGCTCGTCAGCCATTTTATAAGATGTCTCTCTTTCGTTTGTTTTTGTGACAAGTGGAGAGGTCTAAACATATGAAGATTCCTCTATGTCACGATTGCCGGTTTCTTGTTCGACTGTTTCCGGGTTTGGTGTGTCCTCGAGAATTTGATCAACTTGGTTTGTGTTCGGAAAAATAATGTCTTGAGTCTCACAATTAATGGTCGTTCTGGCAGAAGCCAGAAACAACTTTCCCAAAATAATGGGAGACTCAGATAAATCTCCTCAGTGTTCAATGTCCAAGACAATAAAGTCCACTCTATGTGCGATGCCTTGGAAATTAACGGCGAAGGAAAAGATTCCTCTTGGTTTTTTCGTGATTCGGTCAGGAAATTGAACGATCACTCAAGTCTTTCTGAGCGGTTCGAGTTCAAGTCGGTCAAACATGGACTTCGGGAGAATATTCAGTGTGGAATCGTCGTCAATTCGAACATACTGAAATCAATATTCTCAATTTTATAGGTCACCTTGGTCAACCGTTTGACTTCATGGACCTTGTTTGTGTGGGTCAACACCATTGAACTGGCTATAGTAATTAAATGACATTCTGTTCGAGGTCTTTTGTTTCCTGTTTTCTTAGGTGATAATCGACTCTTCACAAATCTCTGAAGATCGGGAACATATTCTATGACCTTGATTAACAGAAGCTCTAAGATCGGACTTTTGCAAAATGCTTCCATATTGATGTTGTTCGATTTTTGGATTTTTTGATTTTTTAAGAATTTTCACTATAGTCAGTAAGGTGGTCAGTGGACTGATCAATGGTATGTGGTGTCTACATGTTGACATCAGGTACATGATGTATTTCGGGTTCGATCTGTGATTTTCTTGACTCATCTTGGTTGATTATCATATCTTTCACTATTTGGATGGCATTATCAAATTGTTCAGTCAAAACCTCAGTTCTCTTATTGATCTGAGATATGTCATCCACTATCGTCTCATGAGTCAGAGATGAGTGACTATACTCGGTATGCTGTAACTTTGGCATTTTTCCTGTATCGAAATGTAGTCATTCTTTGTGATCGGAGTCTGGTCATGAGTCCTATTTTCTTGACTTTAGGTGTTATCTGTGTCGTATAAGGAAAAGTGATTATACTCAGACAGTGAATTATCCCGAGTAAAAGATGGTTTAAACAATGAATTTTCATACGTAACCGAGAATCGTGTTCCTCTATCAAAGTCGGTTACACCTTTATTAATCCTCGAATCCGCTTGCTCCATATAGTGCGTGTTCGATTCTGTGAGCGGCTCGTATCTCAATGTTTCAACCAAGGGTGGATGGGTGGGTAAAGAGAATGGTGGATGGAGAGAAACTACCTCAAAAGAGGGTTCTTCTGAAAAGGAAGTAAAAGAGAAGATTGGGAATTTGTCATGTGAGCGCGACTCATGGAGTTTGGGTATGAATGACAATATTTTGTCATCTTCAAATGGAATGGAAAAAATAGATTCGCGAAACACGATCTGTATGTGAAAGTGCACTGTCACACAATTCAATACACAAATGCGAACCCCGAATTCACAAACTCAATGCTGTGAAGGCCATGAAGGTTCGATCAAATTATCTTATTTGTTTTAGTTGGTGATAATTACAAATTTGGAAAGAGTTAACGAGCTGTTAGGTGCTTGTATTTTCCTACAGATTGTCTTGACTCTTACTACTAGTTACACCCACTTTCATCCAGTATGGGAGTTTGTACGGACCGTATGAGTACAATTCAACGTTACTTGAGGACAGAGCCTTACGCAGTATCTTCTAAACCTCCTACTTTCGGACCGTTTACTGACTAACAATAGATCCTCATTAAAAAATGGCTAATCGTTTTTGTAGAATCAGTAGTCGATCTGAAAATCCTGGCTTGACTCTATCCTAGTGTTCGTCCCTCTCTCACTTGCAATAAAATCAAACAATGATGAGGTTGCTCTCCCGAAAATAATGATTTTTAATTTTATCCAGTTTTAGTTAATTAATAATGTTGAGAATCCCCTTGTTTTAGTTTGATTATCACTTTAAATTTGAGTGGGGAACAATGCACGTCTACACAGGGATTTCAATTTCCATTATTCCTATGTGAATGAAAACTGAGGGAAATCGAAAAAGCCGTGCAATGGGAAACACAATGATGAATGTTGAGTTAGAGATACTTATAGTGCTTCATCGAAATCTTCATGCAATATGCTAAATAGAATTGAAATTTTTCTAGAAAAATTAAATCTAATGCATGCACGGGAAAACACACTAGAACATGAATTTCTATTAGCCAGTGATAGGACAATTTAATTTGGCTAAATGAGAGATGATCTAGTGTGTATAATTTAGTGCAGTGTGGTTCTAAATTACGAAGGGCTCAAACAAGTTTGAAATTACACTATCGTGTGCCGATCCTTATTTCACCACTCAAGTTGGATCCCACCTTCACCGGAGGGTGAAACATGCCGACACATCACAGAAAAAATATTTTGTCCTTTTTACACACGCGAGAACTTGATCGGGAATCTCTAGAAATGAGCAGTTAGAAACAAAAGAAAAACACTCTCTCTAAATTTAAAAAATAGCATGTATCCGGTCGCTCCGAGATGCGTCGATCTCCAAGAAGATCGCTCCGAGTCACAGGATACCTTGCACGAAAAATAAGATATCAAATATTAGAGAGATATTCACAGGAAAATATACAAAAAATAAAAGAAATAATAATATTGAAAAAATGAAGAAATAAATACAAGAAGATCGGGGGTCAGACTACCCGGAGATGGAAAACCTAAAAACTTGATTTTTTAAAAACAACATTAGCCGTGCCTCCCCGGCAATGGTGTCATTTGAAGAACGCGAAACACCCTTGTTAATTTATCAAAATTAACGTTTGAAATATGTTCGTTCGCTGTAGACGGGCAATTAAGGGTTTATCAAAAACTGCAATTTTAATTAATGTGTCCATTAAAAGCGAGTGGTTAATTTTTATATTTTTACTTGATAAGTCTGAGGTCGAACTTAGGGAGGCAACTGTCTCCTTAGGTTGTTTTTTAGTTGAACTCGAAGTTAGGTTTTCAGAGAGGTATTTTAATTTTTAAACACGATAAATGCACGATATGTAATTTGATAAAGTTCAGGGATTAAAATGTAAATTTCGATAAAGTTATGTCCTAAAATCCTTAAACTTGACCAACATATAAAAAATGATGAAATTGGACTATTATTTTTTTTGGAGTTTTTTGATTGAATATGAATATTTTATGATTAAATGAATGCATAAAATGAGATTTTTGATAATTAATTATAGTAAATATTAAATAAGTATCAGTAAATAAAATTATCTTATATATATTAATTACTAGGTAATATATCTTAGAAATATCCTAAACTCTAAAAATGTTGAATTTAATACCTATTAAAAATTAATTAATGAAAAATACAAAATAATTTTTATATAGAAAATGTGTACGCAAATGCAATTCTTTTTGGGTACAATGTTACTAACAATTAATTCTACTATTGGTAATTTTTTTGATAATTTTTTGAACAATGGTTAATTTTATATGAATTTCTAAGCAACCAATGGCAGTGGGCAAAATAAGCAATTTTCCACAATAATATTAGTTAACAGATAACCACAGATACTAAAAATATCCCAAGCATGCCATATTGTAGAGAATTAATTGAAGAACAAAATATTATTTTTTAATAATTAAATGTTGCAAAAATATTACTTAAATAAAGGATAGAAATCAACGTTCTCAATGCAAAATACAAATAAAATTTAAACAAAAATTCGTGCACAAGGCCACCGCAGTAAATACCTAGTCCCAGGAGGGGATTTGCTTAAAATTTCGAAGGGATCAGGTGTGCCTCACGTGTCTCTTGGAAGGTTGGGCATGCACGTGCTGGAAATGTAGGATGCTGCTCGCAATTTGCCCAGCGCTCACGTGCCATGCACATGTGTTGGCTCTTCTGGCTATAGGCAGAAAAGGGAGTGTGCCCTATGTAAATATTCCAAACCTTATGTGCTTGGCACGTGAAGGTCTTCTTGATCCTTCCCCTGATTGGAGGATGGCAGACGATTGTGGGCTTCATGTCGGTGGCACGTGGTTGAGGAGAAGGGACGCGGCGGTGCGATGGTGATGCTCCTCGCGGGCTGAGGCTCGCTGCTAGAGTACGGTTCCAAGGCTGGCGGAAGCGAGGCTCGTTGCAGAATCTGGAGGGTGCTCGAGGCGGTGGTTTGCGAGGAGGCGCACAATAGAATGGCGTGATGGAGTGTCGTACAGGTGCGCGGGAGTGGCACACATGCTCACGGTCGCGCAAGGCGCAACGACTGGCGGTGCGAGACGGAGGAACGATGCCTTATGTTGGTAGATCATGCGGTTCTGGAGTAGCAGAGCACCTTGCTCCTGGATCTTCGGGTGGTAGTGGTTCACGACAGTGAAGTCAAGGCTAATGACGAAGCTCCTGGTCGGTGAAGATGGCGCGCAGAAGATGGTCGAGCGTTGGAGGCTTAGACGTTGTTGGGGATGATCGTTGACTCTATGAAGTGCGAAGGAGTTCAGTGAGGTTGAACGGAGGTGTGGCGAAGCACCAGGAGGTGCGGGGATGATGCATGGAAGTGGATGTAGTAGCACAGTTGCAATTGGAGGGAGGTGATGGCGGAAGCAGGGGTGCGCAGGTGGTGTAGCACGAGGATGGAGCAGTCGGCCGATGGTGAGGGGCGGCCAGAGATGGAAGAATCGACGTGAAGGAACATGGGATTTGTGGGAAAACATAGGAAGGAAAGAAAGTGGAATGGGTAGAAGGGTTGTGGATGACGCCTGAGATGAAGGGCTAGAGACGCCACTCCTTGGTCGTCGCCTCAGCCGCAGGCGGAGCGCGAGAGACTTGGAGGATCTCGCCCGGAGGATCGCCAGAGAGAGGAGCCCTTGTCACAGGCTCCTCCTTCAACTCTTGCTCTCTGGATATGGTGGATGGAGGTTCTGGGAGGGCTCCATGGGGTTATATATGGAGGAGAGGTATGGTGGTTGTGGGAGAATCACAATGGAGGTTGCACGAGAGGAGGATCAGGGGCGGTTCGATCGTTGGAGAGATAAGGGGAGGGAGTTGGTTGATTGGAGGTGGACGACCAACGCAGATGGGGAAGAGGGAGCTGATTTGACAAGAAATGAGGGAGAAAACAAGAAGAGCCATGGCCGTCTCATCGGCCGAGATCGAGCGACCAAGATTTTGCCACGTGGCATTATTAATTTAACTTTTAAAATTTTAATAAATAATCGAAAATAAATACATAAATGGGTGACACGTGGTTGCTCCAGGAGAGGCCTCGTGTCAACTCCAAAAAAATGGAAAGTTAAATAAGAAGACAAATAGGAAATAAATAACAGACGACCTTGAATCGAAAAGTGCTCAATACGAAAATTGCTCGTCTCGATAGGATCTACAACTTTCATGAAAGGATAAAGAGCAAAATAGGTCGTCTGTGCAAAACGATATTTTTGGGTACTATATGTATATAAAATATCTTGATTTTTGGGTTATGTAATTTTTTTGTGATTTTCAATTAAAATTAAATTCGCAAAAAATTACGATAAAATCAAAAATAAATATTTACACAATACTTTTTTTTTTGGATTTTTAGTAAATAAGAAAATAAGATAATGAAATAAAGTGGGAAAACGAGGGAAATTTGTACAGACCCACAAGGACACTCAGACTTGATCAGATTCTTTGATTTCATTCTGATTCTGAATTTGGATTTTTGTGCATTTTAATAAAACATTCATCAAAGAATATAAATAAAAAAGAAATAAAAGAAAAAAGGTCAATTATGTACATAAAATATCAGGTCAAAAACATGTAAAATACAAAATGCGAAAGAGGCCCAAAACCCAACTTTCACATATGAGCTCCATTTTTTATGAAATTGGTCTTGTTTTGAAGGTCTTTTAATATGTTTTATTTTAAAAGTGAGTAGACCTAAATCGACACTGTATGAGGAAGGTATGAGCATTTTAGTCTGCCTATTCTGAAATTGGAGTTGTCTCATGGGCCAATTATTTGAGTTAGTATTTTTTTTTGTTTTTCCTTTAATCTTGTTAGTAATATGTACACAATGGAGATGATTTGATGTCAAGTGGAGTTAGCATGAATTGGTTAAAAATGCATGAAATTTGATGAAAATGTGAAGATGATTTTGAATGCAATTATGTGTGCTAAAATGCAAATATTGATTTTAAATGCATGAATGATAAAAATGCAGAATAAATGATGAAATGCAACTAATTAGTCGGAAACAAAGCTCAATTTTTATCTTTTAATACGATGAATCACAAATTCATCAGCGATGAAGAGCTTCGATGAGCAACTTTCCCTCTTCAGCATCCAAGAATCGTGAGGCGATGACGGTGGCGAGATTTGAAGGTTCCTCCAATCAAATTTCAGGGGTCGGCATTTGGATTCCATTTAGGAACCTTAGGGGCTCATGGAGCCATACAAAGGGGCTCGATACCCCATGTTACTTAAATAAGAGGGGGATCCTATTCTTATATTTTGGGTCCCTTATTGGGCCTTATTTTGATGGGCGGCAACGACCAATTTTTTATGGATTTTTTTTATAAAGGCCCAAGAGAAGCCATGTTCGTAAAACAATAAGGGAGGGTCCCATTGGCCAATCGATGCAAAAAGGAGAAGACAGAGAAAGAGCAGGCCCAATCGGGATGCTGTAATTTTGAGCCTTATTTGGGCCATGTTTCATAAAAAAAGGGAAAGGATTTTTGGGAAAGGTGCGTAGAAAAACGGAAAGAAGCTGTACGCGAGAAAAAAGGGAGTCGGCTAGAAAATAGGAATAGCCGAAAAAAATGATTTGAGAAAAAAATGTGAGAAGAAAAGCCGAAAAAATTTGAGATCGGCTTATGTGATTTATTGATTTTCCCCATCTTCATGTCTTCTCCTAACTTGGTCAATGTCATTGTTTTTCGATCAGTATGGGAGAAAGAGGGAGTATTGTGTATAGTTATATGGCTCTTATTCAGATGGCTCATATTTAGATTCTTCAGTCTAGATGCCATGCCAGTTGTCAGAATCTGTGGATTGTCAGACTCGACATTCAGATTGATCTAGAGTCTTCTTTCAAGGCGTACATGTGTGTGTCCTTTGGTTGAGAAGTCCCGTTTTTTCTTTAGTCGGCTTAGGATTTTCACTTGATCTATTAGGACACCAGAGTAGAAAGCCCATTCTCTATGCCATTGTAGGCTAGGGTTTTCATGTGGTTTCATTTGGACTCCAGAGTAAGGATCCCATTCTCTAAGCTAGTATGGGAGAGACCCAGTTCTTCGACGAGGAGACTTTCAGACTCCATTCTCCAACGATAGTGGACTCTGACGAGGATGTTTCCACGGATTTTTCTAGTTCGGTCCTTTAGAGAGATGGAGCCGTTGCAGACCAGAGTTCTCCAAGTGGAGACTCGTTATAGTTTCAATGAATCTGATAGACACAGTACATAGCACGTGTTCTTCGACGAGGAGACCCAGTTCAACTCACACTCCATCCCTTCTTTAGTTCCCCCTCATCAACACAACATGAGAAGCAACGTCCTCGACATTAATCAACAGTCGAGTATGCTTTGAGTTGATATCGTCTGTAGTATCTTGTATTGTGAGTTTGGAATTTCTTTCTATTTGTCCAAGGTGAGCATTGCTTGCTCCTGCTTGACGGGGAGCGTTGGAGTATATGCATCATGTATAGATGGGTAATTAGATCCCTCCAAGGTCCAATTACCACATCCAGTAGTTTAGTCCCACATCTACTAGTTGTTGGATTTGGAGACTTAATGGTGGCTATATAAGAAGCTCCGCACCCATTGTATCATATGAGATAGTTGAATACAACATCAGTCCTTTAAGACCTTCTACCGTAGTTCATCCCACTCCTCACGGAGTAGGGTTCCACGTAAAAATCCTGGTGTTCTTCATGTTTATTCTATTTCTCTGAATTACGCTTCCGCATTCTCGATTTCTAACAGAAGCCGTAAGAGGTCTTTGTTTGGTCCCCACGGTGCCTCGTACCAATCGCCTTGGCCTTAAGTAATGCATATCTGCTCAAGGAGTTGTGGGATGAGTGCGATCTCACTTTATGGACTTGGCTTGGGTTGTGGGTGGCGACTTCTATGTCACCTTACAAGATACGTGGATTGAATGGACCATGGTTCTCCGTTGTTAATTGACTTTGTGGGGGACTTGTAGATGGGTGTCTTGGATGCTGCGAACTCGAGATACAACTGTAGAGATATGATTATGTATATATATTGTTTTCTCTATTTAGTTGTTTCGTCTATCTTATGTAATTTACCCACGGGCTGAGATCCCTAGTGTTCCCTGGAATAAACAATTCTCATTATTTTTCCCAACATGGTAACATAGCAGTGGTCCTAGACCAGAGCTCTTGTATCCTAACCTTAGCCGCCACCCTCCATCCATTCTCTCTATCTCTTGCTTGCGTCGCCGTCGAGCTCTCCTTCTCAGTGTTGCCGCCAACCCCTCTCTCTTGTCGACATAGCCACTGCCGCCAGACTCTCTCTCTCCTGTTTGCCTGAACCACTGCTGCAGGTAGAGCTGTCAGAAAATTCTCAGGTTCGACATTCGCTCAGATTCGACTCGTTAGAAGTTCGATTCGGATTCGATTCGAAAATAAACGAACCGAACCTGAACACGAGTTTAGGCTCGATTAAATAAACGAATCGAACCTTAAAAACATAGGTTCGCTCAGGTTCGGTTCGTTAAAAGTTCGATTATACACACACATACATGCATAAAAGTATATATACATACATATTGTATATATAAGGAAAAAATACATTCTATATTAGTATAAGGGCTATTCACTAATTTTCCCAAACCCATCTAGTCATCCACTGCCTAAGTTCCATTCCCAATTCTCGAAACCCCACAAAACCCTCCCTTGCGGCTGTGGTTTTCCTCTTTGAATAGAAACATCTGCACAATAGTTATTCTTAAACGAACCTTTAACGAGCCGAACCGAACCTTTACGAATCTTACCTGAGCCGAACCGAACCTAATTACAGTCTTCATTTTATCGAGCCGAACCAAACCCGAGCCTGAAAGTATGCTAAACGAATCGAACCGAGCCCAGGTTGGTTCGCTCAGGTTCAGCTCGTTTACACCCCTAGCTGCAGGCCCCTCTCTCCTTTGCTGCTGTCGGTCCCTACAACTACCGCGCGCTGTTTACGATCGTCACTTGCGGCATCCAAGGTTATCTTTTGCAAGTTTCTCCTCTATTCGCTCCTTGGTGATGTGATTGGTTGCATCCTAACTCTACACATGCAACCAAATCCCCGTATGTGTTTTTGTAGACACATTTCTCTTGGTCTACAAAATCTACTTTCTCCATCCGGCAGTATGTCAGAGAACAAAGTCGATGTCCCCACCACATGCGCGTTCAGAGGTCCAACAACGCCAATCGTCAAGATGGACGAGACGAACTATAAGTTATGGGCCATGTAGTTCATGAGCCTCATAAAGCCTACATGTAAGAAACTTATTCTTACCGAGGAGGAACCAAATGAGAAAGCTAGGGCTAACACCTCGTGGGAGGCTGATGATTTGTATGCCAAGGTTCAGTTATTTGGTACATTGACGACAGAGATCGTCAATGATGTTTTACATCAGCCTACCGCCAAGGCGATGTGGGATTTCCTCACATCTACCTATTCCCAAGCAAGGAATGAGACAAAGATTTTGCAGTTACAACATGACATTCACTGTTAAGCAGAATGAACAACCTCTTTATTCTCTATATATGTCCATGCGTGGCATGTTCGTGAAGCTCCAAAGTTTTATGCCTCTCTCTTCTACTTCTGAGCAACAAAAGGCTTACAGGAATGCCACTGTGGTTGGTGTATATCTAACAGTACTTGATCCAGAGTATGAAGCTGCTCGTTCACAGATACTTGTGAATGCCACTATTCCTCCAATGGAAGAAGCTTACAACAGACTCAACAGGATAACTGTCTCATCGTCTGCTTCTAGTTAGACCTCCTCTGCGATGACTGCCTCCCGCGGTAGGGGCGACTCTTTTTACTTTCGTGGCCATGAACTTCATGGTAGAGGATGTCGTATTCGTCAACTATGCACTTATTGTCATCGCCAGGACACATGGAGAATACATGATATTTCAAGAATGGTTTTCCCGTATCGGATCATGTAGCAGAGTGGGATGAGTCCCCTGCAACTCCTTCATCTGATCAGAGGTATGATGATCTAGTGGCTCGGTTGAGGGACACTATGCCTCCTACTGGTTCCATTGCTTCCTTGCCAGCCTCAGGAGGAAATTCAGATATTTCCGTCTGTGCCTCTGCCATTACCTCTGCCTTTGCTAGTACCTCTGCCTCTACAACACCTCAGATAGCATTTATGCTCACATCACATGTGTGGAGATAGAGATCGGTTTGCTGCTTACATACAAGTTCCCCTCGTAGAATAATTGTCATAGCCGATGGTACTCATTCCCCAATTATAGGACAGGGGGAGATCATCTTAACACCTTCGATACGTCTACAGAATGTGCTGCATGCTCCTGATTTCTCTATGAATTTATTGTCTATTAACCATATTACAAAGGACTTGCATTGTCGTGCTATTTTTGAACCAACTTCTCTTGTATTTCAGGACATCCTTACGGCCAGGGTGATTGCCTATGGCCGTAAGCAGGGAAACCTCTACTGACGGGTTCAAACTCCATATGCTGGCTTATCCTCTCTTCCTACATGACCAATCTCCCCATTCGTGTGGCACCTACGCTTTGACCACCTTCCCCTTTAGAAGATGTTTCACATTCTCTCTTAGATCTCACTTCGCTCATCCTTCCAGTGCGAGGCATGTCAGTTAGGGAAGCACCACCGATCTGTTTTTCCTAGTTGTTAGGGTCGGAGCAGTAGCTCCCTTTTTGAGTTATTTCATGCTGACATTTGTGATCCGAATCGTGTACCCTATCACCAGGGATACCGATTTTACCTAGTTGCTGTTAATGATTTTCTCATTTGTCATGTGTTTTCTTATTAAAGATTATATCTGAGGCTGGGGATATGATCAAATGTTTTATAAATGAAGTGCATAATGTTTTTTCCTCTTGAATCAAATTTGTACGAACTGACAATGCATTGGAATTCTGTACTTGTGTACGTTCACAGTTCTCATGTTCATCAAACTTCATGTGCCTACACGTCTCAACAAATTGATGTTGCAGAACGAAAGCATCATCACTTAATTGATGTTACTCGAACTCTTCTTATTCAGAGTCGTGCTCCACATTCGTTATGGGGCGATACAGTTCTTACAACTTGTTTTCTTGTGAATCGCATGCCCTTGTGTGTATTGGGTGATAAATGTCCTTTCTCCCAGACATTAGGAGTTGTCCTCACTCACTCGTGTTTTGGCTCTGTTGCCTTTGCACATCAGTTATCTCTTGGTCTTGACAAGCTCTCTCCTAGAGTTATCAAATGTGTTTTTGTTGGGTACTCCAGGACATAGAAGAGATGTAGATGCTATGATCCATTATGTATAAAATATTATGCTAGTGCTGATGTCCCATTTTTTGAGTCGGTGATGTATTTTTCTCCTACAAGTAATATGCTGAATTCAACAACTTCAGATGATAAGGTCTACATGCCACCTCCTCCTCCAAGCCCATCACCACCTCCACCTCCACCACCTCCAGATCCACTTGCGGCGGTTGTTCCAACTCCGCTACCTTCACCATCTCCTTCACCTCCTCTTGTACCACCACATCCCTCTATCTTAGCTCCACCCTTGCCATAATTCTATACTCGTCGGCCTGTTTCTTCATGGTCCTCACCTGTCATCCAGCATGCCTCATGTGTGTTCTGAATATATTGTTTCTAATGATGGGTCTAGCAATGTGTCTGAGCAGGAATCTTTGCAGGAGGTTAGCATACAGATTGAGGAGATCCCCAATGACCTGGATGCACCTACTACACTTCGGAAGCAGAAGCGTACATTTGCATCGTACCCTCTCGCTTCCCATGTTTCCTTTGATCGCTTGTTAGGGGACTTCAGGAGGTTCACAATTGCTCTATATGTCGTGGAGATACCACAAAATAGTAGGAGGCCTTGAGAGACAATCGGTGGCGTCTTGCCATGGAAGAGATGGATGCACTACAATCGCGTTGTACCTGGAGTATGGTCCCTGCTCCCACTGGAGCATCTATTGTCAGTTGCAAGTGGGTGCTTATAGTCAAACACCATGTAGATGGAAGTCTTGATCGTTACAAGGCCAGATTGGTTACTCATGGATTTACCCAGACTTACAAGGTGGATTATTTGGACACATTCTCCCCTGTTGCTCGCCACTCCACACTCCTAGTTCTTTTTGCAGTTGTTGTGGTATGTGATTGGCCTTTATTTCAGCTTGTTATTAAAAATATTTTTCTGTATGGAGATCTTCGGGAAGAAGTCTACATGCAGCAGCCTTCGAGGTTTGTTGCCGTGGGGGGTGTCAGCAGGTTTGTAGACTTCACAGGGCAATATATGGCCTTAAGCAGAGCACAATGGTCTAGCTACAAAAGATCGCAGACCTGATTGAGAAGCAGGGATTCAAGAGATCAAATACATGCCATTTATTGTTTGTTCAGAGGACCCACACCGGTACGATCATTATGGTCTATGTTTATTGTAGAGATAGTTAGTTTCTATTATTATTATTATGTTGATGTACCCTGTTTCTATTTTCCTCTTCTATTTAGACATCCATGTAATTTACCCCTACGGCCTCTCCCTATATAAGAGAGCCTAGGGTTTTCTCATGAATATACGAAGACTCTTTTCTTCTAACATGGTATCAGAGCCGCCCTAGGGCTCTCCACCCCTTCCCTTCCCCACCCGCCGCCCCTCCCCTCTCCTTCTCTCGCCTGCCGCTGCCACTCCAGCGGCCCTAGCCGCACCAGCGGCTATCTCCAGCCGCCCCCTGCAGCCGCCTCTGCGGCCCTAGACGCTCCAACAACACCGTTCTCAGTCGCTGTAGGGCGTCCATAATCTCCAGCAGTCCAGAAGCGCTTCGGGTTATGGATTTGAGTACGTAAAAGTCTACACACGTACTCAAATCCAATGCAGTTGGTGTAGACATTCATCGCAGTGTCCATTATCCCTTCGTCTTCTTCGAGCAGCAGTATGTCAGAATCGAAAGTCGATTCGCCCTCCATCGGCGCCTTCAAGGGTCCGGCGCCAATAGTGAAGATGGACGGGTCCAACTATGAGTTATGGGCCATGCAGTTCATGAGCCTCATGAAATCAAACGGTAAGAAACACATTCTTACCGAAGATGAGCCTGCGGAGAAGACGGGGATCTATGCCTCATGGGAGGCCGATGATGCCTATGCGAAAGTATGGTTGTCCGGCACGCTGACGATGGAGATAGCTAATGATGTTCTCCATCAGCCCACTGCTAAGGCAATGTGGGACATTCTTGCCACTACGTATTCGCAGGTGCGAAACGAGACAAAGATGTTACAGCTTCAGCATGACATCTTTACGATGAAGCAAGCCGGCAGACCTCTTCATTCTCTATACACATCCCTAAGAGGGATGTTCGAGAAGCTCTACAGTACCATTCCTCTGACTGCTACTCCAGAGCAGCAGAAGACGTTCCGGAACGCCACCATGGTGGGTGTTCTACTTGCTGCCCTCGATCCTGAGTACGATGCTGCACGGTCACAGATCTTAGCCGATGCAGTTATTCCTCCGGTGGAGGATGTCTACAGGAGGCTCAGTCGTATCCCAGTTTCCTCCAGCTCATCTACTCCACCCCCATCTGCGATGGCAGCTTCGCGTGGGAGAGGTGGACCACCTTCTTGGCGTGGTCGTGGACGTGGCCGTGGCTCTCATGGAAGAGGCGGTCGAGTCAGTCAGACATGCACGTATTGTCACAGACCTGGACACTCGGAGGAGACATGCTACTCAAAGCATGGGTTCCCAGCATCGGCACGGGTTGCGGAGCACTCACAGTCTCCATTACCGTCTACTGCAGATCATAGATTTGATGAACTCGTGGCTCGTCTTCGTGATATTATGCCACAGTCTTCTGGTGATTCATCTGGTGGCTCGTCAGATATTGCTGCCACAGCCTCAGCCAGTTCATCCGCTGCAGCCAGTTCCTCAGGTAGCTCTTCAGCCTTCATATCTTCACATGATATATCTGACTGGGTTATAGATTCCGGAGCTACACATCATCTGTGTCGAGATAGAGGAAGACTACAAGATTACAGGGCCATTCCTCCAGGTCGCTCAGTACAGATTGCGAATGGTTCCTACTCACCCCTTGTTGGTCAGGGGGAGGTTTTCTTATCCTCCACCATGCAGCTACAGAATGTTTTATATGCCCCTGAGTTCTCCCTGAATTTATTATCTATTAGTCAGATTACAAAGGACTTGAATTGTCGCGCTATATTTGACCCGTCTTCTCTTATTTTTCAGGACATACTCACGGGCAAGGTGATTGGCTGTGGCTCTGAGCAGAATGGTCTATATCGGCTGGTCCGGGATTCCTATGCTGGCATCTCCACTCACTCTGCTGGACCAGTTTCCCCATACATTTGGCATCTTCGTTTTGGTCACCTTCCGCTCCAGAAGATGCGCCACCTTCTGCCCCAGATCTCTCCAAGTTCGTCGTTTCGTTGTGAAACATGTCAGTTGGGAAAGCATCACAGGTCGAGCTTTCCAGGTCGTCAGAGTCGGAGCAGTAGCTCCCCTTTTGAGTTGTTGCATATAGATATATGGGGTCCGAGTCGTGTGCCCGATCATCAGGGGCACAGGTTCTATATTGTGGTAGTAGATGACTTTTCCCGTGTCTCTTGGGTTTTTCTTCTAAAGAATAAGTCTGAAGCTGGCAATGTTATTCAAAACTTGATTAATGAAATACAGAATGTTTTTTCGTCTTCTGTAAAATATGTTCGGACTGATAATGCCCTGGAATTTTGTACTCGTGCTCTTTCTCAGTTTCTGTCATCGAAGGGCATTATTCATCAAACCACCTGCCCATATACATCCCAACAAAATGGGGTGGCAGAAAGAAAGCATCGTCATCTCTTGGATATCACTCGTACCTTATTGATTCAGAGTTGTGCTCCTATTTCCTTCTGGGGGGATGCTGTCCTTACTGCGTGCTATCTGGTCAATAGAATGCCATCCTCTGTCCTTGGAGAGAAGATCCCCATTTCGCTTATTTTTCCTGACAAGGAGCTGTTCTCACTACCACCTCGTGTTTTTGGTGCTGTGGCTTTTGTCCATCGTCTTTCTCCTGGACTTGACAAGCTCTCTCCAAGAGCAGTCAAGTGTGTCTTCGTTGGGTATTCCAGAACACAGAAGGGATACCGGTGTTATGATCCTACTACCAAAAGGTACTTTGTTAGTGCGGATGTCACTTTCTTCGAGTCTGTCATGTACTTCTCGCCAGCTGGAGACAGAATGGTACCATCCACCACCGCTGATGATATTTTGGTTCCACCACCACCTACTTGTCCTTTACCTGATACATCTCCTCCTGTGTTCGTTCCTACGCCAGCACCACCGCCACCTCCACCACCACCTCCACCTCCACCCGGTCCACGGCAAATCGTCTCACCATTTCCTAATCACTATACGCGTCGCTCAGGTCTTGCTCAGCCGACAGCTACGCCAATCACTAAGCCTCAGGTATGTTCGGATAATATCACTAATGACGGGTCAGATTCAGTTCATGTGCAGGATGACACCTTACAGGTGGACACATATGGTGATCTGAATGTTCCAATTGCTATTCGGAAACCGAGACGACAGTGTGTATCGTATCCACTTGCTTCCCAAGTTTCCTTTCACCGACTCACAGGTGATTTCCAGCAGTTTGCCACGGCTTTGTCTTCCGTGGACATACCACGGACATACCAGGAAGCCCTGAAAACTGCATGCTGGAGACGAGCTATGGAGGAAGAAATGGAGGCCCTGCAGTCCCGTGGCACATGGTCTTTGGTCCCTGCACCATCTGATGCATCAGTTGTCAGCTGCAAATGGGTTTTTACAGCCAAATATAATGCGGATGGCACATTGGATAGGTACAAAGCACGCTTGGTTGCCCGAGGATTTACACAGACATATGGCGTTGATTACATGGATACATTCTCTCCAGTTGCAAGACACACGACTCTCCGTATCCTTCTGTCTGTTGCAGTGGTTCGTGAGTGGAGTATTTATCAGCTTGACGTCAAGAATGCCTTTCTGTACGGGGACTTACAGGAGGAAGTCTACATGCAGCAGCCACCTGGGTTTACTGCTGAGGGGGAGAAGCATATGGTATGTAGACTTCACAAGGCCATATATGGACTTAAACAGAGTCCACGGGCGTGGTTCCAGAAACTATCCAATCTAATTGAGCACCAGGGATTTAAGAGGTCCAATGCTGACCATTCGTTATTTGTCCAGAAGTCCTCGGCAGGTACGGTTGTCATAATGGTCTATGTGGATGATATTCTTGTTACAGGAGATGATACTCAGGGCATAGCAAGGGCAAAGGCATTCCTAGGTAGTCAGTTTGTTACAAAGGATCTTGGAACCCTAAGATATTTTCTGGGGTTGGAATTTGCAAGTAATGCACATGGTTTGGTGATGACACAACGGAAGTACATTACTGACTTCCTGGTTGAGACTGATATGGATGGGTGCAAACCATCTAGCATTCCCATGGATCCCAGCATGAAGATATACGATGACGATACTGATGAAGTGGACAAGAGGAGATACAGAGAGGTGGTGGGAAAACTCCTCTACATCACCATAACTCGCCCAGACATCCAGTTTGCAGTTAGCAGGGTGAGTCAGTTTATGGAGCAACCAAGACAGGTTCACATGGATGCTATACACATGATACTGAGGTATCTAAAGACTTCTCCAGGCTCAGGGCTGCTATTTAGAAAAGGCACGAACTTATCTGTATCAGCATGTGCAGATGCAGATTACGCAGGTTGTCCTAAGGACCGAAAATCAACCTCAGGGTTTGCAGTATTTGTTGGCGGCTCCTTGGTTTCTTGGAAAAGCAAGAAACAAACTGTTGTGGCCAGATCCAGTGCTGAATCCGAGTATAGGGCCATGGCTCAAGCCAGTACAGAAATGATGTGGGTTCGCTCTGTACTAGAAGATCTACATGTGGCTGTATCTCTACCAATGAAGCTTCAGTGTGACAATCAGGCAGCGTTGTTCATTGCCAACAATCCAGCCTTCCATGAGAGGACCAAGCATATTGAAGTGGATTGCCATTACACCAGGGACCTAATCCAGAGAGGATTGATATCCACGGCCCATGTTAGCTCAGGGGATCAGACTGCCGATATATTCACCAAGCCATTGCTCAGAGGACCTTTCCAGAAGTGTTCATCCAAGCTGAGCATGATCGACATCTATGCTCCACCTTGAGGGGGAGTGTAGAGATAGTTAGTTTCTATTATTATTATTATTATGTTGATGTACCCTGTTTCTATTTTCCTCTTCTATTTAGACATCCATGTAATTTACCCCTACGGCCTCTCCCTATATAAGAGAGCCTAGGGTTTTCTCATGAATATACGAAGACTCTTTTCTTCTAACATTTATGATATTCTTGTTATATGAGATCTGTAGGGGATCATGAAGGCAAAGGAATTTCTTGGCCGATAGTTTGTCTCAAGGATCTTGGCAACCTACGGTACTTTCTGGGGTTAGAGTTTTTCAGAAATCAGCGGGGTCTTGTGATGACCCAAAGAAAATATATAACAAACATGCTAGTTGAGACATGCATGATTGGATGTCGACCTTCCACTACTTCTATGGATCCTAGTATGAGTATATACGATAATGATACAGAGGAGGTGGACATGAGAAGATACTGAGAATTGGTGGGAAAGCTTCTTTATGTTACCATCGCTAGGCCAAACATCTCCTTTGCCGTTAGTCGGGTCAGTCGGTTCATGGAGCAACCTCGACATGTACATATGGATGCAGTTCATATGATCTTGAGGTACTTGAAGTCATCCCCAGATGCAGGATTGTTGTTCAGGAAAGGGTCATCCCTAATCATCACAGCTTGTGCAGATGCAGACTACGCAAGATGTCCAAAGGACATGAAGTCTACCTTAGACTTCGCTGTATTTGTTGGCGACTCTCTAGTATCCTGGAAGAGTAAGAAGTGGGATGTGGTTGCCATGTCAAGTGCTGAATCGGATTATAGGGCTATGGCACATGGGAGCATAGAGATGATGTGGGTCCGATCTGTCCTAGCCGACCTATATATAGATGTGTCTCTTCCTATGCAATTACAATGTGATGCTCATACATCCTTATTCATTGCAAACAATCCTACCTTTCACGAGAGAACTAAAGATATCGAAGTAGATTGTCACCATACACGAGATATGATTCAGAAAAGCTTTATTTCTACTTCCCATGTTAGTTCAAGAGAACAAACTGCAGATATCTTCACTAAGGCTCTGCTCAGAGGATTCTTTTAGAAGTGTACGTCCAAGCTGAGCATGATTGACATCCATGCTCCACCTTGAGGGGGAGTGTAGAAATTTGGTTATGTTTTGTTAGAATAATTATATGTTATTTGCTTTTTTAATTGTCCTGTTTCTGTAATTTACCCATAGAGCTTTTCTCTTATATAAGAGAGCTCTAGGGTTAGAGAAAGGTTATCTTGCTTATTCCCTTTAACATGGTATCAGAGCGACGGTCCTAGGCCGGAGTTCTCGAAACCTAACCCTACCCGACCCCACCCGCTGGCCTCTCCTCTCTCACCTCCGCTCGGCGCCGCCGCCTCTTCCACTGCGTGTTTCGAGGTCGCGGCGGCGGCGTGCCTGGGCGTTTCGCGCCCCCTGGTGGCCTCCCTGCGCATGCTTGCGTGAGGCTCTCCAGCCCCGGTCGAGAAATCGCGCCGCCTCTCAAGCCCTCCTGCGCGCGATAGCGCCCTCTCAAGCCGCGATAGCGTGTGCGCTCTCCTGGGCGTGTGCGCACCAGCACGATAGCGCCCTCCTGCGCGCCCTCCTGAGCGCTTCCTCCTACGCGCGAGCCTCTTGCGCCCTACGGTGCCCTCCTACGTGCATCCCTTGGCACGCGTGAACAGTAACCCTTGGCTGTTCCTGTGATCCACCTGTGAGCGGCATATTTTGTCTCTTCCCAAAGAACAGAAGCACTTCAAGGCATGGAAGGGGTTGTGGAATAAGTCTACATCCACAACCACCTTCTTTTATGTCCAAGTAGACACTCTTGTCTAAGTCTCTTGCAGTCCCAGTCTATAGAAAAGTGTTGTCATCATGTCTGACAACAAAGTGGATGTTCCATCCTCGGGTGCCTTCAAAGGTTCCGCACCCATTGCCAAGATGGATGGAACCAATTATGAACTGTGGGCCATGCAGTTCATGAGTTTTATGCAGTGTAATGGCAAGAAGCACATCCTCACTACAGAGGAGCCAAGTGACAAGACTGGGATACACGCCTCATGGGAGGCAGATGATGCGTATGCTCGAGTATGGCTATCCGGGACTGTTTCCACGGAGATAGCCAATGACATACTAAGCCAGCCTACTGCAAAGGCTATGTGGGACATTCTTGCCGCGACGTACTCTCAGGCAAAGAATGAGTCCAAGATCCTCCAACTACAGCATGATATCTTCACATCGAAGCAGAATGGTCGTCCGCTTCATACCCTCTATACCTCTTTGAGGGGTATGTTTGAGAGGCTGCATGGGTACATACCGTTGACCGCTACACCAGAACAACTTAAAGCATATAGAGACTCTGTGATGACTGGGGTATTTCTTGCAGCCCTGGATCCAGAGTATGATGCGGCTCGTGCACAGATTCTCACTGATGCTACAATACCTCCGATGGAGGAAGCTTATCGGAGATTGAGCAGACTATCTATATCCTCTGGTAGTACCATACAACAACAGACATCTTCGGCAATGGCGACGTCACGTAGAGGTCATACAGCATATCGCGGTCGAGGAAGCTCAAACCGTGGTAGAGGAGGTGGTGGTCGAGGTCGATCATGCACTTTTTGTCACAGGACGGGTCATTCTGAGGAGACCTGCTACTCAAAGCATGGGTTTCCAGCGTCCGCCAGAGTTGCAGAGCAGACACAGCAGACTGGGAGTTTACCTGATCAGAGGTTTGATGAGTTTGTAGCAAGACTGAGAGAGATTATGCCTGGCACATCTGGGTCTACCAGTTCTCCTTCAGGATCTTCGGAGGTGGCTGCTTCAGCATCCACGACAGGTACGACATTTGCCTTTACTACATGTTATAAGGCGGATCTATCAAAATGGATCATGGATTCAGGTGCATCACACCATCTCTGTGGTGACAGAGGTCAGTTTAGTGTCTTTCATCCTGTTCGATCTGAACGATCGGTGGTGATAGCTGATGGTACATATTCCCCTATTACTGGTCAGGGGGAGGTGCAGTTGACTCCTACCTTGAGATTGTTCAATGTTCTCTATGCACCTAAGTTTTCAATGAATTTGCTGTCTATTAGTCAAATCACCAAAGATTTACATTGCCGTGTTATATTTGATCCATCTGCTCTTGTGTTTCAGGATATACTTACGGGCAGCGTGATTGGAACTGGCCGTGAGCAAGGGGGCCTTTACAGACTAGTGCAGTCTTCATATGCTGGCGTCTCATCCTCTCTACGCACTGGGTTTGTTTCTCCGTATATGTGGCATCTGAGATTTGGTCATCTTCCTCTGCAAAAGCTGATTCATGTTCTCCCTCAGATTTCTCCTCGCTTTACTTTCCAGTGTGAGGCATGTCAGCTTGGGAAGCACCACCGGTCTTCTTTCCAGAGTCGCCAGAGTCCGAGTAGTTATAGTCTGTTTGAGTTGTTCCATTTTGACATTTGGGGTCCTAGTCGTGTCTCTGATCATCAGGGACACAGATTCTATCTTGTTGCGGTTGATGAGTTTTCTAGGTTATGTTGGGTTTTTCTTCTCAAGAATAAGTCTGATGCTGGTCCTGTTATTCAGTCATTTATTAATGAAGTTAAGAACATTTTCTCTGCTAGAATTAAGTACATACGCTCAGACATTACTCTAGAATTTTGTACTTCTCAGCTCTCTCGATTTCTTCAAAATCAGGGTATTGTGCATCAGACATCGTGTCCTTACAACTCCCAACAGAATGGGGTGGCTGAGAGGAAACACCATCATCTATTGGATATCACCAGAACTCTCTTGATTCTGAGTCGTGCTCCTCATTCCTATTGGGGAGATGCGGTTCTAACTGCTTGTTACTTAGCGAATCGTATGCCTTCCTCTGCGTTAGGGGAAAAGGTCCCGTTTTCGATTGCGTTTCCCGAGAAGGATCTTTTCTCCCTTACGCCTCGCGTCTTTGGATCTGTTGCATTTGTTCATTGTCTCTCTCCTGGTCTTGACAAGCTCTCTCCTAGAGCTGTCAAATGCGTGTTTGTGGGTTACTCCAAAACCCAAAAAGGTTATAGGTGTTTTGATCCAGTCCGACGACGGTATTATGTTAGTGCAGATGTCACCTTCTTTGAGTCCATTATGTATTTTTCTCCTACAGGTGACAGGCTCACTCACTTAGAAGAAGAGGACAATATCTATGTGCCTCCTCCTCCTATTCCGTCAGTTCCATGCTTTCCTCCGACTACGCCAGCTACTCAACCACCACCACCACCACCGCCCCTACCACCTTTTTATCCTCAGGTCTATCAGCGTCGGCCCTCTACTCATGTGCCTCCTCCATCGTCCAGCGCGCCCGAGGTATGTACTGATCCTTTGAGTTCTTCTGATGGCACAGGTGATTTGCATGTGCAGCTGGATGTACAGGGTACTGATGGTACTCTCACTCCTCCAGTTGATGACTTAGATATTCCTATTGCACATCGACGGCAGAAGCGTGTGCGGACGATGAATCCCAAGTATGGGATGGAGTTTGGATCTCAGGTCTCGTTGGAGCGTCTATCCACAGATTTTCGCCAGTTTGTTGTTGGGTTATCGGCAGTACAGATCCCACGATCATACCAGGAGGCACTACAGAGCAGTCACTGGCGTTTAGCTATGGAGGAGGAGATGGCAGCATTGCAGTCGCGTGGTACGTGGACTATTGTGCATCCTCCATCAGGTGCGTCAATAGTAGGCAGCAAATGGGTCTTTACTGTTAAGCATAGGGCTGACGGTACGGTGGATAGATACAAAGCCAGGTTGGTTGCCCGTGGGTTCACCCAAACATATGGGGTGGACTATCAGGAGACGTTTTCTCCAGTAGCACGTCACTCTACCTTACGGATTCTTATTGCAGTAGCTGTTGTCTGCGACTGGCCCCTATTTCAGCTTGATGTCGCGAACGCTTTCTTGTATGGTGACTTGCAGAAAGAGGTCTATACGCAGCCGCCGCCAGGGTTTGCTGCTGAGGGGGAGTCCAGTATGGTATGCCGTCTTCATAAGGCCATATATGGTCTGAAGCAGAGTCCACGGGCTTGGTTTCAGAAGCTCTCGGAGTTGATTGAACAGCAGGGCTTCGTCAGGTCTACAGCAGATCATACTCTCTTCGTAAAGAGAGACCAGCGAGGTATTGTTATCATCTTAGTATATGTGGATGATATTGTTATCACTGGTAGTAATGAGCAGGGCATTCGAGCAGCCAAGAAGTTTCTTAGCGAGCAGTTTGTTACGAAGGATCTGGATACACTTCGTTACTTTCTGGGATTGGAGTTTGCACGAAATGAGCAAGGCATGATAATAACACAAAGAAAGTATGTTACTGATCTGTTATCTGAAACAGGTATGGCAGGGTGTAGACCAGCCACTACTCCTATGGATCCTAATGTTAAACTTTATGATGATGACTCTGAGGAGGTAGACCAGAGACGATATAGAGAGCTAGTGGGGAAGTTGTTATATGTTACTATTACCCGACCTGATATAGCCTTTGCGGTTAATAGGGTAAGTCAATTCATGGAGCAACTCAGGCAGGCTCACATGAATGCTGTTTTTATGATCTTGAGATATCTGAAGTCATCTCCAGGTGCTGGTCTTCTGTTTAGAAGAGATACCTCTATATCTGTTACAGGTTGTGCTGATGCAGACTATGCTGGGTGTCCTAATGATAGAAAGTCTACCTCAGGCTTTATTGTATTTGTTGGCAGCTCAGCAGTGGCTTGGAAGAGTAAGAAACAAACTGTTGTGGCTCGATCCAGTGCAGAGTCAGAATATAGGGCAATGGCCCAAGGGAGTGCTGAGATGATGTGGGTTAAATCTGTTTTGACTGATTTAACTCTTGATGTACCTCTTCCTATGCATCTTAAATGTGATAATCAGGCAGCCTTGTTTATAGCCAATAATCCAGCCTTCCATGAAAGGACAAAGCACATTGAAGTGGATTGTCATTATACACGGGACTTGATTCAAAAAGGGCTTATTTCGACTTCTTATGTATCATCAGGAGAGCAGATAGCAGACATGTTCACCAAGGCTCTTGCTAGGGGTCCATTTCATCTCTGTTGTTCCAAGCTGAGCATGATAGATATATATGCTCCAGCTTGAGGGGGAGTGTTAGAATAATTATATGTTATTTGCTTTTTTAATTGTCTTGTTTCTGTAATTTACCCATAGAGCTTTTCTCCTATATAAGAGAGCTCTAGGGTTAGAGAAAGGTTATCTTGCTTATTCCCTTTAACATGTTTATGTACTGTTTTCTCTATTTAGTTTTGTTTCGTCTATCTTATGTGATTTAGCCATGGTCCCCTACTTCATATAAGAGAACAATAAGGTTCCTTGGAATAAACAATTCTCATTATTTTCCCCAACAACTAGAGGAATAGTTCATCTAGGTCTTGCCTATACTGTTTTGTTGGCTCTGTGAGGCTGCTGGAGAGTTTTCCTCTAGAGATTGTGGTGGTCTTGCAACTAAGCTTTCTCCCCAAACAAACTACAAAAGAAACAGAGGATGTGAAAGAGTTAACAAGTTAGTGGATCAACTCAGGATCAATTAATAACACATTGCAACCGAAGATCAATCTTTTCGTCAGAAGACGAATTTTCGAAATGCCAAATGCAGCGGGAATTGGGGATCAAAATTAAATTAGAGTTGCTTATCATTTTTAATTCCCTCCTATTAGAGCTGCTAAATAAGTTTGAGTTTGGATTAGTTGTTAATTTTGTCCAATTTGAGTCCCTTTCAATTTTGTTTTTTATTTAAATAAGTAGATCACATAGGATTTGTTAGAATATGTAATTTTGCTCTTTATTTTATTTTGTAATTCCATCCCTCTATATAAATTGCATGTTATTGTGAAGGGACAATTAAAGTTGAAGTTGATATTAGAGTTTCTCCTATTCTCCTCCCTCCCCCCACGCATCTTGCCCTTCTCTGTTCTCTCTCACATTCCCAAATTTATTTTATTTATTAATTTTGCGTCCTGCATCACACATCCTCCTCTTTTCCGCATATGGTGTTATTGATGTCATATAGTAATTGTCCTGTTCACATCGATAACTCAAGGTAGACATTTCTAGATGGCCAAATATATTGAGGTTATAAAATAATGGCATTTTTTGAAACAATTGACCTTGCTTTTTTCATTACTTAAAATCCTTTTGTTTTTTGAGGTAAATGCATATATTCACAATATTATTTTCTCTCAAAGGACTTGATTTTCTGCAACTTATAATTGCTGGATCTCTCTCCCTCCCTCTCTCTCTCTCTCTTTATGTATATATCAGCTGCTAACTCTAGATTTTGCAACTTCATTTGCAGAACAAAATAATTTAAAGAACATCTCGAATGTGGTATGCATAATCGTTACCTTTCAAATTCTTTTTTTGATACCAATATACGGTTTTGCCTTAATTGATGCCACTAAGTTCAGCTGCAGACAGATACATGGAAAGTGGAGTTCTCAAGGCAACACCTAAGCTCCGTTCGTTTTTCTGAGGTAGCACCCAAAACCTGTGGAACTTGTTGCGTGAATATATCTGGCATAACAACTATTTGGATAACTGGGCGTTACTTGATTTTTTATGACAGATGGTCGGTATCTTAAAAACCTACACAAGTGAAGTTGGCTCTTGGGGCTTTGATTTTGTTCTTAAAAATTATGTATCCTCTTCACGCAAAGCTGATGTATTTGAACCCAGGCAGAATAATGTCTCATATATGGGAGTGGATAAGGTAATAATCTCGCAATATTCTTCTCCTATGGTAGACAATCAGGCAGACAGTTCGTCTGGCATGCTCATAAGATTTAGTTCCAATGATAGGGGTCCAGGTCACCCCTCCCGGTGAACTGTACCAGTGGATGTTATGTTATTATTATCTCGTATAATTTTGTTTGGTATTTTATGTGCGTGAGAGTATACCTTCTTTATATGCGTGAGATTGTTCTCCATAGCTTGCAGATGCTGAGAAAAACCGACCATCTCTTCTCTATCCAACTTATTATTCTTCGGGAAAAGATACAAGCAATTATGATTTTATTGGTATGAAATTTTGCAATCTCCACCTTATGTAATGGTAAATTCTGTTTATTATTTCCCCACTTCTTACTTCTTCCTCTGTCTCAGATGGGCAGTCTGGATGGGAACTTTCATCGAGCACAGTGCGCCGGGTAATTTTGTTTAAAATTTATTTTCTTAAAGCATGTCTAGGCATCTTCATTCATGTAAATGGTATCACCTCTAATTTATTAGGATAAATTTAGCCCATGATGTTCCTTAGTGCACGTGTTGCTAATGTTAATTTTCTAGGATAGTTCACAAAAATGTTCTTGGCTCTTAAAGTCGAGCTCACATTTTGTCCTATCTTTTTATAATGTTTATGAGTCCTGATTTCATAAAACGTAATATTTTGAGCCCTCAAGCATCAGTTAGAAACTTAGAATAAGAAATAAATAGCAGCAGACTTAGAATTCTGAAATTACCTCCAACTTCTTTGTGTCATCTCTTGCATTATGCTTGAGTCTATGATGCCCATCTTATCATTGAGATTTTCGGTTTCTCTTTATTGGTACTATTATTATTGTTGCTCGTCCTTTGAAACACTTCCAAAATTCTTTTTGAAGTTAATTACTCTACGACTGGTCCGTGTAAATGGATGACACCCTATTTTGTAGGATCTCCTATATCTGCTTTTAGATCATTCCGGTTCTCCTACTTTTGTTTGGGATCACTTCCAATTTCCTTTTTATGCTCAGAAGTATCAACCATCAAGGGTCACATTTTTTAAAAAGGTTTCAAGTCAACATTTTCAGTCCATTTCTAAATACAGGCGTGGATATTTATATACAGGAATATTAAGGACGTTGCCATATATATATATAGGGGGCCCTTCTAATGGGGTGGGTCTTTCCTGAAATTCAGAAAGCCACTACCAAATTTGTAAATTACGTAACAATTTTGTAAATTTAAACTACATATTGTAAAATACTGACGATTATACAGTTATGTAAAATATATCATCCATATTGTAACAAACTTTTAATGTCAAATATAGTAATATTTTCATAAATTTTTCATGATATACATATTATATTAATATTTAATATTAAATTTATGGAGTTAGAATGTGTAAAATAAATAGAATAAATGCTTAAATTGACGTGGCTTTCCATGCATCCAGGAAAGGTGCACCTCATTTGAAATATTTCCTATATATATATATATGGATAATGGATGTGGATTGGATACATATGTTAGTGTGTATGTGTCTAATATGCGTGTAAGAGAATTTGCAAATGAGAGACCGTAGTTGAAAACAGCTAACATAATTTTTGTGGAAGTTTTGAAAAAATGAACTGCACTTCATAAAATACTAGATTAACAAAAAACATGTATTTTTAATTAATTTTTGTCAGATATAGGATTTTTTTGTGATAACATTTGCATGTGCATGTAAAAGTAATGCTCATCCTTAAAAACAACAAAACAACAACAAAACCTTTTCCCACATTAAGTAGAATCGGCTACATGGATTCTTTGCCTCCATTCAGATCTATCTTTGGTCATTATTGGACTTAGATCCAAAAAATTAGGATCCCTTCGGATAGTCTCATTCCAACACTTCTTGGGCCTTCCACGCCCCCTCTTAGCCAGCTCAACATCCGAAAACTCGCATCTCCTAACTGGTGCGTCATCCAACCTCCTTTGCAGATGGCCAAACCACCTAAAGCATTTTCTCGCATTTTATCCTCAATCAGAGCTACACCATTTTCATTCTGATTGCTGAATTTGATCTTTACGTGTATGTCCACACATCCACCTTAGCATTTTTATTCCAGCGATTGCCATTCTCTGCACATGTCTATGGTTCAGAGGACAACATTCTGATCCATAGAACGTAGCAGGTCTCACGGTTGCTTCGTAAAACTTTCCTTTGATTTTCAAAGGAATTTTCTTACCATATAGAACAATATAGGCTCCTCTCCACTTTAGCTAACATGCATTTATTTTATGAGACAAAGCCTTTTCCCAGAATAAGTAGGGTCGGCTACATGTATTATTCGCCTTCATTCAGATCTATCTTGAATCAATCTCGAGCTTATATCCAAAAAACTAAGATCCCTTCGAATAGTCTATTTCCAACAGTTCTCCATCGATTTCTCCATCATATTGCAAAATAGATCCTAAGTATGTAAAAGCATCTTTTTTCTGAATGTCATCGTCACGAATCTTCACGTCGATTCCTTCAACAATGCTTCCATCAAATGTGCACTCCGTATCTTCAGTCTTAATCCTACTTGTACGAAATCCTTTGGTCTCTAAGGGATGCTCCAACCTCAAGTTTCTCATTTACTCCATCTCTAGTCTCATCAACACAATATCATCAACGAATAACATATACCGATGCTTGTCTCTGGAAAAGGAAAATACTTATGTGTTTCTAAGCAACCTATATAATACATAGGAAATATGTTGGCTTTTAGTGTCCTTATCATCACAGTAAGCATATTATTAAACATGGTTATGAACATATACAACTACAAGCAAACCTTCTCCCATGTGAATATCGCCTATCATGAAACTCTATGCTGTGATACCCACATGTGGATCAGGGTTATCTGTTTAGACAACATTTGCAGTATTAGATTCACTAAAGATCACATTAGGTTATTGAAATTTAGGAAAAAAAATCGCATTTTGAAATGACATTCACAAATAATATAAACAACTACAGAACCAACAAGTGTCACCAATTCACATTTCATTAATTTCCATATACATTTACATGTGTAAAAGAAACTGCAATATGTACACGTATCCCAAAATATAGAAGAGAAAGAAGGCATTTACATTATCTGAAACAAAATCTAAACATGTATACCGTAAGCAGAAATTGTTGAACTCGGCGCCCAACTGTCAATCTACTACGATGCAAGTGTCTTGCATGTCATACATTATAGGGACAAGAGAATGTCAACAATTGTTGAATACAATCCAGCATATTAAAAAGAACATGTAATTAGGGTGGAGCATTGGGCTCGACCCGACCCAACCCGGGAAAGCCTGACCCGAGCCCATCAATTTTTCGTGGGCCTTGGGCCGGGTCGAGGCCCGCTTTTTCATCAAACCGAGGACCCGGGCCCGGCCCAAGGCCCGTGAGATCGGGCTCGGGTTCGGGTCAGGCTCGGGCTCGGGCCGGGCTCAACCCGCACTTATTTTTGATTCCATGAAGTTGCACTTTGATTCCAATTTATTTTTATGGATATAATTCATCCATAACACATGAATATTGGATATATTGTTACTATATAATATTACTATTGATGGATGAAGGAAGTATTAGATGTATTTTGACTATAAATCCGTGTCCCCTAATTTAGTTCTAATATGATTTTTTGAAATATGAGGGCCCGGGCCTGGCCCGTTTGTACTTTGGGTTCGGGCCCGACCCGGCCCGAGCATAATATTTTTCAAAAATAAAGACCCGGGCCCGGCCCACTTGTTCATCGGGTTCGGGCCGGGCTCGGGCTTTTGCGGGTCGGGTTTGGGCCGACCCGGCCCAATGCTCCACCCTACCTGTAATTCAGTGGTTTCAAAAGAAAGCAAGTAGATAGGTGTCGAAATTTAAATTTAACAAGCTACTTGCATAAAAGTGGGTTTTCAAGAGGTTATGTATGTAAATCCCCTTGATCACCCATCACCCCACAACTTTTTGTATATAACATTTTCATATTTTAATTAATGACCCACATATAGGTTATTATCTTTTTATCACTTAAAGATCATGTTGATGGATCTTGGTATTGAGGATGATGTGTCTCAAGTCTAGTGGATAGTCTGTGGGCTTGGTTTGAGTGTGACCTCACACTTTGACTCTAAGGCGTGAAGAATACCGTAGGGTTGGGGTGCCTCCGTAAGCATGCAGTGGAGTATAATGCATCCTACTAAGTTCCCAACACGTCCACAAGCTTTTCTCCTGACATCTATAGTTGCAGTTCTAAGATCTGATTAAATGTTGATGATTGATGATGGTTAATGATTTCTATACCAAGCTCTAACCCAACTTGTAGCCAGCTCAATTGTTACCAACCTCAACTCTAGTTGACAAAATGATCTTTTCATCGCCAAAACTTATTGGTGGAACAATAACCAAAACTCAAGCGATGAGGAAGCCTCTTAAGAGACTGTTCTGTCTCGCCCTCTGAGTGGAAGTGCGGCCCAGTACTAGAGGGCTAGGCCTACTCTAAAACTACGCCCCTAAGACGGGTGGGAGACTCTCTGGAAGAGTCACTCCAAAAATTGGCTCGATCGGTATGGGAAAACGAGCTCGTAAAGAAAAACTAAAATCGAGGGTCCCCCATCCTAGGCACCAGAACACAGGGTCAATGGAACTGGTAAAAAACACGGATCCCAATGAAGCGTAAAACACTGCGAGCTCGAGTAAAAATCGTACAAAGGATTGAGATCCTAGACCCGTGCACTAGGCGGTCGCTGTACTAATTGGTCTTCCTATCTTCCACCCAGCTGAGGGTCATCGCATGACTCGCACTATCAGATGTAAGGGTCACCATGACCAACACGATTAACTGACATCTCTAATTCATGGACTTGTAGATGCATTTGATTATAGATTCAGTTCATGATACCGATGAGAACATCAGTATCTATAAGGACATGAACCACTCATAAACAGTATGATTACAATTTTCAACAACCTTTTTTCAGATATTCAGTTGTCATAAATTAAATGATTGTTCTAATTGAAGATGTGTAAGACGTGCTTTTTAGTTTGTATTAAATCACTACATGCTACAAAAGAATATAAATTTTGGAACCTCAGAATTTTGATACATGGAGGCGTGTTTTTTAAAATCATGGTTACATCTACATGGCTTCTTCAGGTCTTTGGCATCATACACCATACCTCGCATGCTTAGAATTCTCAGTAAAACGGTTCTTAGCAAAACAATCTGTTGAATGCAAACACCGTCATTTACTTGATGTGATCAGGACACTTTTGATCTCGAGTCGTCCTCCTCACTCTTTCTGAGGTGATACGATCCTCACTACTTATTACTTGGTGAATCGCATGCCATCTTCTGTCTTGGGAGAGAAGATTCCTTCTTGATCGCGTTTCCCGAGAAGGACATGTTCTCTCCCTTACCTCACAAGTGTTTGGCTCTGTTGCCTTTGTTCACCATCTGATGCATGGTCGTGACAAGCTCTTCCCTAGAGCTGTCAAGTGTCTTTATAGCTTACTCTTTTCCAAGAAGGGGTACCGTTGCTTTGATTTATTTCGATGGAGGTACTATATCAGTGTTGATGTCACATTCTTTGAGTCTATTATGTATCTCTCCTGCAACTGTCAGGTTAACTCTCGTGTGACTCTGGAGAGGAGGTATATGTGCCTCCTCCTATGGCGCCACATTCTCCAGTACCTCCACCTCCACCATCACTATAACCACCAGTCCCTGTGGCTACCCCTACACCACCTCCTAGTACCTTGGCCCAACTGTTGCCACGTTTCTATATTCGCAAGCCTCACACGGTTCCCCCTACTCATAGGCCTTCCCCATCACCCAACACATTCTAGGTATGTAATAAGCACATTGTTTCTACTGATGACATTAGTGATTTGTCCATGCAGCAAGCTTCTTTACAGGATGAGTAAGTGTCCTCTCAGGAGGGTGGTTTACAGGTTAAGGATTCGGCATGTGATCTTGATGTGTTTATTGCTCTGCGGAAGCAGAGACATACTTGTGCTACCCATCTTCTTGTAGCCCATGTTTTGGGGGCGACTCTCAGAGGATTTCAGGATATTTGTCGTGGAACTGCCAACTGTAGAGATGCCACAAATATATTAGGATGCGATACAGGACAGTCTGTGACGTCTTGCCATGGAGGAGATGGCCTCGTTATAGTCACGTGGCACGTGGAACATTGTTACAACTCCTACATGAGCATTTGTTGTGTGATGCAAGTGGGTGTTCACCTATATCAGCTTTATGTGAAGAATGTGTTTGTCTATGATGACTTACAGGAGGAAGTCTACCTGTATAGCAACCTGGATCCGTTGCTGAGGAGTGTCAAAAGGTTTGCACACTTCATAAGGCTATATATGACCTTAAACAGAGTTCAAAAGTATGACTTCAGAAGCTCTCGGATTTGATAGAGCATCGGTTCGTGAGATCAACTTTAGGTAATTCGCTGTTTGTTCTGAGGTCTCATAGAGGTACAAATAATTATTTTGGTTTATGTTGATGGCATCATTGTTATTCGAGATGATGTGCGTGCATTCAAGTAGCTAAGGATTTCCTTGAACTGGAGTTCACCAGGTACCGGTGAGGTCTTGCGATGACCCAGAGGAAGTACGTTGCATATCTTCTTTGAAATGGGTATGGCAGATTGCAGGATTGCCTCTACTCCCATGGACCCGAGCATGAAGTTATATGATGATAACACTGAGGAGGTAGACAAGAGGAGGTACATGGAGCTCGTTGGATGCTCATATGCGTGGCCATCACCATGACAAATATATCCTTTGTAGTGAGTAGTCTGAGTCAGTTCATGGAGCAGTCTAGATAGGCACATATGGATGCAATCCATATGATTCTGAGGTATCTGAATACCTCACATTATCTCCTATCCTTTTTATATATTTTTTGTTCTTTCTGTCTACATTATGTAATTTGTCCAACATGTTTCTCTTCTATATAAGAGAATTATAGGGCCTCGTGAATAATCAACTCATTATTTTCTCTACACAGATATGTATTTGATTTGAAGATTATTGCTAATCACGGAAGCACTCACAAACACGTCAATCACACAAGCACGAAGGCACACTGATTTACAAGGTTCATCCATAACTGGTCTACGTCCTTGGGCGACGGTAAATCGGTTTTTACCATACAGAGAAGAAGAAAATACCGAAAGCTCTAATCACAGGGGAATTTATATACTATTCTTGTACAGACTTATATCTCATATAAACGGATCCATATATCCGAATACAAATGAACCTTTAATAAAAACTTTCAACTTGGGTCTTGTTAGGGTATGGTACAACATGAGGGATTGCATGGCGGTTCTTCAATTTGAGTCAGACGGTTAGGATTCAAAGCATATTAACAAAGATAATATCTATATTCGTGTATATGTGAGGCCATATATGTATAAAATTTAAAATTGTTGAGGGAGTGGATCGACTCTTTTTTCTATCCATATTGTTTGCATTGGTAGTAGAAAGCTTGCAATAACCTATTGGCTAATTCTGCTTGAGATGGCCACATGCCCCCCCCCCTACGAAAAGGATTATTTACAACCCTTTCCCTGCTGTTAAGGATTGTCTCCAATCACTTATTACTACTCTATGGAACTACTCTGATTTGTAACATCCCGTATCCCCTTAAATTAACGGCCAGCGTAAAAAATAATTGGATCTTTCAAAATTAATTTGGGAAAAAATCTATATAACCGAGCCTACTTAAATTGGGAGAAGGCTTTACTAATTTTTTATGTGAGTAATTTGTCCATTCTTGCTTATTCCAGTTATTTCACACACCATCCTGATCGCACGTTTTGTCTGTAGCAGAATTATCAATTTAAATATGGTAGTCCAGTAAATAATTTATTCCTAGTATTTTTATTAGTTGCCTTAGTATTTTTGTGGGTTGCCTTTGATTTTTTTTTGCGTTGTTTGCAGAGATTAAGCGCAACAAGACCCGAAGAAGTCACCGAGTTGGTTGAGCACGGTCCAGAAGTAATAATTAAGCTTGAAAATGATGCTTTCAAGCACTCAAACTTGATGGATTCTGCTGTTTTGGGGAAATACAACTTATGGAGACGTGAATTTGAAAGTGAGAACTCTGATTTAAATGTTAGATTGATTCGTGACCAAATGATCTTGGCCAGGGTTTATTTAGAAATTGCCAAGTCAAAAGAAAAACATGATCTCTACCAGGAGCTGCAGGCACATCTTAGCGGAATCCGGTATACTCTTGGAGAGGCCATTTCTGATGCCGATTTGCACCCCAAGTATGTCATCCATATGTATTGTTCTTTCTATGGTTTTTCACTTATCCCATCATGAACACAACATTGTTCTTTGTATTCAGCGCTTCCGAGAAAATCAAAGCTATGGGTCGGGTTTTGAATAAAGCCAAAGATCAACTCCATGATTGCAAGACTATCGGTCGGAAGCTCAGGGCAATGCTACAGTCGGCAGATGAACGTGTTCGAAGCCTAAAGAAGCAGGGCTCATTCTTAAGTCAATTGGCTGCTAAGACTATCCCAAATTCAATTCACTGCATGTCTATGCGTTTAACCATCGACTACAACTTCCTTCCGTCGGAGAAAAGACAATTTCCACGAAGCGAAAAATTGGAAGATCCTAGCCTCTATCATTATGCCTTGTTTTCTGACAATGTATTGGCTGCTTCTGTTGTTGTCAATTCAACCATCACCAACGCCAAGGTGGGAAAATTAGATCCTATCTATTCCACTTCATTCGAGCATGAGATTGTACTACCCTATGTGACATCTCCCTTGATTTTCAGGAACCAGAGAAGCATGTTTTCCACCTCGTCACCGACAAATTAAATTTCGGAGCGATGTCGATGTGGTTTCTCCTGAACCCACCTGGAAATGCCACCATTCACGTCGAAAATATCGATGACTTCCATTGGCTGAACTCTTCACTTTCTCCAGTTCTTCATCAACTTGAATCCGCAGCTACGAGAGAGTACTATTTCAAGTCTGGTCATCCCTCGAGCATTTCATCAGGTTCTTCAAATCTGAAATACCGAAATCCAAAGTATCTGTCAATGCTGAATCACCTGAGATTTTATTTGCCTCGGATTTACCCCAAGCTCGACAAGATCTTGTTTTTGGACGACGACATCGTTGTTCAGAAGGATTTGACCGGCTTATGGTCAGTAGACCTGAAAGGAAATGTAAATGGTGCAGTTGAAACATGTGGTGAGAGCTTCCATCGCTTTGACAAGTACCTCAATTTCTCCAATCCTCAGATCGCGGAGAATTTCGATCCGAATGCTTGTGGCTGGGCCTACGGTATGAACATATTCGATCTGAATGAGTGGAAGAAGCGCGACATCACTGGCATTTATCACAAGTGGCAGGAGCTGGTGCGTTACTGAGCGTTGCGCATGTTCTTGAGTTGCTGTCACTATCTTTAGTTTTACATGAATCTGTTGATATTATTTTGTCACTTCCTGAGTTAATTTGAAATCTCTCCTGATGATAGAACAAGGACAGAGCTCTGTGGAAACTCGGAACGCTACCGCCTGGGCTGATAACGTTTTACGGGTTGACGTTCTCGCTGGACAAGTCATGGCATGTGTTGGGTCTTGGCTATAGCCCAAGCATTGATCCCATGGAGATTCAAAATGCCGCGGTGATCCACTACAATGGCAACATGAAGCCCTGGCTCGGAATTGCGATCACGAAGTACAAGTCTTACTGGACCGAGTATATCAAGTACGACCATCCGTATCTCCGTAACTGTGATCAGAGTTCCTAGTAAGATAGATCCTCATGTGATCTGTATGTTGTGATCCTAGAGATGATGTAAAGCAGGCTATCTACATTAGGACTGATGCTCATTAGTTCAGCTGTTCACTTCCTGCTGCATCATCTTTGAATATGTACTTTTTGCATGTTGTGTGTTTAGGGATGTAAATGTATATTCATCTATATATCCCTCTTATATGCAGTTCAAATTTCGTCAGAAACAGAGACTCCTACGGCCTTCATCCAGATGGTGTCAATTTTAAAAATCCTACGACCGTTAAAAAATGATTGTCTGGGTGGAGGTCGTAGGAGTTTGTTTCTGACGAAATTCGAATGACACATAGGAGGGATATGGGTATGAATATACATAGTGATATTTTTCAAAAAAAATAAAAAATGAGGAAAACAGGGTGGGGATAGGCATGGCTACACCATAGGGGCATCCCCATTTTTTCCTATATATATGGGAAAAATGGGCTGCTCTCAGGCAGTAGCTAACTTAGCTCTCTTCACCTCATTTTCCCTATATATTTTTTTATTTTTTGAAAAATAAAATCGTGAAAATTTATCACTATATCATGTCATTCAATTTCATGAAAAATAGGCTTCTACGACCTCCATCCAGAAATTCATTTTTTAACGGTCGCATGATTTTTTAAATCGACCATGTGAAGATGGAGGCCGTAGAAGTCTCCGTTTCTCCTGAAACTTGAATGACATAATATATGGATATAATGATGAATTTACATGTTTTATTTTTCAAAAAAAAATAAAAAAATACGGGGGAAATGAGACGAAAGAGAGTATGGAAACCATAGAGTGTGAGAGAGTATGAAAACCAGAGAGTTTGAGTTCCTTTTGAGTATGCAGCTGTAGCGACTGAAACTAGAGGCTCGATTTATAGGAATTAGTCCACACTTTTCTTTTCTCGCTTATTCTGCATATAAGTATTTGTTGAGGGACTAACAAAATTTATTTAATTGATTCCGGAGCAAATTATGCAAAAGAATTGAAGGATCATTCAATCCTGGAAATTATCAATCATGCAATGTTTTTAAAAGCTTGTATTAATTACCTCTAATTATTAATCATCAGTTGTGAGATGGTGCGGGATCCTTTTTATTACATACCTCAAATTTTAAGACCATTTTATGCAATTAACCAATATTGTCCGACTGGTGCGGTGGGGAGCACATGCAGACGAAGATATGTTTGGGAAAGGGGACAGGCAGCAGAGCCACGAGGAACCACTCTGGAGTGAAAGCGAGAGAATATGCGATCCTTCATAATATATTTCTGCCATAATATAAATATAATATAATATTAAAGTAAGCAAGAACCCTAATAAGACTAACAAACAGCTATATGTTAAGTGGATGATTGCGTAAGACTGGAAGCGTGGGTACATTTATTAACGATATCACAGTATCTGTGTGATCAGCCCAAGGTTTTAAATTTTGATTTTTTTTGAGATGGTGAAAAAACGAAGCAATTTTGAAATTTCGGTCAAAATCAATCTAAATTTTTGAAGAAACGATTCATATTAAGATTTCGATTTTGGTTTCGGTGGAGTGTCGAAATCAAAATTTTGCCGAAATTTCGTGAAATTTGAAATACTGGGCCAGTTCTTGAGTTATACAATCACCCATACCTATCGTACGACCAACCTAACATCCATACATGATGTACTAAGATAGGTAGGAACCTGTCTCTACTGAACCATGAGTTGTAGTTTTCTTCTATTTTCTTGTAGGGATTTTTACACCCATAATCCTGAGTAATTTCTCATTAACATTCATAACCCTAGATAATCACGAATTACATGAGAAACCCCAAGTAATGCTTAACTCTTACATGACATAACCCTGTGTTATGTTCCGTTTAAATTGACTGTTATATTTAACGGTTTCCGTTAGGAAAAGACGAAGTCGCCCCTAATATTCATTCTTATTTACAAATTATACCATCCTCCTCCTCCTCCTCCCCCCTCCCCTATTCCTCCCCATCGAACACCTCCTCCTCCCCGCCGACCCCCGGTCCAGGCCCCCCCCGCCCACTTCCTCCAACTCAGACCGGACCTTAACCCATCGAATCCCCCTCCACGTCGAGACCTCTCTCCCTTCGAGCCTGCGCCACCACCCTCCCGTTGAACACCCCCTTGTTGGGCACGGTCCAGCCAGTGACCTCAGCAACCCTCCCCCTGCCAGCGACCTCCAGCACCTCCACCCAGCCTACCCCCGCCAACGCTCTCAGCTCCCCCGACTGAAGCCCCCCCGTCGATCGTCGAGCCTGAAGCGCCTCCCACCCCACTCCCGACCCCTATAGCCCACCGCCTCACTCAGAGCCACCCACCCCAACCCTCCAACACCGTCGCCTCACGTAGAGACCCCCGACCCTCTGCCCCCCCAACTCCCCACCGCCCCTGTGAAGGCCCACACCCACGACCGCCCCCCTGAAACCCCTCCTGCAATGGCTCTGTAATCTGCAACACGGACACATCGGATCAGGCCGCTACTGCCATGAAGCTATGGCAGAGCTTCGAGCATCCGACGGACACGCTCTTGCAGGGGCTGAATTTTTAATAGTCCTTGGATACATGCTGGGTTAGATTAACTCACAATATGGTTGAGTTAATTGTTCTCTTTAACGGAGGGCTATAGGTGTGAGATGGAAGAACTATTTAGGGTTCCTCATGTAATTCACGATTATGCAGGGTTATATATGTTATTGAGAAATTACTCAAGGTTATGCGTGTAAAAATCCCTTTCTTGTATGACAAGCTTTGGTTGATTTCCTCCTATCTTTTTTGGTTTTGTTTTCGTGGGAGAGAGGGACGTCCATGAGAAAGAACCTAAGAGAAAGGCCTCCGACTAATGTGAGGTATGGAAGGTCATATCGTAATATATCGGGGATATACCGACGATATATCGGTATCAATATATGACTGATATATCGCCGATATGGTCGATATTTGACCTTAAAGGTCATTTTCTTCACAAAATCGATTTGATATTAGCGATATGGCGTCGATATATCGTATCAACACAATACCGATATCGATACCGATATGGCCCTCCATGATGTGAGGAATGCTCGCGCTGTCTCTATTAGACAAATGAAGGGCATGCAACAGTTCCTTTCTTGTGGGGTTGTGAGGCTCTAGTGGGACTTTTTAGCCATTTGTCGAATCAGGGCGGTGGAGCCCCATTTCTCCAATGCTTTTCCACTTGCTAGCTACTTAAAAAACTTGCTTTAATCGATTGAGAAAGCTAGACACTGTAGAAAGAAAGATATGTTAAATGCCCATTCTTAGTCTTCATTCTCTAAGCTTGACGATGTAGAATGACGCGAATTCGATCTTTCTGACTACACACACTGCTTCAATCAGTTCCTAACTAGTCGATGAAGTAATGTCCTGACATAGACTTGAACTCTCTGCTTCCTAGTTCATACAATCGAGAAAGAGACTGGGATGCGATGTCGAAGCTTTTTTTACTGAAAATGGGCAGTTTCCTTTGTGCCTGCGACTGGCGTCTATGTTGCGATGCCTATCGCTTTTGTCCGTTGAGCTGTACCGCTCGAAAGACTCAGGCGGAACTATATTCTTTGTTATATTTTCAGTTTGATCATAGGTCTTCAGTGCATGACAAGTAGAAATAGGTCCATGAAAATAAGAGTTTATGCAAGATATGTATATCTCGGTATAAGTAGTGATCCTATCCTCATCTTTTTTGAAAATAGAAGAGTTATCTTTCTTAGTATCTCTCCTCTTTCAGACAATGGTTAATATTTATATTTTGTTCACATTAATCGTCAGAGTATAATTACCCATTATGAGTTGAAGATCATAACATTGAAATTTGGTAACTGAACTGCTTTGATGCATGTTAACAAAATTATCACCCTACATTTGAAAATAGAGGAAAGGAAGGAGTCTACTTCATGAAGGTAACCTTACCCACATCATGTCTATTTTTATTTAATTTTTAATTTTTTAAAAAATATTATCATGGATTTTCATAACTATATCCCTCTAATATGTCATTCAAATTTCATCAGAAACATAGACTCCTATGCCCTTCAACTAGAACGTGTAATTTTAACGGTTTTAGATTTGCTGTAATCAACTTATTCTGGATGGAGGACATATGAGTCTCTGTTTCTGATGAAATTTGAAATGACATATTAGAAGGATATAGTTATAAAAATTCATGGTATTATTTTTCAAAAAAATAAAAAATGAAAAAAATAGACATGAAGTAGGTAAGGTTACGTACTTCATGATGTAGACTCCCTTTTCTCAATTTCCCTCGATGTAAAGCTCCTCTCATGAGAAGCCAAAGTTGCATGCACTCAAAGAAAGCGGGGTATTCGTGTTACGAAGCGGATTCTCATCGAAAAATCTTAGTTAGAGAGGAATACTCCTTGATGGCATTATATGTAAAGTAAGTTCATAATTCAAAACAACAAAAATTTTGCATTTGCTTTTTATTACCACTAAGACGTCTTTTGAAGAGATAACTTTTGTTTTTAACCAAAAATGATATTTTCAAAATATATTAAAAACAACATTCTAAAAATATATCATAGGGGTTTAAATAAAAAAGTCACTTCTTCGAGAAGCGATTTTGCTCTTTATGAACCAAAGTCCCTCTCCAAATATCGACTTTTAAGACTAGATAGAGCTTAAAATGAAAATGTTAAAAAATTGAGTAAATTACATAAAATTTTTGAACAAGTAATAATGAGGTATTCCATCTTTAAGATTTGTTTCAATGTGGGGTATGATTACTAAATCATTTTTGTTCAAAATCAATTTGAGATAAATCTTAAAAAGTTGAGCACAACATTGTTACTTTTTAAAGTGCGGGTATGATATTGAAGTTGATCATTAGAACTTTTATATAATTTACTTAAAAAAATCCCACTACCTCAAATAAATAAACAAATTTCCCCCATAACTACATGTATAAACCAATGTTTTTGAAACCAAACCGAACATCAAACTGAAACCTTACTGAAATTGTCGAATCGGTTTGACCCATTTAATCAAACTAATTCAACCGGATGATAATATCATCATTATTTAAAATCATATTAAAGCAGATAGATGAGAAAAAAGTTGTTGAACCGATTAATCAAATCAAAATTAAATAAAATGTATATAAAATATACACTTAAATATACTTGAAATATAAATAAAATACATAAAAATGGTATATGTATTTTACACTATACATAAAATATTTTCACATGCATAATGTCACAGACACACACACATATATATATTATTTAGACCAATTGGTCTATAACATAATAGTAGTTTAAGTATATTTAAAATATATTACATCTAAAAAGTGGTGTTATAGTTGTTAGTTAGGAGTTTGAAATAAATAACAAAAGGTTATGACTTCCAGTCTTACTATTAACATTATTTTTAAATAAATTAAAAATAAATACGATTCAACTTCGGTTGAATCTAATTAAATCAGGTAAAAAATAATAAGATAAACCGATGAGTTGATTACAATTTGAACATTCATCGAATCGGCAAGAACCGATTAACCCGATCGATTCCAGTCATATTTTAAAACATTGTATAAAATTAAAAAATAGTAGGCATAAGAAATTCCAAAAAAAAGGTGAACTTAGCCATCTTCCTCCCTCACTTTACTTTGACACCCACGTACACACACCTTCCTGGTCCTCCTTCCGCCACCCAATGCTGCCGTACTCCACCGTCCTGGAGGCGGAGGCCGCCGTGGGGAGGCCCCTGACGGCCCTCGAGGCCCTCTGGCTCCGCTACTCCGCCGCCATGCCCGACCCCCTCCTCTACTTCCACAACATCGCCTTCCTCTTCCTCGTCTTCTCCCTTGCCCCCCTCCCCCTCACTCTCCTCGAGCTCCGCCGCTCCCCTTTCCTCTTCCGCCACAAGCTCCAGCCCAAGGTCTCCCTCCCCTCCTCCTCCTTCCTCCGTTGCTACCTGGAAGTCCTCCGCGTCTTCTTCCTCGCCGTCGGCCCCCTCCAGCTCCTCTCCTACCCCGCCGTCAAGGTGAGATTCTGACGCCTACCATGCTCTTAAATCGGACCGTTATCCATCGGGTAGCCATCGCTTTCGCGCGGATTTGATGTTTGGATCGGGTTCCTGAAGATGATCGGGATCAGGACCAGCCTGCCGCTGCCGTCCAGGTGGGAGGTGTTCTTGCAGCTGGTGGTGTACTTCCTCGTGGAGGACTACGGGAACTACTGGATCCACAGGCTGATGCATTGCAAGTGGGGGTACGAGAAGATCCACTGCGTGCATCACGAGTTCACGGCACCAATTGGGTTTGCGGCGCCTTACGCGCACTGGGCGGAGGTGCTGGTGCTCGGGATACCGTCGTTCGTGGGGCCGGCACTGGCGCCGGGCCATATGTTGACGCTGTGGCTGTGGATTGTGCTCCGGCAGGTGGAGGCCATCGAGACGCATTGCGGGTATGTTCTCTTTGTATTCAAGTGTTCCATAGCTGCACTTCCTTTTTTTTTAAAGTTATGTTGTCGTTGATGCCACAGATTCTGTAGTGGTTTTTATAGATGGCCATATCTAATGTGTTCTTTTCTAATAATTGAATTTGATCTGCAACTTCTATATCCTGTCAAGTTGCTGCATCTTCTTGAGGCCACGAATATATCGGCTGTAAGATATGAGGTAGTGTACTACAGTTAGACCAATGATTTGAAGATTTTGACTCCCTTATACATCTAATTGCCATTATCAAGGACTAATAAGAAAATCATCCATGTAAGTAATTGAAGTTACTGTTGATAATACAATATGGAAATTATAATAAGATGAAATCAGTAGGCTTTTTTATCTGTTTTGTTTTTGAAGAGCCTATGGATGACCACGAGAGACAGGTAAACTGCTGGTAAAACATCCACATTTCATTCAACTTTTAAAAGATACAAAACAATGCAAATACATGAACACTTTATTTAGCACAAGAACACACCCATGTCAAGTTCAAACAATGCAAGTACATCAATACCTCATTAATCAAATTAACACTGCCCGAGTACAACGCCTTGATGTTATGCGCCACATTCTCCACATAATATTTCTTATGCTGGAACACTGTTATTAATATTTCTTATGCTGGAACACTGTTATCTTCTTTGATTGCCACAAAACCCACAAGAGTGTCAAATGGTCAATTATATCAAGCCTTCTTTGAAGTGTTTGTCCCCTCCAACAATGCTTCTACTTGAAGCCCCTTTAAAGCACAACAAATCTAGATGCATGTGTTGGATATTCCACATGATCTCTAAACTATAACATCAATTGAACAAACAAAAAAACATAGTCTGCATTCTCCTCTGCAACTCCATAGAGGACAAGTTTTTGCAAAACCAGCATCCAACCTACCATGTATGGCCTTTGTTACTAACCTCTTCCTCTTTAGTAGTAAACATCCATTTAAAAATGCCTCAACCGTCTAAATTAGGTGTTAATCCAAGGTGCAACCACGGTCCAAGGTGAATAACATAGTCCAAGTTGTAAAGATGATCTCTCATAGTAGTGCATACAATAATTACTGTTTATACATCCTCCCTCTACCTAGAAGTTTCACACCTCACTTTTTATGGATACTCTATCAAGCATCAACATCAAGGAAACAAGCTCCATGCACCCTTTGGTCTGGGAATAGCGTTGTAAAGTCAATTCAACTTGGTCCTAAGCATAGTCTCATGTAGAATACTCACAAAGTGTGGGAGTAGGTTATTCGTGACATGTGTACTACTTGACAACTCAAGCTTGAGTATTTCGGGTGGTTGTCGTCGTGTCCAATTGGTTCCAAGTCTAAAAAGTTGTCAAAATCGGTTTTCCTCAAGAACGACATGACTCCATGTCCAAAACATTACAAATGGTATCAAAACACGGTCCTCTAGTAGTGGAAAGGATTATTCATGAGGTCAAAGTTGAGACTCCCATACATCAAATTAAGGGAAAATTTATCCATGATGTGCGCCCATAATTATCATTGGGAATAAGTGATGAATCATTTTGCAGGTTGCACCGAGGACATTGCAAATATAGTAGGAGGTTGTAACACCTCAAATATAAGTGGTGGTTTTTACTACTTGACGAGTTGAACTTAAACCTATGGGTGGTTGTCAATGGGTTCAATTTAAAATGACTCCAAAGAGAATGGGTTAAAACTTTCACTTTGCATGCACCTATACGGTGAAAGCCCTTTTTTCTTTCAAAAAAAAGTCAATGGGTTCAATTGGATCAAAACCCAATAAGTCGTAAGACTAATTTTCCTCAATAACGTCTTGATCTAGGCACTGAATGTTACAACTGAGGGGGTTTACTTTAAGGGGAATAAGGGTAGAAGATAGTCGCATCCAAATACATTGGTTAAGATCCTTTTAATGGCTAAAAGTTTGACCCTTTTGATTCATGACAACTGGTATTGAGTCAAAGTTCTGGCTTAGTATAAAAGCCTCCCCATCCCAACAGGAATTTATCATCACAACACCTGTTAATTTGCCCTCATGTTTGACCAAAAGAAGGCCGCGTGTCACTAGGGAGAAAACTAGAAAAAGGATTAGTAGCCGATAACTCAACCTCTCTATTCAAGCTAGCTAGTCTGAGTTGGATAACCTCTTACATTTCTTTTTGCAAAAGTGCTCTGGTAGAAATTTTTACTGTTATTTTCAAGTGATGGTTTAAAATGGAAATTTAAAACAACTTCTTTTCTCTTTGGCAACATTACCATTTTAAAATAGTAGTTCTAGTTTTGCAATGTAAATGTCCACCTTGTCGTTCGTGGAAGCTAGATATGTGTTTGCATGCTTTTCTGGACAAAATTCCTTATGGAAGAAATTGGAAATGGGATTTCTAGAAAACTAAATAGCTATAAACTTCAACATGTTGATCCTTGGAGAAACACCCATGCATGTTATTTTTATATTCAATTACACGGGAAATATAGGTCTATATGTAGATTTGTTTAGTAAGGTGTCTCTTCCACCAACTACTTTAGACAGCTTTCACGCATGTTTGTGGTTGAGTCTTATGCTATATCCATACAAAGTGCAAGAAGTCTCCCAAAATCGAAAGTAGCGTGGGATATTATATTATGTAACTGAATCATTTATCTTGAGCTCCAAAGATTGGTTTATATAAAGCCGTTGAGACACATCTATGGAGAAACATAGCACATATTCCTGATAGTACATAGTTTAGAGAGCTGCATTGCAAAAGATCTCCATAATGAAATTTGGCGGTGGTTTTGAAACCAATGATAGTTTTGATACATAATTTTATATGCCCATCATAAGTACTTCGTCAAGAATAACCAGCAGAAACCAAGAATAATAAGATTAAAGGGTCCTATTCAAGGGAGAGATGTCTTGAAAGTGTTGTAATTTCTTGTTATTCTTCTCCAGGGAAATGCTAGGACGTGCTCATAAAGGCCTAATCAATTGCACAAATTTTAATCTTAGCATTGCAGGACCAACATTAGTTTAATTACAGAGATGAATTAATCACATGTCTTGTGTTTAATACCTTTCAACTCATCGTAGTATATTATGGAAACATCCATAGCTTTTGGATGTACATGACAACGCTACTGGTTTTGCTTGTAACAATGCATATGCCAGGAATTCTCTATTGGCTATGCTAGTTTACTTGTATCGAGGACGAGAAATACCGTCCTTTTAGACTACCTAGACAATATATATATATATATATATTAATCCAAGAGAAAAGTTGTTTGAGAAACCTCAGTAGAATAGAAATTAGTAAATCATATTTTTTTTTGAAACCAAAGCACTTCGGGGGAAGCACGCCGTGGTGTTCGCCCCAAATATTATTAATAACAAAACGAAAAAGAAGAGGAGGTGGAAGAAGAGAGGTACAGTCACAAGGGATCGAGTGGATCCCGCAGCACACGCCACAAGAATTACATTAGCAACCAGTCACTCTGAAGCAGATCAACGTGTGCTAAAACATTCTCCTTGTAAAACCTTTGTCCCCTGAAAATCTTAGCGTTCCTAGCGAGCCACAGCGCCCAAATGCAAGCGAACGGGCGAAGCAACTCCCTCCTTGGCCGAACAACACTAGAACGCATAGAGTCCCAAAAAGAGTCAGCCGAGGATGCGTTGAGCCAAGTAACATTGAGGTCCTCCCAGATAGTGCCGGAGCTCGGGCATTGGAAAAATAAGTGCTGCAGAGTCTCCACATTTTCGCCACACAGCACACAATCCAGAGAGTCAGACCCCGAGAAAAACCTTGCACATCTATCTCGGGTCAAGACCCTCCCACGCCTCAAGAGCCAAAGGAAGAAAGTCAGCCTTTCCGGAAGCTTTATGCGCCACAGCCACCCAAGATCCTTGCATAGAAGGTTCCGGTCAGAGGTCTGATGCTGCGAGATGGCCACGAAAGCCCGCCTCGACGAGAAGGTGCCATCGCGCCAAACGCAATGATCCCTGTTAGTCGAGGGCTTTGGCGCAGCCCTAAGCTGTTGCAGAAGCCTTAAGTAGTCATCAAATCGGTCGTCGGAAAGGTTGCTAGCAAAGGTAGGGAACCAATCGCTCCCGCTCCAAGAGGATGCCACCGACACCCTAGAGTCAGACGCCAGTGCACTAAGACGGGGGAAAGAAATATCCAGAGAGGTGTCCCCCGCCCATGCGTCGCGCCAGAAAAGGAAAGAGTTACCATCCCCCAGCGCCGGCTTGAATAGATGAGAGAAACGCCTAACTCTAGTGTCCTCCCAGGTACGCCTTTTTCTTCCGTTGCGAGAGAGAATAATAATAGAGATGGCGAGAGAGGGATGGATGGGGGGCTCCCGTACTCGAGGTGTTGCCTTCGATGGCTTCTCCTCCCGTCGGGAGGTCTATTTATAGGGCGCTAGCCCCTCGAGCCGTCCGCCCCATGATCCACGCGCCCCCACGACGTTTTCCGCCGGATTCGGTCATCCCGCAACCGCCGGCCGCGAAACGGCCGGGGTGCGGTTATTGACCACTTAAGGTCATCTTTTGGAACCGTTCAAACATCTCCCACTTGACCGAAGTGGTAAAAAAAAACATATATGCTCCCACTATTCGTGTAGCATATACATAGAGATTTATCATGTGAGGATCATTATCTATGAAAACTCTTCCTTGACTCATACATTCCTGAGTCCCATTAAACCAACATGTTTAATGTATGTTCCTGCTGCTATACCCTTTGTTAGGGAATCAGCCAACATGTCACTGGTAGGTATGTAGGTTACCGTGATTTCTTGCTTCGCAACTATATCTTGTACATAGTGATATTGGATCTCAATGTGTTTTCCTTTAGAACTATTAGCCCCACTATTGATCAAGCTTATCGCAGCTTGATTGTCACAATACATTTCAATTGGCCCTTTTACCAATTCGAGGCTTGGGTTCTCTAGAAAACGCCTGATCCATACAGCATGAGTGGTGGCCATGCTACATGCAATGTACTCAGCCTCCTGTGTATGTCGAGATACACATCCTTGTTTCTTGCTACCCCAAGAAACGGCTGCACCACCAAACATGAACAGGTAACCTGATGTGGATTTTCTATCATCTACATCCCCTCTGAAATCAGCATCGGAGTAGCCTACCACTTCAAGCGATTCTGCTTGATACACAAGTTTCAGATGTACTGTCCCTTTCAGATATCGAAGAATCCTCTTTACAGCTTCCCAATGTGCTGAACCGGGATTGCTTTAATATCTACTGACTAAGCTTACTGGATAGGCTAAGTCAGGTCGAGTACACAACATTGCATACATTAGACTTCCCACCGCCTGTGCATATGGTACATCTAAAGATTTTTGCCCCTTTCCGGGACACTGACTCTTACTGAGTCTCTTTCCCATCACAAGTGGTGTTGGAGCTGGAGTGCTGTTCTGCATTCCAAATCTCCTTAATACAGTATGCAAATATCTTTCCTGACTAAGGCTCAATGTCCTTGAGTCCCTGTCTCTTGTTATTTGAATTCCAAGAACATAGGATGCTTCGCCCATGTCCTTCATCTCAAATTCATTGCTCAATTTCTGTTTGATTTCATTGAGCATTTGTATGTCATTACCTGCGAGCAGAATGTCATCTACATACAATGACATGATTGCAAACCTGCTCCCACTCTTCATGACATACACACAGTTATCTAATTTATTTGAAACAAATCCAAATTGAATAACTTTCTCATGAAATTTGAGATACCATTGCCGTGAAGACTGCTTTAAGCCATATAATGACTTTCTTAACATGTAAACCTTTTTCTTCTGACCTTCAACCTGAGATCCATCAGGTTGTCGCATATAAATCTCTTCCTTTAATTCTCCATTAAGGAAGGCCGTCTTCACATCCATTTGGAATAATTCCAAATCCATATATGCGACTATGGCTAAGATCATCCGAATGGATGCAAACTTAGCCACTGGAGAGTAGGTTTCCTGGAAATCTATTCCAGCTTGCTGAGTATAACCCTTGGCAACTAATCTGGCTTTGTATTTGTCAACAGTACCGTCAACTCGGTACTTTTTCTTGAATACCCACTTACATCCTATGGATTGCCTACCTTCTGGCAAATCACATAATTCCCAAACACCGTTTCGCTCGATTGAGTCCAACTCATCTCTCATGGCGGCCGACCATGATTCCGACTCAGATGAAGCCATAGCTTCATTAAAGGATATGGGATCTGTACAATCCGCGACATCCTCATCCACGGTGTAGCACGACGCCTCGCATCCATAGAAATGGTAATCTTCCATCCATGCGGGCCGTGTTCTGGGTCTCTTGTTGCCGATTATACTCGTGGGTTGTGTGGGTCCACCCACTTCATCTAAAGGATCATCATGTTCCATAGGTTCATTCTCTACATTTGGATGATTGATATCATCCTCAAGTTCTTGTCTAATGCTCAAGTCGTCTTCATTGTCTTGTGAGACAATCAGAGGATCTGATTCCTCTACTTCATGCTCCTTTTCTTGATGAATTTCAAGAAAAGTGGCATCACGACTTTCGATCAGACCTATAGTTTCATGGAAGAACCTATACCCTTTAGAATTTTCACTATATCCAATAAACTTGCCAGTGTTCACTAAATCGGCCGCACAGGCCGCATATGCGGCCGCATATGCCCGTGCGGCATGTAGACCGCACCGATTACTTGAATCAGTGCATTATGCGCCCTCCCCGCATATGCGGCCCGCATATGCCCCGCATATGCCCCGCATATCCCGCATATGCCCCGCATACTGCTCCAGCAGCTCCAACTTTTCAGTCTTCTCATTTAGGTCCTTAATTCCGTAGCTTTGCCTCTTCATTCAATTGTTAGAATATGACATGCATTTATATACAATTGCAATGCATTATACCATTATGTATATGCAATGTTTTATGTTTTTCTCATGTATTATTTTCACGAGTATATACAATGTATCGTCGAATATTTTTTATATATGCCGATTGAGGTTTTGCTCATGTAGTGCATGTATGTGTATTGAAGTTTGTTATTACGAATCATATAATGTAAAGTTTTTATGGTAAATATTTTTTTGTGATTAAATATGAGGCAATTAAAAGTATATATACACACCCATATAACATGAACCGTTTTTCTTAGATCTTCTTTAACTCCACTTAGATACATAACTTCAGTGGTAATGTTATTCATAGATATTTTTTTATTTTTAAATTAAAAAATAGAAAACCGCTTAGAACCGCATATACCCCGCATATGCTCCCGCATACCGCTTAATCAGTATTCAGTGACCAGTCCGAACGCATACGCATACCGCTTTCCTGAACCTTGAAACTTGCACTTTAATGTTCTGAAGTCTAGCTTGTCTCTAAGCTGACTCGGTACCAGAACATGTGCAACACATCCCCATTTCCGGAGATGACCCAATTCGGGCTTTCTGCCATTCCATATTTCATATGGCGTTGATTCTACGGATTTGGTGGGAATCCTGTTCTGTATATAGTTCGCAGTCAACACTGCCTCTCCCCAGAATTTCTTGGAGAGTCCTGAGTGTGAAAGCATACACCTTACTGCATTCATCAAAGTTCGATTCTTTCTTTCTGCTACACCATTTTGTTGTGGTGTATAGGGCATTGTAGTCTGCCTACGAATGCCTGCTTGAATGCAATAGTCCTCAAATTCCTTTGAGGTATATTCCCCACCTCTATCTGTCCTAAGAGTCTTGATTGGTTTTCCCAATCTTATCTCCACTTCTGTCTTATATCTCTTAAATGTTTCAAGTGCTTCCGACTTTCTTCCTAAGAGATAGACATAAGAGAATTTCGAGTAGTCATCAATGAATGTTATAAAGTATTCCTTATTTCTATGTGTGCTGACGCTCAGTGGTCCACATATGTCTGAATGGATCAAACCTAATAACTCCGTTGACCGAATTCCGGTTGAGAAGGGTTTTCTCGTCATTTTACCGGTCAGACAGTGTTCGCAGGGCAATGTCCTTGCACCCGTGATCTTAGGCAACAAATTTGCCTTAATCATTTGATCCACTTTAGAATTTCCTGGATGACCCAGTCTCATGTGCCACAAGTCATAATCAGACAAACAACACAAGGAATAATCTGAAGAGACATTCATTGATTCACTAGAAGTTATTACAGGAAGACAGAACAGGTCATGCTCGGGCACAAACTTTCCCATCGCATAGACCTTCTTATTCTTGCCTATTGAGACACGCTTATTATAAAATCTAACTTCGAAGTCTTTCTTGAGCAGCACTGGGACAGATATCAGGTTCCGACGTATCCCTGGGGCATATAGTACATCATTCAGTATCATAATACTATCTCCCAGGTCAAGTCTGTATGTCCCAACACCCTCCACGTCCAAGTAGGTGTTGTTCCCCATGAAGATCCTCTGTTCGCCTTTGCTCAGCTCCTTGAAGTCCACCAGGCCCTCCTTCGTCTTCACGATATGTCTGGTTGCTCCAGAGTCGATCCACCATCCATCACTGTCCGTGATGACAGAGTTACATTCCACGACAGCCGCGAATTCCATTTTCTTTTTGCCTTTATTTTCAGGCACTTTAGAATTTCCCGGCTTCTTCTTATTGGGGCAATTGACCTTGAAATGGCCATATTTACCACAACCGTAGCAAGAGCCGCGTGGGTATTTCCCACTCTTTCCCTTGAAATTCGCCTTGGAGGGGCCTAGCCTTTTCTTCGCGTGCACGGCATTCGCTTCTTCTTCCTCCTCGACCTCAAAGATCTCAGCTTTCGATCTTTGTTTGGAGAGGTCTTGCTCAATTGCTAGCTGTGCAGGTAGGTCTGTCACCGACTTAATGTTGCTGTTCATCCTCAGAGATGTGGCAACCATGTCGAATGACGGAGGGAGACTTCCTAGTATGGTTGCGATCTGCATCCTCTCCGGAATTGCGCAATCAGCAGCCGCAAGATCCTTGGCCATCACGATCATCTTGTTCACGTGTTCGAGGACGCTTTCAGATTCCTTCATTCTACACGAGTTGTACTTGTGTAGAAGAAGCTGGACGCTCACTTCGGATTTGGAGTGATATTTCTCCTTAACCGCGGTCCAGAGCTCGTAAGCTGATTCGCATGTCTCAAAGACCCGAATCAGGTTCAGATCCATGTGGGTCAGCATAAAGCTCCTAGCCCTATTATCTATTTTCTCCCACTGTTCGCGGGCCCTAATTTCATCCACAGTTGGATTCTCAGATAAGATTGGGCCATGTTTGTCTATAATGTTGTGTATGCTATCGTGCAACAGGCCATAGTAGATCTTTCTACTCCATAATTCGTAATTGGTACCGTTCAGGTACTCAATTTTCCCCACCTCAGTGGCAATTGTTTTGCTTGTCATATTTCTTTGGTTGATCTAATAAAATAAATATATGATTGTGTAAGATAATGTAATTTTGCAGGAAAAAATTAACAAAGCAAAAAAACTTAATGAGTATAAATGAAAAACAAGCAGATAAAAAAAATTCTTTAATTAACAGACAATATTAAATATAAAAAAAATGCTATATTGCGGAAAAATCTTAACAAAGCAGATGTATAAAGAAAGCAATTTCAGTGAATGTTAATTAATCATTAATCCCTTAATTTAAACTTGGATTAAGCAACTTCAATGAGATATTTGTTGATTTTAAAAACTTGATGACAACAATAAAAAAACTTGCAATAAGGTTCCTATTAAGCTGTATGATATTGTGTAATTTAATAAGAGTAAGCAAAGGTTTTTTTTTCTTAACAAAAAAAAATTAAAAAACTGTGTGGGACCCGAATAAAAAAAATCTTGATCTAATAAAGTAACGGGTGAGTGGGTGGAAAAAAAACTAAAGGTAAAAAAAACAGTAACGTTTTTTTTTAAAGGCAAAAAAAATATTTAACAAATCCCTCCTTTTTTGCTTAAAGATGGTGTAAATTATAAGAGTAAGCAATTTTTTAAAAAAACTTGATGTGTTTTTTTTTGTTTGTACGTTGTAAAGAGTAAAAAAAAATCCAAGAAGAAACATAGGCATGAAAGCAATCCATTCACGTGACTAAGAACCATACGGCAGCACAAACTTGATATGATTTTTTTTTAAACAATGCATTCACGTGATCAAACAACAGTGAACCGGCGGTGGAAATTAAAGGAATAAAAAAAACGGCCAGTTAACAATACGACCCGCCCCTTTTATTGTAAAAGTAATAAACGATACATGACAGCATGGCAAAAAATATATTTTTATAAAGGGAACCTGAGAGGGGCAGAGACGTAAAAAAAAAGGCATATAAAAAACGGACCTGGACGTCTTAGGGTTTGAGAAGTCAGGGAGTTCTTGCGGCGGCGGAAATGGCGGATCTGGCGGACGATCAACCACCGGAGAGCAACCGGAGCGTGGGCGAAGGTGCAAGTCACGCCGAGCTCTGATACCAGTCTAGTGTCCTCCCAGGTACGCCTTTTTCTTCCGTTGCGAGAGAGAATAATAATAGAGATGGCGAGAGAGGGATGGATGGGGGGCTCCCGTACTCGAGGTGTTGCCTTCGATGGCTTCTCCTCCCGTCGGGAGGTCTATTTATAGGGCGCTAGCCCCTCGAGCCGTCCGCCCCTTGATCCACGCGCCCCCACGACGTTTTCCGCCGGATTCGGTCATCCCGCAACCGCCGGCCGCGAAACGGCCGGGGTGCGGTTATTGACCACTTAAGGTCATCTTTTGGAACCGTTCAAACACTAACCGCGGAAGCGATCCCCCTCCAGAAAGGGGTACCAGAGCGCATAGAGTCGGCGTCCCGCAGCATGTCCACCCCGATCGAAAGAACATCCCGCAGCATAGAAGGAAAGAACCCGATGTCGCTACCCCAAAGTCTGTTGACCCACTTTAGCATCAACGCGTCGTTAACCAGATCAAGCCTTCGAATGCCGAGACCACCATCGCACTTTCTTTTCTTTTAGTAAATCATATTATCAAATAGCTTTGCTTTTAGTTTGGTCCGAGAACAAACTGTCTCTTTTGGTTCTTTATAATGGACATGACATCTTGTTCTTTTTCAGTTATGACTTCCCATTCAATCCCACAAAGCTCATTCCATTTTATGGAGGAGCAGAATACCATGATTATCACCATTATGTTGGAGGGCGGAGCCAGAGCAACTTCGCATCTGTATTCACGTACTGTGACTACATTTATGGAACTGATAAGGTATTCCATCATCTTATCTATTTTTTCCGTGTATCGACATTGCTGATTGTATCTTAATGCTGCTGCGTCTTTGACTTTATTCACTCAGGGCTACAGATACCAGAAAAAGCAGCTCGCTAAGGTATGGCTGATCCTTCCTTGTCCAGTATAAGCATAAGCAAGGGCAACATGTAACAACCATATATGGAGACAAAGCACATCTCTATGAAGTTCTTTGTAATTAGACAGATGACTTTTCATTTGCATGTTTCCCAAATTTTACCATGGAAAAAAAATATATTTAGTTTCGAACATTATAGAGAGCCAAATATCTTTGCTTATTAGCTTTGCAATGACAGCGCGTTCATCATTTTTACTGTATGCTGTTATAACTGGCAGGTAAGGGAGCAGTTGAGATTAGAAGCTGAGAAATTGAACTGAGGCAATTTGACCAGTAAATATTTGACATTAACCTATGAAGATCTCTTGTTCTGCTAGAAGTCTTGAATGTACAACTTCATTTTTTTGTGGCTTCCTGCGGATGCCATCTTTGTCGTATTTTCCAAACTCGATAGAAGTCGCATGCCTCCTATGAAGGACAAAGAATGTAATAAAAGTTGCATGCTCTTGTGGCTCCTCGTGTAGAAACCAGTAAGAACATCTGTAGAGGTTTGGTGGACTGCTAAGAATGTACCCATGTTTTCAATATAGTGCTGTATGATTTTGCATGTAATTTATGTACCTCTAACCCCTCGTACTAATTCTAGTTCTAACAGCATTTCCAGTTCCAGTTCTACGTCATTCCTTTTAGTGTTAGTTAAAAGAAAATAGCTATTTAGAAATCGACAATGTCGTTCCTTCTTACCATATTACATTTGCAGTGCATCCCATCTTCAGGACCAAGTCACTGGATCATCAGCGAAATGCTCGATTCATGCTTTCGAGAACGGATGTGCAGTTGAATCCACCTAAATGGTCAGGTTGTTGAGCAAGTGAGCGTCCATCTCGAAAACCACATTCATGTCTTATTTGTTAGTGATGATGGATTGAAATGCGAATGTGGTTGAACTTTCATTATTTGGGTTGATTTCGATTCCAGTATCCTAATTAACCTACAAGTGCATTTTATCACTTTTTATTAGCCTTGATTCTATCTTTAAGTTTGGATAGGGGGTTAGATTGGTAATGAAAGAAAATGCATCTTGTAAGAAGATGAGCAGGGAAAAGTAACAGTACAAGAGGGATCGATGTGGACAGGATCAAGATTTGTGTTAACCAAAGGAAACTCTGAGCGGACCTCTTGCTGTGAATTGCTGATAGCAATGGGTGTTGTGATATCATGATTGCATTTTGATGGTTATGTCTTACATTTTGTTTGACGTTTATTGTTCATCCAACTAATTACGGGAGACTATTGAAAGAACTTGGCAAGAAGTACAATAATGAAGACCTCAGCATTGAAAAATACTATGTTGCAAAGTTCTTGAAATTCTCTATGGTTGGGAGATTTGTTATTGAACAAATACATAAATTATAAATTTTTGTTCATGTTGCATGCTTTGCTAGAGGTTGAGATGAAACTTAGATTGAAGCTTCAAGTCATGTTGATTAGAGTTTTTGGGTCCACCCAAGCAACTCACACAAACCTTTAAAACCCTTTAAAATTGGTTGAAATGGATTGAGTTATTTAAGTTTTGAATCGAATTAGACTCAAAATATAATATTTATTTGGTGTTTTGGTTGGGTGGTGGATTTAACATATTGCATCCAACCCCACCAAATAACCCTAAACTGAAAATTTGCACAACCCATAATTTCATATTAGTTCATAATGATATAACCTCACTTAGCACGTAAGTTCTAAAAAGTTAGTAATTCTACAAAAAAAAACTTGAGATAAAGAAATATATTTGTCACATGACATGAGTATTATACCTTAACATCTACCTATAAATATGGTTTGATTTTTTCCTCATAGATATCATCATCTGAAGTTTGATTTTGACCCAAATCGACCGATCCAAGTCCGTAACTCAAGTAACGTCACCCAATTTAATTTGGTTGGGTCATGGGCTTTCTTAATCCAAATTGAATGCAAGAATTATTTAACCCAAACCTATCTATACTAATTAAACGTGTATCTCTATCACTTGATTTTTTTAAGTTGTGGAAGACATCAGTATGACCCCTAAACGTAGAAACGAAAAAAATATGACTTGATAGTTACAATTGTCCTTGATGAGCAACATAGGAAATAATTCTTGTTGAGGTTCAAGCTAAGGTCAATTTGATGATGTCGAAAGGCGAAGAAAAGAAGAGATGCTAACAATATTGATAAAATCAAACCCAAAATAAGATCAAAAAATGATAAAAAAATAAATCTTGCAGGCAATGTAATTATGTTGGGCACTAAAAGGACTATCCTTCATTGAAATCTCCGCAAAAGAGTATATATATGGAAAGTCGCACATGAACATGATCACTAAGAGGATCGTATCTAGTAAGGGGTGCATTTTTGTGAAAGTTGATTATATCATATTCACGATCCTAATGAGTGGCGTGTGGATATGGAATCCAATACACATTTGTTTTGATCGATCCTCCTATTCTTTATCAAACTAGCAACAACAAGATTGTAAAGATGGGAAATGACTCTGCAGTTAGGGTACTAGGTTTTGGACATGTTGACTTGATATTCTCCTCAATATGAGTTTCAATTCTACATAGGTGATGCATGTACATAACACAAAGAAGAATGCTTTATATGACTCAATATTAATTAGAAATGGTTCTGAACTCAACTTTAAATGTAATAAAGTAATGATTACGAGACATATTATTTTTATGGCAAAGACTATTAGGCCTTTTTGATATATTATTTATAATTACATGTAATTTGATTAATACTGACATAATGAATATCATACTTGCAAGTTCTAATTATGTTTCTCTTATATAAATATTATTGAATCATGTGACATGATCAATTGAGACATGTAAATTTAATTAAAGGTTTACATTTAATTAAAGATCGATGAATATAGAAATGATCAATGAAAACATTAATGACAAATTAAACAACATACAAAATCATTCTAGCATGTTTCTAAGAATATTGATATAGTAGATCTAGTGCAACTGATATATAACTTTAATGGTGCATTGACCACAAATAATAAAAAATATTTATCACCTTCCTAGATAATACCAACAAATATAATTAGGTTTATCTAATGAATAGGTTTATCTCATGAAAATCAACGATCAGGCCTTACATAGATAAGTTTCATATATTTAAGAAAAAGGCTAGAACATATTACATAGATAAGTTTCTTATATTTGAGAAAAAGGCTAGAACACTAAATAACAAAGTGATTAAACGTCTTAGGTCAAATAAAGAGGACAAATATACTTCATGTTTGTTTGATGAATATATGGTATTGATCATGGAGTTAGAACACTATACTCACTACGATGTATGAAATAGAATGGAAAAATGTGAAAATATGTGTAGCACCCCAAACGTAGTGTGGTAGTAGCTTATAAGGGGTAAGTGTTACTACTAGTCAGTTTGGGCTTAAGCATTTTGAGCTATGGTCAAGTGCTCCAGTTGGACTCAAACCCAATAAGTTGCAAGTCCAGTAATCTCCAATTATGGATCAATCTAGGGATCATGACACTATAAATGATATCAGAGCAGATTCCCTCTAATAGTGGAAAGGCTGCCTAAGAGTTGGAGCCACCCCTGCCATAGAGTTAGGAGGAAATGTCTACCCAAGAGGTGAAGTCATCACTGTTACTAGGAATAAGTAATGGATTAAGCTATCCAAGAGGTGCAGTCGCCACTATTACTCAGAATATGTAATGGGCCATTACGCAATGAGGATGTTGTGAATATAATTAAGGGTGATTGTAGCGTCTCAAACATAGTACCATATCTAGTGATAACAAAGTATGGTATTAGCTTATAAGCAGTGGAGGCTACTACTAGTCAACATGGGTTTAAGCATTTTAGGTTGAGATCAAGGACTCCGGTTGGGCACAAGCCCAACATGTTGTTTAGGCCAATGATCTCCAATAACGGACTAGGCTTAGGGCTTGGGAGAGCATATTCTCGAATCCCTTTAATAGTGGAAAGGCTACCCAAGAGGTGGAGTCATCCTACCATAGAGTTAGGAGGAAAGGGCTACCCAAAAGATGAATCTGTTAGCATGTTACTATTACTGTGAATAGGTCATGTGCCATTACACAATGAGGACATTGTGAATATAAGTGGGGGTAATTGTAGTACCACAAACATAGTACTACATCTAGTATTCACAAAGTATGGTAGTAACTTATAAGTGGTAGTAGCTACTATTAATCGTCGGGCTTAAGATTTTTGAGTTGTAGTTAAGGGATCCAGTTGGGTCCAAGCCCAACAGGTTGTCTAGGCTAGGAACCCTCGATAATGGACCGGATCCAGGGAGTGAGACGTTATACTATTACCTTGATAAACATGATTAACACTCTTATAAAGTCTCTTGAGGCCTTAAATCGACTTTCCTTATCTTAAATAAGTAACGATCAATGTTCATTTTAGTTGTGGAGAAAAGAAATATCTTAGTGTGTGGGTTATTTCGCTAAGATGTTTGTCCCAGAACACAAGAAAGAAGCTTATTAATATATATATATATATATATATATGAAATATTAAGCTAAAGTCAGAATAATAGTATAATATACAATTAGGTCCTAAAATTCAAGTTTCACATATGAATTGTGTTTCTTTAGAATTTGAAAATATTTTGTAGATAATTTAATGTACATTAATTCAAATGTGAGCAGAATTTCATAGGTTACTACATGATTAACACTCTTATAAAGTCTCTTGAGGCCTTAAATCGACTTTCCTTATCTTAAATAAGTAACGATCAATGTTCATTTTAGTTGTGGAGAAAAGAAATATCTTAGTGTGTGGGTTATTTCGCTAAGATGTTTGTCCCAGAACACAAGAAAGAAGCTTATTAATATATATATATATATATATATATATGAAATATTAAGCTAAAGTCAGAATAATAGTATAATATACAATTAGGTCCTAAAATTCAAGTTTCACATATGAATTGTGTTTCTTTAGAATTTGATAATATTTTGTAGATAATTTAATGTACATTAATTCAAATGTGAGCAGAATTTCATAGGTTACTACATGAGATAAAAAATTAGCTTTTATTTCTCACTCTTCTCAAACTAGGGTTTGAGTTTATTTGATATATATATATATATATATATATGTTGGTATATCTTTTCATTTATCATTGATTTGTGTTAGTATTATGCACATAATGGAGTTAATTTGTTGTTTATTAGACTTAACATGAATTTTATTGAAATATGGGAAATTTATACATCATATATATGCGACAAGTTTCAACTCCTAAATTTATTTTATATATTTTTTGGATTTTATTTCTTGGACTTGTTTTTAAGTAGTATGTACAAGTAGTCCACTTTTATTGTCCATTTTATTACTCTATCATTTTATATGGATTCTTATATAAAATTTCAGCATAATGCAGAAAAATGACATATTCATTAATAATATGTTAATTTTTAGTTCATATATGATTATTAATGAAACCGAGGTTTTTCTCAAGTAGCAAGTTTGATATAAAAGGTACGAGTATTATGGTGTGGTCTTAAGTCTCAAACTGACGAGGTTAGTTGATGGGATTGGCATTTCCTTAGCTTTGTGATGCTGAGAAGGTACTTGAAAAATTTGGACATGAAGATAGCAAAGTTGTAAGTACTCTTTTTATACATCCAAAATGATTTACAAGATGAAGAGTAAGGTTCATGTGTTTCAATACATGTACTCACAATAATAGAAAGCTTAATGTATCTTGCAAGTTATATGAGACTTGATATTTTATTCTCATTGGCTAAGCTGAGTAGATACACATGACGTCTGAATACTTTTTGGGAGGCTCTGGGTTTAGTAGTGAGTTACTTAAAGCAAACTATTTCCCTTAACCATCATTGTGGTATACATCCTTCTAAGTTAGAGTGATACCATGATGCGAGATGAATAAGGAAAATGGAAGAGCCCGAGAGTAACAATGTTATTAGGTATATATTTATCTTTGGAGGTGGTACAATATCTAAGAAGTTTGTGAAGCAAACTGATTTAACTTGGTCTACCTTTTAGTCTGGGTTGTGCACTTTAAACACCGGTAAAATTGAGGTTGAGTGGATAAGAAACTTTCTTTATAGAATCTCACGGTGGATTGTTCCTCAATCTTGGTGCATTGTAATAACATGAGCACACTTATCAAGATTGAAAGATCAAACTTCAACAAGAATAAGACTACACATTCAAATTTGACTTAGTTGATATACAGATTAATTAACTTGACAGACATTTAGTCCTAGTGTTAAAGTTTGGGATGTGACTGAGACTCATTGAGAGTTAATCTACAGTAACAATCTAACCTATATAAATGGAATTATGACAAAAGTAACTTGAATGTGGTATTAACGAACAAGGGGTGGACATGTGTGCATGCCAAGTAGGACACGTGCCCCTGGAGTTCTTTAAGCATCACATATTATCACTAAATGTCTCCACCTTTGACAAATTCACATTTATATTGCCACGTTTATGTTTAAGTATCATTGTATTGGATGATGCCTCCCCTTACTTAAAATCATGGACCTGCCACCGACAACAAGCTGTTTAGAGAATTGACCGACACTATGTGTGTCTAATATGTGAAAGATCGAGCGCCTTTTAAGATGCATGAAAAAGGAAAAAGCATAGGATCTGAATGAGTTCAGGTCTTATAAAAAGATGTTAGTAATGCATCCTTGAAAAATACCACTTACGCGAGTAAAACTGTAGACAATAGTTAAATATATAAGGTTTGTGGACACATTCGTGAAACATGATAAGCGTGCATGATTTTTAAGAGCATCAACATTGAAGATTATCATGGATAATAACACTATTATTATTTCTGTAATATAATTTTGTATTAACTTTGGAAGTTCAAAACATAGTTTACTTCCAAACGATAAGAGTGAAAGTAGATAATTTGTATATATATTGAAATCAGGTCCATTGTTGAAAGCAAAATGTGACAACAGAAAGGTGCTTCTCTTATCGCTTTGAGTTTCTCCATGTAATGAACTCACTGAAGATTATTGTAGTTAAGGGTGATAGCACATATTAGTTTGCTCAATTATCGATTGAACTCCCAATTCGAAGCAGAAATGAGTTATGGAGAAGAAAGATATTGCTTATTGCTTAGTTCTAATCTTTTGGTGAGATCATGTATGAGTCCCTCCCTAAGCTCGCGGAATAAAAAGCCCATGGTCAATGGAGGGGCGATGCGCACGTAAGCACCTGTTTCGACTTCGATTTCGGTTCCGGCTCTGGCTGTTTTGGAGAGTAAATTTGCATATTGATAGTTTTACCGTGATTTGATTTATGGGTTTTTTTGGATAGTTTAATCCATATGCTTGATTAGTAATGTAATGGTGAACTTTAATGTTCATTTGTTGCTTGGATACTGAAATAAACAGTACAGTTCATTAAAATTGTATACTGAAATGTAGACTAAAGACAATGTACATTTCCTACACTTGAACATCTACAAAAGATGTCCAATCTTATCTTGAAGAATAATGTCAAATCCAAAAACATGAGTTTCTATTTAACAATACCCTATATTACGGGGGTTCTCTAGGCAAATAACCCATATCCTACCCCTCCATAAATCCACCCGCGCCGCCGGTGAATGCAACAGTGCTTCTCCTCCTCCCACGGAATTAGATGCGCGCGCGCGCCACTTCCGAAGCATTTGGCTGCAAATTAGGGTTCCTCGTCTCGGCGCATCAGTCCTCAGTTTAGGGTTCGATCTCTTCCTCCCTTGTCATCGTCTCGATTTCGTATTTCGTACTCCACGGATCGACCTCCCCTTCTTCGATCTCTGTCACGTTCTACTTAATCGATGCTTTCAACTCTGTAGTCGTTAGGATTTCTCTGTTATTTTATTGGTTAACGTCTGGTTGTGGTGTTGGATTGTGGTTTTTTTACCTTTTAGATGAGAGAGGAGCTATAGAAAGCTCTATCTTGTTCGCTTTCGTTGGGAGCTGAGATCGAGTTGTTGTTTCAGATTTGCAATGTTCTCGCACACACACACACCATTTCAATTAATGAAGAAATCATTAGCATGATTTTTTTAAAGCAGTAGGATGGTTATCCAGCATGGAATGCCATCTATAATTTTATTTAGTTGAAGGAATGGACTTACTACCGCTGTCTTTTTACAATCTCTCAAAGATGCAAGTGCCTCCATTACGCATTGAACGTCTTTGTAATATGAACCACAGTCTCAGCATAATGCATCCAGCCCTTGAAGAACGTCACACTTTCTACTCCAAATAACAGAAAGATCGAATGAATCTGGTTCGTATCTTGTCGCCGCCAACTGTTCCAGCCTGAAACTTGCTCTTAAGATGTCCACACCCTTTGCATCTATCCACAAAATTCATGGCTCTCTCCAAATTGCAATTGCATTTAGGCACGTGAAAACATGTGCTCCACATCTCCCTCTTCAATACCACACAAATAGCATATACTGTTAGAGCCCGTCAGCTACTTACTCCTGAGCAACATTGTAACCAACCTCCCCCTTTTCACCAACTATACAGGCAGATTGACCTTTAAATGTGCTCTAGCTTTCCAGAACAATCTACAATCTAAGGCACAAAGTGGACCATGTACTGGTGATCACACCCTAAGCACCTCATATGTCCGAGATATGGAATATCCTCTCCGATCCTCTCTTACCAGTCCCATTCATACCCTGTCAGCCCCACTCAGCAACAAGTTCAACAATGTGAAGTCAATGATCCTCTCATATGAAAGCAGTGCAACAAACTTGTGAAATCACACATGTACTTCCTTTCATTCACCCACGCTGTATTCTGCATCCTGCACTCATGATAGTTAGGAGGGAAACATATATGGAAGATGGGAGAAAATAAATAGCTAACAATGGGCTAGAAATGGCATTCATATGTATGATAAAATATGAAAATCACTACTCACAAATTTCAGTATATTTCCTAAAATAGAAAATTTCCTATGACCCCTTTACAGATTTTAGCTTAATTGTCTTCAACTTTGTAAGGTTGCTGTGTAAATATGAAATATACTCAGGTTTGTGTGTAGTATCTACTGCCTACGGGGCATTCATGCAGAACCCCTTCATTTTAATTACAAAATTTCTGTTTTATGCTTGTCTTCTATTGTTGTGTACCTTATTTTCTCTACCAGATTTTGGCACAAAGCTAGGAGGATGGAATATAATATCCTCTGTGTTTATCTTATTATTTGTTTTATTTCAAGGTCTAGCAGATAAAAAGCTCAAACAATATTTCTATTTACGTATAATTTATTTGGATTAAACTAAACATATAAATGCAATCATGTATGTCATTATTTTGATTTATCACTCTTTTACCTGATAAATGAAGATATGAAACATAATGAAGTATTCTTTTTATTCCATGGTGGGTGCTCATTTTTGTTCTTATTATGTGGATATTTAGAACTTGCACGTATTTCTATTTTAATTTTTTCTTTAATTGTTTCCTTAATGTTTTTGCATTCTTCTTAAAAAGGATAGGATGTCAATTAGTCGTTGCAGTCCCACGGTTATTGATAATAAGGTAGCTCCATTTTATTGAGAAAGTATGATCCCCGTTTGTCCACAGGAATTATAAAAATGATTCAATATAGTTTTTTAAGAGTAAATTGCACAAAATCCTCTGAACTACACACATAATTTCATTGCCATAAATGAATTTTAAAAGGTAACAATGTGATATTCGATCTTTAAGAGTTGTCTTAAGTTGTTGGTCCTTGATTATTGAAATTTGGTTGATCAATTTGTCTTTTTAACCTTTAATAACAACTCAACCACATTGGGACAAATCCTAAAGATCGGGTGACATATTGTTACCTTTTAAAGTTTAGGTATGGCATTGAAATCGAGTATATAGTTTATGAACTTTGTGTATTACTCTCATTTTAACTTTCATAGTTTTCCATCATATCCCCCTTTATTATCAACACACACTTGTAATCATCAAGTAGATTGAATAGGATCAGTATCTGTGTAAGATTTTTTTCATAGATACCCATGCACAGAGGAGCTACTGCAACACAAATGCCCCTGGCTTCTCTGTATCCAGTGAGTACACTTGTTAAGCTTCTTTTGTTTAAATAGAGAGATTGTTACTGCAACACAATCTCCACTGATTGTCCTGAATAGTCTCCTGATATGTCTGTGGTAGCTCCATGACAGATAGTGCCAACGTAAACCTCTTGAAATCCTCTGACAACTTGCTTAAGGAAACTTGGGATGCAAGACGATCAGTAGCACACTTTTGTTTTGGCTTGTACAGAGCAATCGGTACATCAAGATCATCTGCAAGTCTGTGACCTGTGAGTTCCCCTCTTGAGAGGGCACCTGCTCATCCTATATGGAATGCCTACTGCACAGACAACTCAGTAGCGCCGTCAGTGGAATCAATGTGCTCATTACGTACCTGAGACATGCTGACGGAAAAGACATGTGAGCAGAGGGAACAGAGCGAGGCCTGCGAGTAAAAACATGTGGAAAAAACTGAGTCACAATAGAAGGTGGAGCCACGTGAGCAGGATGGTAGTGGTGGTGGTGTGACAGTAGGAGGTGGAGGCATGTAGTTCTCATCGTTAGAGTTAGATGTGGCCAGTCTATCACCTGTAGGAGAAAAATACACGACAGACTCAAAGAAAGTGACGTCAGCACTAACAAAGTACTTCCGCCTGAGCGGATCAAAGCAGCGGTACCCTATCTAGGTAGAAGAGTAGCCAACAAAAATACACTTGACAACTCTGGTAGAGAACTTGTCACGACCATGAGAGACATCATGAACAAATGCAACATAACCAAACACACGAGGTGTAAGTGAGAAGATCCTTCTTGGGAAACACAATTGATAAACGAATCTTCTCTCCCAACACAGACGAGGGCATGCGGTTCACAAGATAGCATGCAGTGAGGTCAACATCTCTCTAGTAAGCATGAGGAGCACGACCCTGTATAGGCAAAGTTCTGGTCACATTAAGTAAATGACGGTGTTTGCGCTCGGTAACACTGTTCTACTGGGAAGTATAAGCACATGAGATCTTATGAACAATGCCCAGAGATCTAGGGAACTCAGAAAGTTTTAAAGTACACAACTCTAAAGCATTATCAGAACGAAGATATTTGACTTTTGCAGAAAAAATATTCCTTATCTCATTAATAAAATATTTGATCACAGATCCAACCTCATACTTATTCTTTAATAAAAAGACCCAAGAAAGTCTAGAAAAATCATCGACAACAACTAGATAAAAACAATGTCCTTGGTGATCAGGAACACGACTTGGACCCCAAATGTTTAAATGCATGAGCTCAAATAGTTGAGAACTGCTTCGACTTTGACGGGATGGAAAAGAGGAACGGTGATGCTTCCCAATCTGGCATGACTCACATTGGAAAGAGGATCTCATATAGATCTGAAGGATAACATGACACAACTTCTGCAGAGGAAGGTAGCCAAAACAAATGTGCCACAGATATGGTGAGATTGGTCCAGTAGGTATAGTAGAAACACCAGCATGAGGAGGTTGGACTAGTCTATAAAGCCCCATCTGCTCACGGCCTCATCCAATCACCTTGCCCGTAAGTATGTCCTGAAACACAAGCGATGAAGGGTTATTAAAAGCATACAAAACATTCTAAAGGCGCATAGACGACGTCAAATGCACCTCCTCTTGTCCTTTAACTGTTAAGTGGTCGCCGTTAGTAATGACAACCCATCTGCCAGGTCGTATGGTCTTGTAGGACCTGAACTGCGCTCTGTATCCACACAGGTGGTGCAAAGCACCATAGTCCGTAATCCACTCCGTCATGTCAGCATCAGTGCTACCAATAAATGCATAGGCGATACATGAGAAGCTCGAAGAGGCTCTAGTTGCAGTATCTGTAGTGGTGGTGCAAGTAGTAGGAGTCATGATTTCTCGAATACGAGAGACAATATCATCCAGGTGAGGATCAACCTGGGAAGGTGTAGTCTCTGATGGTGCAATATGTTTGCTATACGACCAAAAATCGGATATCTATGCTTCTGGTATCATGCATCCTCTGCATGTCCAGGTCGACAACAGTAAGTGCAAGGGCCACATAGACGTCCATCGCCTCTGTCACGTGGGGTACATCCTCTGGACTGGATCGTCCCTCCTCGGCCACGAGAGGTGGCCATCGCTGAAGAGGCAGACAAGTGGCTATAGTAGGCATGGTAATCATTCTGAGACAACTGTAGGCCTCCTCTATGGGAGATATGGTAGCTCCAGTGAGAAGCTGAGTACACGCATCATCATACTCTGTATCAAGTCCAACCATGAAGACTCCAACCATCGTGAAGTTCATGTACGTTTTCGGTTGCTCAGTAGATGTGGTAATATGCATGTAGCTATGAAGCTTCTCAAACATGCCATGGATTCGAAGAGTTGTACACGTGCAGAGGACGACCATTCTACTTGACATTGTAGATATCAATCTGTTACTGAAGAATCTTGGCCCCGTTCTTTGCTTGAGCATAGGTGGATGCCAAAGTGTCCTACATTGCCTTGGCGGTGGGCTGATTCAGAATATCATTGGCTATCTCCGTGATGAGGGTCCCACAATGCCAAACCTGCACATATGCGTCATCTTGCTTCCAAGAAGAATTAGCCCCAGTCTTATCCGTTGGCTCTGGATCTACCAAGATGTGCTCCTTGTTATTGCACCGCATGATGTTGAGAAATTGCATGGACCACAACTCATAATTGGTCCCATCCATCTTAGCGATGGGAGCCGGGCCCTTGAAGGCTCCTGAAGAAAAAATATCACCCTTGTTCTTTGACATTATGGAAAAACAACAAACAACGGAACTCAACCGGGGAGTAGACCGATATAGACGAATATACATAATCATGTGGAGAATTGGTTGTACGTGCAGACTCATACAACCATCCTTATCTATCTCTGCTGCTTGCTAGGATCAGAAAACACGATTTAAAGGTCTGAAATCACGTTTTCCGGTCAAAATCGGACCGATTCAGACCGCAGATCGAGTCGCAAAGGCGCACGGGAGGGTCGATAACAGCCGAGAGGTCGAGGGGAGCGTCCTTGGCAGCAACTGGGCGATGGCTTGGCGACGGCTTCTAGGACAGTCGCTACGATACCATGTAGAGGGAAAAGAATGAAATTACACTAATGAGAAGCCCACAGGTTCTCTTATATAGGAGAGGAACCTATTGGGCAAATCATCAGACGAAGACAAAATAAATAGAAAATAAGAAAACCAATACTAAAAATAAAAATATCTTAAGAACACTCATACTCCCCCTCAATGGTGTAACACGATGGTTGTGTCATATAGATTTCCTCCTCATATAGGAATGTATTCTTCACATCTAACTGAAAAATCCGCCAACTCTTATTGTTAGCAATAGAGATAATCGTACAGATGGATCCCATCTTGGCCAATGGAGAGAAAGTGTCAAAGTAATCCACACCGTAAGTCTGGGTGAATCCCCGAGCCACTAATCGGTAGACCTTCAGTCTGTTTATTGATCCTTCTGGAGCATGCTTGGTCGTAAAGACCCATCTGCAAGCTACAGAACAACACTAGTGGGACATGGTACAAGATCCCAAGTGTCCCTTGAGATAAGAGCATCCATCTCCTCATCTATAGCATATTTCCAACGTAGATGTTGAAGAGCTCTTTGATAATCTTGTAGAAGAGGTACAACCATAAGAACATCTGTAAACACATTGTCACATTTAGATAATCCATCTGTACAAGTAAAATTTGACATAAGATGTAGAGGACATTGCTTTTGGGCTTGTTATAGCAATAGAAAGCTTAATAGAGGAAGAGGGACCATCTGTATTCGTAGCATCCAAAGTAGCGTCAGGTGAGTGAACATTGTCATCAACTTACAAATCAAGCGGAATAGCTAAAGGAGTCAGCTTTGAATCATGTTTAGCCCTCCTCTGGTAAACATGTAATGGAGGAGGAAACTCCAAAGGGATCTCTCCAACACTCTCAGTAAAGAAACATGTCTTCTCAAAGAATGTAACATTTGCTGAGATAAAATAACGATGGCCAACTAGTCCACAACATCTATATTACTTTTGGGGTTTTAGGATACCCCAAGAAGATGCATTTTATTGCACGACGAGAATGCTTGACTTTAGCATGAAATTATGAACAAAACAAATGTTAGCAAAAACACATAGAAGTAGTGGAAATGGCTTATCACTGGGATAAAGCAATTAAAGAAGGGAAGAACCTCCTAATATGGATAATGGAACTCGGTTAATCAAATAAACTGCAATGAGAATAGCATCACCCAAAAAGTTTTGGGACTCTTAGTAAGCAAAGTGCGTGTGATAACAAGGAGACGACAAAGTTTCCTTTCCACAATACCATTCTGTTGTGAAGTGTGGGGACATGACGTCTGATGTATGGTTTCCTGAGAACTAAAGAAATTTGCCAAATCTTTCTGAATAAAGTATTCTAATGCAAGTGGAAAAAGAAATCTTGATTTTTGCAATAAAAGCTTAACTACATTGTTGATTTTTTATCTTTCCTTTATAAGGTAGACCCATAAGCTTCGATTATAGTCGTCGATGAAAATAAGAAAGTATGTGACCTACAACAGCACGTATTTAGCAAGAACTCCAAACGTCACAATGAACAAGATCAAATGGGGACGACATCCGTGGCTCAATTCTTCGAGGAAAGGATGTCCTATGATGTTTCCTAAATTGACAAGCCTCACATTCAAATGGCTTTAGAGGACTAACTTCAGGGAACATATGAGAAAGATCACTAGCAGAAGGATGTCAAAGACGTAGATGCCAAAGATAAGGATCTGCAGCAATAGATGTGGTTTCAAGAGAGTTATGAGATACATCAAGATAATAAAGTTCATGTTTCTCATAGCCACTACCAACAATCTTAAGTCTGAATGTCATGGAAGTAGCAATGGTACTAATAAAAAATAACCCGACAATTTAGCTAGTTGCATAATTATAAACATACAACAGACTTAAAGGAAACTCTGGAGCACAATATACACTAAGGGGTTTTAATATGGCTTAGAAATCTACTCTGCCTATTGTAATAACAAGAGAGCGAAAGAGAGATCCATTGGCATGTTTATCTAATCTCACAAAAACAAATGGCCAAGTAGAAGAAAGAGAGTTGCCATCATCAGTATGGTTTGACACCCTGAATCAATAATCTGTTGACGAGTAGGTGTGTATGTCACATTATCCATGGCGGTAGCGAGTCCAGCAAATGTAGTTGGAGCATGGATAGTATTCTTAGTCTATGTTTGTGCACTATGGTTATTTCTGAGAAGTTGCATAAGACGACGATAATCTTTAATAGACAATGGTGTTAGAAGGATGAGTGATACGCTCGAGGCAATTGATTTTGCCTTTAATGATCGTGTAGTCGTCTCTGGAGATATCAATGTTATGTATTACGAATGCTATGAAAACTAATAATGGAATTCATGCATTTTAGATCAAAATTTAGTCTGAATTCAATCCTGTTGAGATATCTCTTTATATTTATTTCATATTTCTATTTATTTCATGTACCTCTCGTGTAATTTACCCAGGCTTTTCTCCTACATAAGAGAGTCCTAAGGTCTCCAATAAGAAGCAAGTTCTATTTTTCCTCCAACATGGTATCGGGGTTCCCAGATCTACCTAAACCCTAGCCCTACTTGACGCCCCCTCCCTCCCATCGCCCGCCAGTGCCGACCACCTTAGCGGCTCGCCCAACTACCTCCAGCGACCCGATCGGTCGCCCCCAGCGACACCCAGCCGCCACCTCTAGCGGCCCGATCGATCGCCTCCAGAGGCATGCTCGCCCCAGCGGCCCGCTCCTAGCCGCCTCCTGCAGTCCGCTAGCCTCCTGCAGCCTGACCGATCACCCAACGACCTGTTCGGACACCATAGCTGCCACCAGTGGCTTCTCGGCCGCCAACAGTGACATGTTTTTCGGCCCTAGACTATAACAAAGCTTGGAGAGAACAGTTGTGTGGGTCTACATGTACAACCATTCCTACATATGATTATGTAGACTTGATCAAATAAGTCTAGTCCCCAATTTGATCCGGTTTTTCGGCGATTATTCCATCATGTCAGAGATCAAGGGTGACGTTTTTTATTGTCTGGTGCCTTCAAGGGCCCGACTTCTATCATGAAGATGGATGGGACAAACTACGAGCTGCGGTCCATGTAGTTTCACACCCTTATGTAGTGGTATAACAAGGAGCACATTTTGACTTATTCAGAGATAACGGACAAAAAGGGGCAAATGCTTCATGGAAGTAAGATGATACCTATGCACGAATCTTGCTCTTCAGGACGCTCACCACAGAGATCGTCAACGACATTGTCAATCAACCCACGATCAAGGCAATGTGGGATATCTTGGCTGACACATATGTGCAAGCAAAGAATGAGGGCAAAATCCTTCAGTCGCAGTATGACATTTTCTCGACCAAGTAAAATGGTCGGCCTCTTCATGCCCACTTCTCGCATCTTCGAGGCATGTTTGAGCGTCTTCATAGCTTCATGCCCATTACTACTAGCACTGATACAGGAATGCCACTTTGTCTGGAATCTTTTTGTTATCCCTTGACTTTGAGTATGATGTGACATGTACTCAACTACTTACTAGAGAGATAATTCCCCTGATGGAGATCTACAAGAGGCTGAGCAGGATCACTACTTCGTCTACTACCATGACTCAGCCTCCCTCTGCGATGGCAGCTTCTTGCAGCAGAGGGAGTTCTTCTCAGTTTCGCAGGTATGGGTCCCATGGTCAAGGAGGACGACACCATGGCCCATACTTACATTACCACCGTCCATGACACTCAGAGGAGACATGCTATCTGAAGCATGGGTATCCAGCGTCTGCCCGCGTATCTGAGTAAACAAAGACTACTCCAGCTCCTCATGACGTGAGGTTTGATGATATTGTCTCGAGATTGAGAGAGATGATGATTACACCACCCACACCTGCAACAGGATCTTCAGATGTTGCAGCTATTGTTAGAGCTTCTACGAGTTCCTCAGGTATTACCTATGCACTTACCAATAGCAGCAGTTTGATTTCACTAATTGGATCATGGATTCCGAAGCTTCTCATCATGTGTGGCGATCGGACTCAGTTTAGCTCTTACATATCTATCCCTCCTGGTAGATCGATGGTGATTGCTAATGGGGATCATCTACCTATTATTGGTCAGGGAGAAATTATTCTAGCCCCATCGATGCGCTTGCAGAATGTCTTACATGCTTTAACATTTCAGATGAATCTTTTCTTTATTAGTCAGATTTTAAAAGATCTACATTGTCGTGTCATATTTGATCCCTCTTTTCTTGTGTTTGAGGACATACTCACAGGCAGGGTGATTTGATGTGGTCGTGAACAGAGAGGGTTGTACAGACTGGTCCAACCTCCGTGTGCTGGTGCTTTTACTATTTTGTCTGGATCGGTCTCTCCTTTCATGTGGCATCTTCGTTTTGGACACCTTCCTCTGCAGAAGCTATGTCCTGTTCTACCTCAAATCTCTACTCGTGCTACCTTGGAATGTGAAGCATGTCAGCTTGGGATGCAGCATCGTTCTTCTTTTCCGAGTCCTCCGAATTGTCATAGTAGTCAGTTGTTTGAGTGGTTCATTGTGATATCCGGGGTCCTAGTAGTGTTCCCGATCATCAGGTACATCGGTTCTATATGCTTGATGTGGATTATTTCTTTAGATTATCTTTGGTTTTCTCATTAAAGAATAAATCTGAAGCTGTTCATATTATTAAATCTTTTCTTATTGAGATTAAGTACATTTTTCCGCTAATGTCAAGTTCATCTGTACTGACAATGCCTTGGAGTTTTCTACTTTACAGTTGTCTGACTTACTCAGATCTCTTGAGATTGTTCATCAGACTTTGTGTGCTTAAACTTCGCAACAAAATGGGGTTGTTGAATGCAAACACCGCCATCTTTTGGGATATCACAAGAATTCTTTTGATTCAGAGTCGAGCTCCTTATTCATTTTGAGGTAATGCGGTTCTCACTGCTTGTTACTTGGTGAATCGCATGCCTTCCACTATCTTAAGAGAAAATGTTCCTTTCTTAATTGTGTTTCCCGAGAAGGACCTATTATCCCTTACTCACAGGATCTTTCGGTCTGTGGCATTTGTCCACAGTTTTACTTATGGTCGTGACAAACTCTCTCCTAGAGCTATCAAATGTGTGTTCGTTGACTATTCTCGTACTAAAAATGGGTATAGATGTTTTGATCTTGTAGGGAGAAAATATTATGTGAGTGTTGATGTCACATTCTTTTAGTCTATTATGTATTTTTCTCCTACAGGTGACATGTTGTCTAATAGTGACTCTGGTGAGGATTTCTTTGTTCCACCTCCTTTGTTATCTCTACCAACAACTCCCAATGTGAGTCTCAATCACCTCCACCTCCTTTTCCACCTCCACCTCCGTATACCTTGACACGGTTCCTACCATAGTTTTACATTTGTAGGTCCTCTAGTCGCCCCTCTGTTCATGCGCCTTCCTTGTCATCCAACATGCCTCATGTACGTAAAGAACACATTATTTCCACTGATGGCATTGGTGATATGCTTGTTCCACATGATACTATATACCTGGAGCTGATACCTGAGGACAGAGATGATGACCTTGATGTACCTATTGCCTTGAGGAAGCCGTGTCGTAATTGTGCCACTTATCCTCTAGCTATGCATGTTTCCTTGGACCATCTTTCATAGGAGTACATGAGCTTTATTATGGGCTTCTCAGCTATTACTATCCACGAATATATCAGGAGGCTATATAGGATAGCAGTTGGCGACTTGCCATGGAGGAGGAGATGTTTGCCTTGCAGTCTCGCGGTACCTGGAGTGTTGTTACAGTTCCTCCAGGTGCCTCTGTTGTGGGGTGCAAATAGATCTTTACGGTGAAGCAGCGGGTAGATGACAGTGCGGATCGCTACAAGGCAAGGCTTGTAGCACGTGGGTTCATCCAGACTTATGGGATGAACTATCAAGATACCTTCTATCCGATGGCTAGACATTCGATATTGTGCATTTTTCTATCAGTTGTTGTTTCACGGGATTGGCCCCTTTACCAACTTGATGTAAAGAATGTGTTTCTATATGGAGATCTACAGGATGGGATTTATATGCAGCTGCCTCCAAGGTTTGCTGTTGAGGTGAAGTCTCAGAAGGTGCGCTCCACAAGATGATTTACGGCCTGAAGCGGACTTTGAGAGCCTGGTAACAGAAGCTTTTAGGGTTGATAGAGCACCAGGGGTTTGCACGGTCCACTACGGATCACTCGTTTTTTGTTCAGAGGATACAGAGATGTACTGTTGCTATTCTTGTCTATGTCGATGATATTATTGTCACGAGCGATGATGAGCAGGGCATTCAGGCGGTCAAGGAGTTCCTAGGTCAACAGTTTGGGACCAAGGACCTTGGCAATCTTCGATACTTCCTTGGATTAGAATTCACCAGGAACCCACGTTGTCTTGTGATGACCCAAAGGACGTTTGTGACTGATCTTCTACTAGAGACAGGTATGACAGGGTGCAAGCCTGCTACTACCCCTATGGATTCGAGCATGAGATTATATGATGATGACACTGAGGAGGTAGATAAGAGGAGGTACAGAGAGCATGTTGGGAAGCTCCTATATGCTACCATCACCAGGACAAACATATCTTTTGCTGTGAGGAAGGTGAACCAGCTCATAGAGCAACCCAGGAAGGTTCATATGGACATAGTCTATATGATTTTGAGATATTTAAAGAATTCACCTGGTACTGGTCTTATATTCAGCAGATGTACATCTCTTAAGGTGACAACCTGTGCAAATGCAGATTATGCAGGATGCCTTAGGCTCCGTTCGGTACATGGGTTACCGGCGGGTTTGCCAAGTTTACCCCCCTTAACCCACATCCCCCTCTCTCTCCGTGGGCCCCACTTTATTCCTTTTTTAAAAAATTAAATAAATCAATTTTACATCATCAATCCTATCAAAAAATAATATATTATACCATCATATCATATAAAAATTATAACCTACTCCACTTCTACCTACTTTTCCAAACTTCAATACAATCACATCACAATAACTACTCACTTTTTCAAATTCCAATACAATCATATCACAACAAACCCACTTCTAACCCACCCCCAGTTTAACCCTCTATCCAAACACCAAAACTCAAAAATGGGTTACCCTCTACCAGTTTAACCCGCCTTAACCCGCGTACCAAACGCACTCTTAGAGATAGGAAGTCCACGTCTAGCTTTGCTATTTTTGTTGGGAGCTCTCTCGTGTCATGGAAAAGCAAGAAGCATGCAGTGATTGCTAGATCTAGTGCAGAATCTGAGTACATGGCCATGGCACAGGGGAGTACACAGATGATGCATGTTAGATCGGTCTTGAATGATCTTGTTGTTGAGGTTCCTCTTCCTGTGCAACTTCTATGTGACAATCAAAGAACTCTTTTTATTGCCAATAATCCTGCATTTCACGAACGAACCAAGAATATAGAGGCTTTTTTCTTCTTCGAAAAGTACGCATATAGAGGTTGATTGTCACTACAACAGAGATGATCCAGAAGGGACTTATATCCACTTCACATGTTCCTATTGGAGATCAGACAACTGATATTTTCACCCAGGTTCTTGCTAGAGGTCATTTTCAGAGATGTTCCAAGCTGAACATGATAGACATATGTGCTCCAGCTTGAGGGGGGTGTTGAGATATTTATCGCTTTATATTTATTTCATATTTCTATTTATTTCATGTATCTCTCATGTAATTTACCCGGGGTTTTTCTCCTGTATAAGAGAGCCCTAGGGTCTCCAGTAAGAAGCAAGTTCTAATTTCCCTCCAACAAGTCCGAAATTCACTGGAGATGATTGATTAAAATTCAGTCCCTGGAGATGGATCAGAATTTGGTTATGGATCAAAATCAGAACTTTCCCTGGATGGATCAGAATTCAGTTTGAAATTCAAACACAAGATCAGATTTACATCAGAACTCGTGCTTTTCAGATCAGCAATCACACAATTCAGCCCCCAAGTGCATCCCAGGGTAGATTTCATATCATATTTTAGTCTGGAATCCAGAAATCAGATCCAAACGCTCGCATTTCAATCTAATATCAGAACAAGCGCAGCATTGTAACAATGCTACATCAGCTTTCAGAACAAGCGGGCACTACTGTAGCGGTAGGCTGCTGTAACCTAGGTCATCCTCCAGCGACGCACAACAGTGGCAACATCCCAGAGATCGCAGCAGCAGCAACAATGGGCGGAACAGGATTGAGGTGAGGACTATGGTTTGAATCAAAAGAGGTACAGTGCTTCGGTTTACGACCGTCGACCGTCGCTTTGATACCATGAGAAAAAATAATGGAATAGAATGAGATACTTTATTCAAGGGTATGGCGCTTCTTATATAGCATGAAACCCCATAAGAGACCCCCAAGGTTTACACGACAATATAAATAAAATAGAGAGAAGATAATCAAAATAGCTTCAAACAGTCTCCATGCGCAAATACCTTTTGTTCTTAATATGGTGTCAATTGGGAGAATTGGGGTATTTTTCGCTCTCATTGCAAAGAAGGTTTTGGTATGGTTCAACATAATTCGGTTGAAATTCTTGATCGCTTGTCTGGCATGTCTTTATAGAGGAGTATTAGGATCATTCTTGATGGATGGTTGTTCATAAGATCTAAGGCACAATGGGTGTTATTGGAGCTTTGCTTGGCTGTTGCAGCTTGAAAGGAATAGTTCAGTCAATGAGAGTTTAAGAATTTTTATGTTGGAAATGTGGTGCATGGCCATTTATATTCCTTTTTCCCTTTGAGTGGTAGCCGTCAAGGCAAGCATGTTTTTTTGGCTTATTTGATTTGTGTCAACATTTTTATATTTTTCCTTTTGTGTAAAGAGATTACTGACCTCAAGTAGTGATCATGTTTCATTTAAAAATAACAAATGGGATGCACCGGCTGTTACACTAATATTGCTGGTGGCAATGTACACTGTCCATTGATGCTGAAATTACCTGCGAAAATGGTCCATCGACTCCATCCATAGTGTTCATTACCGTTGAAATTATTTTAAAGATGGTCCCTGGAGTTTTCTGCGTGATGGTGACCCTGATCAGTTTGTATTCTGGCCCTTTGGCCCAAGACAACATCAATCTTGCCATAAGGACCAAACAAGGGGTCCTGCATGTGGGGGAACATTTGATGATACCTTTTCAGAAAATGTCATAAAACATTGTTTCCCGACTCAACTTGAGGGAGGACGAAAGCCTTTAATTTCAGTAAATTTATATGGGAGTGCATTCCCTTATTTCTACATTGATTTCCTCAAGATTCTTTTATCAAATACGATTTAAGTTTTTAACTAAAAATTATTGTGGTATGTTCCCACATCCAGGACAATATCACAACTAAAGTGAAAGGTTTAAGACTATCAGCTCAATCATCGCAAGACGACGCGGCATCAGGTGGTCACCTGCTGAAAGCCCCCCATCCTGATGGCCATCAGAACTAAGTGGGGCTGCGTCCTTCTTCAGCAGTACTGGTTTTGATTCCATCTTCCCCTCGCGTCTTGGTATCTTTCTTCACTCTTCCCTTTTTCTGCTCGGAATTATGCTTTCTGCAGAATGTGTTTATCCTTTTCCTCTGCATCACTCATTCATATATTGCTTTCATATGTGAATCCACACTTTTGGCATGAGATATATCCTCAAAAGCTCATGAGGACACTCTTATTTGTTGTGCTATTGGGGTATTGCACGGATGGGGCTCCTGTTTTCCCGCTTTTGCAGGATTGTCTTCACCTGTGAGAGATAGTCTTTGATGATTACTCTCGTCTTTGCTTTCCATTTTCTTATTGAAGGTTGAGATTTTTAATGTGTATGCAATGGAAGGTTCACTGAAAATTTTCGTTAGTATTGATATGGTAACAATACCACTTTGCATGTGTATATTTTTGAAAGGGATTTTTACCCAGTAGATCCTATAAACTTTTTAAATTACCTCTACGACCTTTTGCACAACGTAGTTACCTCATCGACCCTGCAAATTATCCCAAGAACCCCCACAAGCTTTTCGGAGAGTTCATGGGGGTAAGAGTTGGCAAGTTTATGAGATCGAGGGGGGAATTAGGTTGTTTCAAAGGTCGTAGAGGTAATTGGCAGAGTTTATAGGGTCTGTCGGGTAAAAATCCCTTTTTGAAATTGAGTGTCGTTGAGATATGTATTTTATACTCTTGTTTATGATCCGATGCATATTTAAAATCGAACTTGGCTCGTACGGTTCCTTAGGATCTAATTGGGATTTGTTCATCATGTACCATATCTATACATATTTTAGGAGAATGCATGGGTTATCTTAGAGTCTATTTCCCGGAGAGCACTGTCTCGTAGGGTTTTTTGTATAATATACTCTAGTTTTCTATATGGCGAGATCTCTCTTTGCATGTGGCTTTTCCTCGCTACAAAGGTGGGGTTTCCACGTAAAATCGTTATCTTCTCCATGGATTGCTTGTGGATTATTTGTATGCTTGGACCGTTCCTCAACAATTGTTGTCCCCAAATTATCGTTCCTGCCTTCTGTTTTGTAGGAGCCAAGATCAATATCATTTTCTTCAGTAATCACCTTGAGCCCAGCACTGTCATTTCATGGCAATGCTAATAGTATTTTCTTTAGGAATCATGCCAAGTTCTCGGTAATTTCATTTCATGGAAATGTTGTACTGCGAAAGATAGGAAATTCTTTCAGAACACTGATGGCAGGAAAGTGGAGAGAAATCATATTCTTGGGTATGAAGGGAAAATGGCTGGGAAGGAGGAGAAAAACTAATTCTTGGAATTAAAATGGAAAAAAACTAAAGTGAAGGGTAAAAATCCTTTTTACTTCCTCATCTTTAGTAGGGAAAATCCGGACAGGAAGCGAACTTTGTATGAGAAGTAAATGATGTTTTTTTTCGCACTTGAGTTATCGACACAGAAGATCAACCAATTTGCCCTTTATCGAATTCAATTTATGTTTTTTTCATACTTTCCCCATATTTTCCAAAAATCTGGACTGCTTCGTAGAAAGAGATGAAAGGAAAAGTTGGCTTGACTTTGTTCTTTCTGTAAAGATACATTTTGGTGTTTTGTAGAGAGAGAACGTCTCCTTTCCCTTCTCACTTTATTAGTGAACTTTTAGGGGGGCTGATGGCTGCACATACCATACGCATACACCCACGCTCTGTACCTTTTATTTCATCTCCCCCTTTTTTGCTGCCCGGAGGTCTTTCTCTATCCTCTGTATTGAGAGCAGAAAGCTGGAGCATGTGATTCATGCAGGGGAATCGCCTTGTTAAGGCTTTACTGGTGAAACTAGATCTCCTTGACAATCTTTGCCAAAGTATGCCTCTGCGGACTTTCGGCTTTGTCTGGAGGTTGGTCTCCTTAATCATCCTCTCCCAGTGAAGTACATGGGAATCCCCCTAACACCTGCTAGGGGAAGGACGTATGCTGTTCAGTTGCTCACTGATCGGGTTAGGACCTTGTTTTGCGGTTGGAAAGCAAGGTCTTTAACCCTCGTTGGTCGGCTGCAATTGCTGAGATCGGTTATATCGGGTGTGTGCCTTTTCTAGGCCTCTGGAATTCTCATCCCCGTTGGGACGATTAAGAAAGTCGATGCTACTATGTGCTGACTTCCTTTGGGCGTATGGTTCACATCACGTTAAATGGGACGTGGTTTGCTTGCCCAAGGATGAGGGGGAACTGAGCTTGCGCTCTCTTATTTCCATTCGTGAGGCAATGGTTATGGCATGGTGCTGGAATGTCCTAAATGCTAAAAAAATCAATCTTGGTAAGTTACATGCGGGACGGATACTTAAGTTGTCGTGACTTTTTCCTTTGCACAAGGGCGAGTTGGGACTCTCGTTTGGAAAGCTATTCTTGACGTACGGCAGCGGCTAGCTCTGCCAACGATCCCTACTGTTGACGATCTAAGGTCTCCCAAAAGCCGTTTTCCTACAAGGAGGCTTTTGAAGTGCTTAGGAAAAGAGATGAGCCAGTGGCTTGGGCTCACCTCCTGTGGAACAATAGGGTGGTGCCGAAGCATGCTTGCACCCTATACCGTGCAATCCTGGACCAGCTCCCAACTCTTGACAGGCTTTCAAAACATAGCTTTGCGACTAGCTGGGGATGTTACCTATGTGGCCTGCATCCGGAAACCCAAGATCACATTTTTTTACAACTGCGCTTTCTCTGCCGATGTCTGGGCCGAGGTGGGCAGTGCCCTTGAGCTGCAAGCGCTTGCGGCTACTGATCTGAATCTTTTACTGGATTGTTGTGTCAAGTTAGCCTGCGACACGAAAAAAGGCCACGGTTGTCCTCACTGCGACAACTTGGGTCATTTGGGCTGAACGTAATGCAAGATGGGCTTCTTCGAGGCTCACCCCGCCACCGAAACGGCAAAAAGAATCATTGACATGGCGAATGCTGCAACAAGTTGTGAACCTCTTAGCTGATTGCAACGCTGTTGCCCTGCAGCTTCTTTTTTTTTTTGAATTAGATTGTTATGTTGCAAGCTCTCATGTAACTATTTTTTTTTTGACTTTTAATATACGCGTAGAAAATACCCAGCAAAAAAATCCTTACAATGGTCAGTTTAGTCGGATCAATAGTTTCGGTGGGATACGTTAGAAAGATTATCCTTTTTGTTTGATAATGGTGACGTGTGTTAAAGAATATCTTTTCCTTTGTAGATTCGTTGAATACGTCAGCATTGATGTTAAATACAAGTAGATAAATAAAGGGATTTTAACCTACATGCTTTGTATATTTTCGTAAATTACATTTTTGACCCATCTATAATTTCCAGCATCATATCTATATAGTTACTAACCATTATATGCGATGCCTTTGTAATGGTGGTCGAGGTATAAACGGAATTCACAATAGAGAGGTCAGAGTATAATTTGAAAGTATGGATGAATTAGAATGTAATTAGCAAAGTACAAAGGTGTATGGGGTTATGAAAGTATAAGGTGAATGAGTGTAAAAATCATACAAATGAACTTAACCAAAGGCGGTGAGGTAATTTTACAAAATATTTTTAATTTTTGATATTAATTCAGGCATAAATCAGTATTTCTTTCTGCAAAATCCCCCAAAAAATATTTTTGTAATCGGTACATAATTTTTATTTTTAATCCTTTTATTTTCGGCAAGAGACGAAGCTAGACTTGTAAGAGTGAGTTCTGTTTCGTGCAATAAAATAGTGTTCTCTCAGTAACATATGAAACCGCCTGATTTATTGACTCAAACAACGTCATTCCTTATTACAAAAAGGTGACGATGGATGGTAGAGCAGTGTGCATTCACTTTAAAAGACTCGAGTTCGAATCTCAGTGGGATGCTCCGGACCTTTGAAACTACCGTGCCTATTATTAAAAAAAAGGTGACAATTAGGGATGCAAACGATTATTGATATATCCATGTCCAATCTGTTACCGTATCCGTTTTATATAGATTTTGACATCTGTATCCGTATCCGTTTTAAAATGGATACGTATATGGATATCGTTTTGATATCTGCAAATATCCGTATCTGTATATCTGTTTTCGTATATAAATAGTCATAGATTTATTTTTAACCCTATATAACATAATTCTATACCTTCTTTTATCATATTTGTATAATTTTTATGATACAAACACATTTAGTAAATTTATATCTCGTGTTTTTCATCTAATTCATATATATTTGAGTCGATTCTATTGACTATTTCTAACATTACTCGTATGCGATCAATATCCGTTTTACATCATATCCGTTTTTAAGGATATGGTAAGATAGTTTTAATGCTCGTTAATATCCATATCCGTATCCGTATTCGTATTTAAAAATGAATAAGGATACAGTAATACCTATATCCGTATCCCTCTCCGTACATTTACATCCCTAGTGACGATGGATGAAAATGGAAGCCAGGAACACATGGTGGTTGGTGGAAGCAATGTAGCTGTGGTTGTGAGAGTTAATGTTTGGATTGGTCACGTTTAAGACGCTGCAAATAAACGAAAGCTGGAATGGAATCAATAGTAGAAAGGAACTGAGATGGGAATGGAATCATTGGAATGTAATCCCTTTGGCATTTCTTAGTTTGGGTGGGGTTAGAAAGCGACCTCATGGTGTTGCTAAGATTACCCTATACATACCTTTTATTAAAAAAGTTAGAATAACATATAATAACATCTAAATAAAAAATCAGTGCTAATTTTGTCGTTTGTATTATCGTAATCTCCAGAGGATCTCATAGAATTTAAATTATTTTTTAAATATTTTTTTGTATTGCATAGTACTAGAAAAGATGACAATATATTTATAAAGGAAAAGATATGTTGTCCTTTTCCTCAGAGCGTGTACTTGTAGGAACTGTAGGTTCCACTGAACTACAGTTGCATATTTTGATTGATATTTTGAGTAAGTTTGTTCCCTATGCATAGTATATGTATTTGATTTTAAGGATTTTTATCTCACGAAATAAATTACTTTCTCGACCTTTGAAACATCGATATTTCTCTCTCGATACCATAAATTTGCTAACTTTTATCGTATAAACCATGCATTAATTCTCATCTATTTGGTTGCTAAACTAACTGAATTTTGTGAGTTTTTTTCCATATATACCCATTTTGTTTATCAAAATTACAAAAAATACCATCCCCCCTCACCCTCGCCTACTCGATGACATCCCCTCCTCTGCTTTTCCTCCCCCATTCCGACCTCAATTACCACCTCCTTTTCTTCCACCGCTCCTCCCCTCTGTCCGATGTAACCTTGATTGCCTCCTCTCCTCCATCTTCTACACCTCCTCCCCCGCTGACCAAGTCAGCTCCAAGGTATGTCAGCTCGACCTCGCGGTTTGAAGAGCGCGAGCATCTCAAAGGTCCTTTGCCTCCTCTCCTCCGCCTATTGTGACTCCGACCGCCTCCTCCCATTCATCTCCTTCACCTCCTCCCCCATCCACCGGGTCAGCTCCAAGGTTCGCCAGCTCAACCTTGCGGTCTAAACAACGCGAGCAGCTCCAAGGTCCCTTGCCTCCTCTCATATGCTCATTCTGACTCCAGCCGCCTCTTCTCCTCCGTCTCCTCTACCTCCTCCCTCGTCGATCGGGTCAGCTCCAAGGTCCGACAGATCGACCTCGCAGTTTGAACAACGTGAGCTACGCGAGCAACTCCAAGGTCCTCCATCTCCACCCGCTCTGACTCTAGCCACCTCCTCTCCTCCAGATCTACATCTCCTACCTCTGCAAGTTGATCCCCTACAGCTCCCCATCTGATTTTGTAGAAGAAGATGATGAAGAATGGGGGAGGAGAAGGAGAGAGGGAGATGGAAGATCTACTGTCTGATTTTCTTTGGTTAGATTAACTTGAGTTTAACTCAAGTAATCGACTTCAATAAAGTTAAAGTTACCGGTAGGGTCTGTGCTGTAAGACAGAGTAAGTGTACGAGGTCGAGGGAGGAATATCAATGTGTCGAAGGTCGAGAAAGTAATTTACAATGATTATAAGATTCGTATGTTACTCAGAGTGATTTGCTGTGGTCAACTGTTCCGACTCGAATATGTTTACTCGCCCCTTTGCTAGAACATCAAAGAATTTTGGTGTTCTTCAGAGAGAATGGCTGCAGCCAATGGCATTCTTGGAGCTTTGGAAACATATAATTCTGAGACGTCAGTATGAAGTCTTTGGACCCATGTTGAGAGCTCTCTGGAACCCCGACCAACTCTTGCCATGGTCGCAAGATGATCCAGTCTCGTTTGCTGTTGACTGGGCCCCAGCCAACTGTTGTCCGGACCCCTTGGCACTGACATCTTGCTCGTCAGCTGCTCACTTGAGATGGCATTCTTTGTATCCATTTGTTTTCTCCCTTCAGCTTTCTGTGCAGACTTCCACAAACGTGATGATTTACTTGGGATCCGTGTCGGCAAATAGGGATGAAAATAGATCAGATACATTTATTTTCATATTCATATTCGCTTTATCTCTATCGAATACGGATACAAATATGATTCGGATATGCATTAAGGAAACCATATCTGCAAATATGGATACGAATTCGAATCGGATATATATCGAATCCGAATGCGGATAGAATAAAGTGGGGACCCGAATACGGATCGAGTAAAGAGTTAATCCAAATATGAAACGAATAAAGAGTGAATCAAAATATGGATCCAATAAATATGAAATCCGAATACGGATCGAATGGAGATCATATACGATTACAAATTGAATTTTTTTTATCAAAGTTCATAATGATTTTTAAAAAACAGCAACCAAATATAAACAAATTGCATCATGACAAAAAGGAGCATTGAGGTGACATGTGTTCTTGACCAGAAGCAAAAGAAAGATAGGATTTCGTAACTGTTGTTCGTGCACATCCCCAAATAAACAGAAGTTTATTAATATCATTAACATATTTTATTATATAATGGGTAATACTACTATTATAACATGGAGTTGTAGCTTATATTAAATTAACTAATATACAAAAATATTAAATATTGGATTCGGATATCCCAACCCGGATATTCAAGTCATTACCATATTCGTATCCGTATAAGAAAAATTTTTATAATCCATATCCGATCCGTATTCGCTTAATATTCAGATACAGATATCCATATCCGGTAATTTTTCAAATACAGAAAGTGAATATTCGGATATATCCGTTTTCTTCCCTATCGGCAAATTGTCTGCTGCTCGGTCTGTCTCCAGCGGCAAATGATTTGCCGTGCGGGAAAATCGTTTGTTGTGCCATGTGGATGGCTACAACATGCATCTACGGAGAAAATCAGGATTTCCGCCCCCTCCCGTCCGTCTGCATAACACGGCAAACCATTTACCACACCACAACAAATGATTTGTCGATATATGTATGTTCTGGGCAATATTTTCACGCGGTCTCCATTTTTTGAAAAATTCCCCCCCTCCCCATTCACGTAAACTGCCCACTATACTACTCACCCTAATTTATTAATGCATGCTTCCGTAATAGACAGCATGTGATGTGAACATGTAGATTGCCACAATCCTTTTCAACCTCAAATACAGATGCTGATATAAATAAGGATTTAATGGGCTGCCCCAGCTGCCCCGCCTCCTTGTTTCGACGTTTTTATTTTATTTTTTGAAAAATATCGTCATGTATATTCAATCTTTATATCACTCTTATATGTCATTCAAATTTTGTCGGAAACAGACTCATACGGCCTCCATCGAGATGGTGTCGATTTAAAAAATCATGTTACCGTTAAAAAATGATTGTTTGGATGAAGGTCGTAGGAGTCTCTGTTTCTGACGAAATTCGAACGGTATATAGGAGGAATATAGTGATGAATATACATGGCGATATTTTTTGAAAAAAATAAAAAAATATCGAAAATGATGCGAAGACAGCCATGTAAATAAATATGGATTGAGATATTTGTTAAACGGACGAGGATAATCATCAAATGGGTACGGATTTCCCGCTAGATATTAGATGCCGTATAACATGTTTATATATTTAAGCAACTCATAATGTCAGCAATATTGTAGCCTTGTGTAAAGAGGAAGTGGGGGTTAGGTAATAGGAAGTATAGTTAAAGTGTATATTTTTTTTATTATTTTATTTAATTGCGTAATATGTATATGAACATTCACACAATTGTATGATTTAAACAGGGGTGGGGAGTATGGACCAAGGTGCATGTAAGTCCACATTCACTGGGTCACAAATATGTCTCTTTTTTAAAATGAAATCTTAGAAGATTTACTTAGATGATAAGTAGAATATTTGTTCCAAAATTCATGTAAAATAAGTAGTCCTAACATATCCATTTATAAGGGGTTTATTTCATCAATTTTAAGACATTAAAATTTGCTGGTCTTGATGATCGAATATAGGTCTTGAATTAAATTGATTTTAAAATGACATGATGGAAACATATGGTGATCTACATGCTCCAAGGTTTTATTTAAAAAAACAAAAAAAAAGATGTTTGTGACATCAATGTATAGTAGACTTACATATACCTTGATGCATACTCCCCAACCCCATTTAAATGTATACTTCAGTGCAGTTGTCTCATTCGTAGAAGCAATGCAGTGATGGTTGGGTACATCAAAAGGAGGATTATACTCTTCTTAAAGTCAATCTACGATAAACTTAACAGAGTTCTCCTTTTTCCCTTATTGGAGTAATCATTATCAGTGTTGTCCATGACATTTCACGGGTCCTGGGCAAAAGAAAAAAAATGAGCCCTTATAAAAAAAATTGATGATCATCGTGCCTTTATATAATTCCATTAAATTTTAGACTTTATCATTGAGTTGTTCACTGAAAATTCCATTCTATAAGAATTCATTTTTTGATGAATTGTTTCATCGAAAAATCGATTCCACAAAGGACTCATTTTTCAACGAGTTGTTTCGAAAAAATCAATTCCACAAGGGCTCATTTTTCGGTGAGTTATTTTACTAAAAATCTGATTCTACTCGGCCTCATTAGGACATATACTATTTTTCCTAAACTCTGCATACATGTAAAAAAGTTGATGGATCCTAAGCCATTGCACTCGGAAACTACCCTCGAGGACGATCCTTCGTTATTTATAGTTATATATCTGCCACAGATACGTTTGTGTGTGTGCGTCCACAGAGGAATATTAGGACAAATGTCGTCAAAATGTTTATGTACACATCCATATTAACCAAAAATTATAGAATATTTTTTATATCCATTTCCGTTCAAATTTTGAACCGATATCCATATTTATGTTTATATATGCCAAATTTTAAAATTCATATCCATATTGTTTAAAACAACCGGTATGGTTGCAAACAGATACATACATTTTCATCTAAATTCGTCGAGTTTTCCTCAACCATAGTCTAAGGTGTAGAACCATGGACTTGAGGAGTTAAGAACTTGACTTAACAAAGTCTCACAACCTCTTGTCAATATTTATGGAGACTCTCGGGTCGATGGTGATGCTTTCAATAAACACTCATGCTAGGAGTGTTCATGGTAATTGGGTTATTAGATTGGACGATTATCAGATCTAATTCATGTAATTTGACCTTAAATATTTGGATATCCAATAGGATAGTCCCGATCGGTCTTGATAACATCGACACCTTTGAGTCAGATTCTCCTATCTGGTACCCTTTGACATCCATAGATGATCGATCTAATGCATATGCCATGAACTTTTAACAGCGGGATGAAATCACGGGAGAATGCCTCTCAACAGTCGGATAATCTGTTATCTCCCCCCCCCCCCTCTCAATGAATACAGGTGGCGTAGGGCTTCTTATATAGCTCTAGCAGTAAAACCAAGTCTTACTCATATGCGATGTGTTGTATTCAAAGTTGTATTTAGACTTTAATTGGAAAGTCTATGTAATTACAATTGGCATTCAATTTGGTTTCAATTGGGAAACCAAATGGTTTGGAGGGAAAGTTGGGAATTCCCAAATTTGAAATATGGGAGTTTGGGTGGAAGTTTAGTCCCACACCGGGGAGAACTAAACTTTTTGGTGGACTTATGTATGAGTTCACAACCCAAGCTCTTGTAGCAATAGTAGAGAGGAGGAATGAAGGACCACACGCGCGCGCGCGCTCCGCTCCGTCTCCGGCTCGGGCTCGGGCTCGGGAGAGTCAATTCGGATCTCGATACTTTTGCTGTAGATTTCATTTGGTAAGTCGATTAAATTAATCGTGTACGATTAATTTGGTAAGCCGACTTAAATGAGAATTCAACTCGCCATTATGGGCGCGTTTTTTGGGATCCGAAAGGATGCGTTTTCGGGACGCATTTTTGGAAACCAAAGGTCGCGTTTTTAGGACGCGAGCCCCTCTATTTATATCCCTCACTTGACTCGGTTTTTCTTCACTCGCAAGAAAAACCTCTCTCACGCCGTCTCTCTTTGGTTCTTCCTCTCGCGGACGAACGTCTTCCTCTTCTCCTCTCTCGGCTGCAGTTCTCTGAGGTACAATCGAGGACGATCCCGTTGGTGTGCGCCGACGACGATCGTGAACCGTCGTATCCTGGGAGCGGATCGCCAGTACCCTACGCACCGGTATTGTGGGGGCGATATCTTCTCTAAGGACAGTCCATTTTCATGGACGCTTCGGTGACTTCTAAACTAATCTCTGTTTTATTTTGCTTGCTGCAATACGTTTATTCCTTTACCCTTTCTGGATCATGCCCGTGTTTGTGTTTCTGTTCTTTTAATCGGTTCCTGCTTACATTGAATAATCGGATAATGATTGGGAAACATATGATTAATATGATTTTAATCTGTATCGTTTCTCTGTTAATTCATTTGGATCCGATTTTATACTGTTTAATGTATGAACTGGTAATCTTATTTACAACAATCTTAGAGAAGATATTACGAACCGATTCTAGAATGTCGGAAACAATGTTTAAATCGAGGGTAGATATGACGGGTATGCCTGAAAAATTCGGTGGACAGAATTTTAAGCGTTGGCAACAACGCATGAGGATCTGGTTAACCACCATAGGGTTAATCTCGATACTTGAAACCGACTGTCCTACGGTGGAGGCGGAAAACCCCTCACCCGATAGCCATAAGGCGCAATCTGCGTGGAAGGAACGCGACCGTATATGTCATGGTTGCATCTTGTTGGCTCTGTCCAACACGTTGTTTGACGTATATTGTTCATCCACGCAGACTGCGAAGGGGCTATGGGAAGATTTGGATCGGAAGTATATCACCGAAGATCTCGGTATTGAGAAATACTCCGTAGCCAAATTCTTGAAGTTTTCCATGGCCGAAGGGAAGTCTGTTTCTGAACAGGCACACGAGTTTTTACTCTTGCTCCATGGTTTAGAGGATGCCGAAATGAAACTTCCAGAGAAGTTTCAGGTCATGTGCATCATAGAGAAATTTCCCAAGTCGTGGGAAGACTTCGGTATGACCCTGAAACACAGAAAGGGGAAAATTTCTATGGATGACTTGATGGTGGCTATTGCCATAGAGGAGGAACACAGGAAACAAAAACCTGTGCTTCCTGTTGATATTTAGGCTAAGGTCAATTTTATGACCTCGAAGGGCAAAGATAAAAAGGGAAAGGGTCCCAATAACAATAAAATGAAACCAAAGGGCAAGATCTAGAAAAAGGCAAAGAATAAACCCTGCTGGCACTGTAATCGGGTTGGCCATTGGAAGAAGGAATGTCCGTCCTTGAATGCTCAACCTAAGGCTACAGACGGGAGTCTACAAGTGAACATGATCACTATGGGACTCGGGGCTAGCGAGGGGTATGTCTCTGTAAAACCTGAACTATACCATATCCATGATCCAAATGAGTGGCTCGTGGATACGGGAGCCAATGTGAACATATGTTCTGACAGAACATTGTTTTCTTCTTATCAGACCTGCAGCGGTGGGACTGTGAAGATGGGGAACGATTCTGCGGCCAGGGTGCTAGGGTCAGGACAAGTCAACTTGAGGTTCTCCTCTGGACGTGTCTGGACGTTGCACAGGGTGCTGCATGTTCCTAACATTAAGAAGAATGTTTTATCCGGCTCTATCTTAGTTAGAAATGGTTTTGAATTAAACTTTAAATGTAATAAAGTTGTTATTCTGAGACATGGTGTCTTTTATGGTAAAGGCTATTTGGCTGACTTTGATTTGTTATTTAGAATTAGATGTGATTCAGTAAACATTAATGAATTGAATGTTTTGAATGCTGAATATTCTAGTTCTGTGTCTCAAGTTGTGAATAATCTTGAATCTTGTGATCTGTGGCATGGTAGATTGGGTCATGTAAATCTAAATTCGATTAAAAGGATGATGAATTTAGAATTGATTCCTAAACACACAATTGATAAAACTCAAAAATGTGAGATATGTGTGCAAGCAAAGACACCTAGGAAGTCTTTTCAGTCTGTCTCTAGAGATAGCGAGATCTTGGATCTAGTGCACACGGATATCTGTGAGTTTAATGGTGTGTTGACGCGAGACAATAAGAAATACTTTATCACCTTTATAGATGATGGCAGTAGATATTGTTATGTATATCTAATGAAAACCAAGGATGAAGCCTTAGAGAAATTTCTTATCTTTAAGAATGAGGCTGAGACACAAACAGGAAAAGTGCTTAAACGCCTTAGGTCAGATAGAGGAGGTGAATATACCTCTAACTTATTTGATGAACAATGCAAATCTTTTGGCATAGTTCATGAAGTTACGGCCCCATATTCACCGCAATCAAATGGGATAGAAGAACGGAAAAATAGAACCTTAACTGACATGATCAATGCTCTCCTACAGAGTTCTGGACTTCCAACCTATATGTGGGGAGAAGCCTTGAATACGGCTTGCCATATTTTGAATAGGGTGCCTCCAAGACATATGGAAAAATGTCCCTTTGAACTTTGGAGAAATAGGAAACCGAGTTTAAGATATCTCAAAGTGTGGGGCTGTCTCGCTAAGGTTTTAGTCTCAGAACACAAGAGAAAGAAACTTGGTCCTAAAACTGTTGATGCGGTCTTCTTAGGTTACTTAGAAAATAGCTATGCATATAGGTTCTTGGTAATTCGGTCCGAGATACCGGGCATAGATGTCAACACTATTGTTGAACTCCGTGATACTACCTTCTTTGAGGATGTCTTTCCATTAAAGACTGGGATTCCTCAGAATCTGACCATTGAGGGCGCCTCTACATCAGGATCTATTCCAGATCAAGTGGAAAGGATATCGAATGTGGGGGTTGAGACTCAACCTGAACCCAATAATCTCTCTGATGAGATTGAGCCAAGGAGGAGTAAGAGACCTCGGATAGCCAAGGATCTGGGTAGCTTCTGTCTGAAATTCCCATGGTAGGTCAGCATGTTCCTGCGATCTCGGTACATTGTGATAATATGACCACAATTGCCAAGATCAAGAGTTCAAAGTTCAACCAGAAAACAAGGAGACACATACAAATCAAACTTAAGACGTTAAGGGATTTGGTGTCTCGAGGAGTGTTGGCTGTGGATTTTGTAGGATCCAAAGACAACACGGCAGATCCGTTGACTAAGGGACTTGATAGATCTTTAGTCCTAAAGTCTAGGCTTGGGATGGGACTGAGACCCATTGGGAGTTCCTCTACAGTAGCAACCCAACCTATCTGAGTGGAGATCCCACAAAGTAGGTTCAATGTGGTAATAACAAGCTGTTTGGAGAACTGGTTGGCACTCTAAGTTTAATGCGTAAGCATGAGTGTCTTATCCCTGGAAGCCTGAGTACCATTTAAGCTGCGAGTTTAGGAAGAGCGTAGGCTCTGAATGGGTTCAAGCCTTTGGGCAGGATGTTAGCAGTGCATCCTTGGAGAACGCCACCTATGTGAGTGCTACTGTGGGCCGCAGTTAAAGGAAGAGGGTCTTTCCTGAACACACTCATGAAACAGGATAAGGGTGCATGGCCTTTATGTTGGACATGTAAGCCCACGGCGAGCCATTATATAATAAATGTTATTGCAAATATCATTCCCTGATCTGAAATGAAGAATAAATAATTTGCATAATAGGTCCCTCTGTACAATTAGGGTTATGTACCATGGCTGTCTTAATGATCATACAGCTGTTGATTCAATGATTGAATCATAGAAGCTTGTGCTTGGATGAATATCTAAAGAGTTAGATTGAGGACTCATCAAGCACCGTCAGATGATTGTTAAGATGTGATCTCCAGCCTGAGTAGGAGATGGCAATCCTTTTCTCACATAGGCTGATATCTGACCGACCTCTTGATGCAGGTCCTCTGCATAGGAATAGAGATTCGGAGGTGTCAGATTAGTTAGGTCAAAGAGTTGACTTAACGAGATCGAGATAACCTAAGTCTTATGTTGAATGCTGTCACAGCATAGGCACGCATCCTCTGACCGGAGACAGATGTATTGCTATATGTCTGAGTATGTACATTTGGCAGACCAATAGGTTGATGACCTAACCAAGGTCTATACACCGGCGCGCTGGTGTGCATGTAAGGGCATATGAGTAATACGATCTCTCAAAGGGATCATACAGGTTCACTACTGAACCGGAAGACATGAGCTCACTCATGAGATATTGGGAAGAATCAAATTCCGTGCACGGTCGTCTTGCTTTGGAAGCTTGACTGAATTTGTAGGTTTGATATATACTTTTGGAAAGTATATGATCAAGACCTAGGTATGATATATGCTTTTGGAAAGTATATGATCGATACCAAATCCCAATGATCAAATGAGAAACTTAGTGATCAATCCCTGAAGAAGACAGTGTAAAATAGATCTTGATCTTCGGGTTGACCATGGGTCTTCCAGTATGCAGGATGTACAGGTATTGGGAATACCTGAAGGGTGATGTGATCATAAACGATTGTATATCCATGACGCTTCCATTCCGAGGGAGTGATGAAACAGGTCTGGATTTTAGTGACTCCTTTCAGTAGAGAAGCAATCCGATCTTAGTCCAAGTGTTGGACATTGGTCTGAATGAGATTCAGATCCAATGAGAAGATTGGATTTGCGGTCTTGATTTAATCAAGCATCTGTGGGAGGTCCGTAAGATCTGGATTTGAGATAAGATCTCAATATCCAAGTCACTATACGTGGAATAATACAATCGCCCTGTCCTTATCTCCAAGTATCTGCGGAGAAAGCACATTATTCTTGAAAGGGTTCAAGAATAATTCTTTTGATGAAATATCCAAGCAAGGACTTGATGATTAAATGAGATTTAATTATCAAGCTTAAATATGAATATGATTCATATTGTGAGAATGATTATCTAAGATAATTAAATGGGATTTAATTATCAAGGATTAAGAGAATGTGGATAACACTATCCATGATATATGTGTGTTATAAATATGATTTATAATATACATATAATAAGAGAGAGAATTTATGTAAATAGCATTTGTTAATTAATAATGTGGATTGGATTCACATTTGTTAATTAATTGGAAATGCAATTTACTAACTAGTTTGGGTTGTGAATATGATTCACATAATATTCAATGGCATGATTGAAATATTCACAAATTAATTTAGAATTATTTTTGTGAATATTTTTTTGTGATTAATTAAGGAATAATTAAATAAATAAAATGGAGCAATAACCACCTTCATAGGTGGCGTCACCCATGAATGGTTCATGGGTGACGCCCCCCCTTTTAGGAGGGTGGTTAGCTCCATTACATTTATCATATTATCTCTTAGTTAATTAATGTTTAAATTGATGTTGTTGTTTTTAACCAACAACAAATCATGGCCATTGATTTATCATGGACCAAGCATATCCCTTGGATCCATGTGTCCCATGGATTGAGATCCATTGGATCCTAAACTAGTATATAAGGAGGGCTAGGGTAGCCTCTCCATGGTACATCATTAAGAGTTGTACAAGGTGACAACTCTCTCTCTCTCTCTCTTTCTCATTCTCGCCCTCTCTCTTTTTCTCTTCTCCATTAAGTGGCCGTCCACTTTGTGTTGAGAAAGGAGGGACTCTCGGCTTCTTCTTCGACGACTCGTGGATCTCCATCTTCTTTGGAGTTCTTTACTCTAAAGGAAGACGACGGATTTTGTTTGACGAAATCGGGGGAGCCATCGCTTGGATCTTCATCGAGGATTGCGGGAAGGAACGTGACTCATCATAGCGCCCGCAAGTGCGTTCTTCGTGGATCGGACTTAAGATAGGAGTATCTCTACTTTGGGATCTCGCGATCACAACCACGCTTCAAGAGGTATTCCTTGTACTTTGTGGTTTGATGAAACGATCCGAGAAGTGTTCTCGTGATCATGTGGTTTCATCTTTAAAGTTAAAATTTTAATTTCCGCTGCATCTAGCAACTAGTGCGACTAGTTGCTCCGATTGCATACGATGCGATCGACACGCTTCCGTGATGCGCTTGAGGATACTCAATATCCTTCAGTGGTATCAGAGCCAGGTTGAATAAGGTTTTGGATATGATCCTTGAACCTTAGACGATTTGGTTCTTGAAAGGGTTGCGAAATTTTTACTGCATTTCAATTTTCGCACCTCTGTCTAATTGAATTTTTCGGCACCGTTTAAAATGTTTAAACACGAAATTTTCAATTGTATTTTGTTCCCCATTAAACAAGGAAACCATGGGACTTGAGTTTACTAAATTTGGACTTTATTTGCTCAAGATATGGCTTTTTGAATATGACTATATTCACTGTTGCGGGAACTGCGAATTTGAACGTGATTAATGAGATAATTACGGTTTTAATCCGCCTTGAAATGCGTGAATTATCACTTGGGTTCTTTAATAAATCAAATAGGCAATCTTTGGAAACTGAGTTTGCATTTTTTGGATTTAAATTGATCAAGATAAGTTAATTTTAGTGATTGGGGGTAACTGCTGGAAATTAACAATTTCTTGATCTTGAACCTTGTGATATGTCATTCAATTATCATGATGAAAATTAATTGTTAATTTTCTGGAATAATTAGTGATAAATATTTGTGAAATATTTAAAGAAATAATTATTTCATTGAATGACACTTGCCTAAACTACAATGATGAGATATTAGATCTTGATCATTGGTTCATCAACAAACATTGCCTTCATGAAAACTATAGTTTATCCTACAATAGTTGTAGGACAACTTTTACATGAAAAACCCTTTTACTTGAATAGGATTGGGGATTTGTCTAGCAAATCTCCTTATAATCAAAAATGTTTTGATTTATATTTATGGTATAATTTCGGTTGAAAAACCGATGAACATCTCAAAGTACATGATGGTCTATCTGGTATTATCCTTTCCCGAGGCGGATGTGGTGCCTAGTCGGAGAGCATTGGGGTCGCGGGTTGCAACGTATGTGGTCCGTCCCACTCTCGTCGGTACTGGCCATGACAACGGGTAGGGACTGTATAATACTGGAGACAGACAATGTGTATTTTTCTAATTATTAAAATTCGAATAATACGTATTTTGAGATAATACCTACTATTCAAGTAAAAGACATGTTTGTTGATTGATGATTGGATTGATGATTAATTTAATGTGATTAAATTAATTATATCCAATAAACACTCTATTATGAATAGATGTGTATTTCCCTTGGAAGAATTAATTATGTGAATATGATTCACAATAATTAATTACAATTTGAATATGAGGTGGAGGATCACATAAGTGACATCCATGGTCTCCCGTCAAGGCAAAGGATTTCGTCGCCAGTTGTTGTGTATAGGAGACGCCTGTCCGAAGTGACAGATCCTATACATGATTTAATTGGATCGGGTTCTTTGCTTCTCGAAAGAGTAAGGTCGTATACGTAGTGACCCCAATATCGGGTCCTCATATTATTGGGGCGATATTGGATTGCGTATAGCGAGTATTAAGCCTGTTGACGGTTGGTTCAATTAATGACGGGTCAACATCATCTTAGGGGTGGTGGGCCCGGGTGTTAAAGACCGAATTGGGAAATGCAAGTTGGACTTGCAAGGCGGAATGTGTTCCCGCTTCTTTTTATCCGAGTTGTAGGTTCTCATATTATTGGGATGCAACAAAGATAGGAAAGGAGATCCCAGATCTTGCTAGAGGTATAATGGTAAGAATATCTCTTACATTGAAAGTGATTAAGGGAATGAACTTTCAGTGTTGACAAGGCAAGACAACTTTGATATAAAAATTCCTAAATCAAAGTAAAATATGTATATATATAATATATACCCTTATGCAAATTTCTTATTTCAGATAATCCTTCATTAAACCCACTCAATGTTATACTCAATGATAACCAGTAAAAATATCTTGGATTGGACTCATGATCCAGATATTGTACTTGCAATTGGACACATAATGTATGTGGTTGCAGTGTGCAAATCCCCTCAACATAATGAGGAATGGCAATTAAATAAGACAATAAGACATCACCTTAGGGTTTGTATGTCTCTATAGTCTTGATCTTTCATCGAGTGTACCTTGGAAGTGACATGTCGATGGTGATCGTAATTGTCGGATAATCCTTATAAAATAAAAGAAGATATTTTGGCATACATATGTGCTCTAGACATTTAATCATGAATGACATGGTTCTCTGCATTATGCAGAATGGTGGCTCAAAAGAGATGATGTATTCAAAATGTTTGAATACCTACCTGAACCTAAGTCTCTAAGAGTTAAGAAGTATGAAGATATGATGAGTGTCATCATTCTATTATCTATACTCTAGTCATTCATGAAGCTTCATGATATTCATATTGTATGAATTTAATGAAGCATGTATAAATGTTGAAATGCTCTTGTATTGAAATCCTTAGAATTCAACATAAGAGATTCTTTGTCTTGAACAATGGTTGTTTATAGATGAAGAGAGTGCAGTGGAAGCATGGGTCGGACCCGAGTAAGAAGGAAAATCAAAGAGTTGACCTACTTCTGTGACTTCCATATGACATCCAAAGAGTTGGATGAATGCCAATACTGCAATAAGTTGATGTGTTGATAGTATGACTATCAAGTCTATCTAAAATCCTTAGTGAAGGACTCAGATAGAGCATCAGAATAATCTACATATAATCATTGACTCTGACTTTATTATAAGATAAAGTCTGACAATTGTATCTCAATCTTCTAATGACATTTGCAATTGGTTGCATATATATATTAGAAGATTAGAAATTTGATCTTAATGTTTAGTAGTCATCTACATGGATATTGATGTAATTGTTGCACCAATCTCTGTTGGATAGATGGACTTCATATTCTCAGTGGGAGAGCCCTTAGTCTTAGAGAATGACTCTATGACCTAGATATTAGAATACCCTCATTGTTTGTTTCTAAATGTTGGAAATAAACATGAATTCTGAGATATAACTATCATAAAGAGTTATGATGGGAATATTTCAGATAGTAATCTAACATCTAGTGGACTCCACAAAATTAGAAAATTAATGAATGGTTCATTAAGATTTCTAGCACTGAAAATCAAACCTCATAAGATCAATAGGAGGATGAAGATCATTTGATAATGATCTGACATCAAGCCTTGGACATTTGTCTATTGATTTGATCAATAGACTAGTAAGATATGAAACTTTAGAATGTCTAAAAATTTCAAATCTTACATACTTGTGAATATTGTATTCAAAGTAAAATGTCCAATACACCCTTCTCTGGGAATGGTGTTAGATGTCGAGGTATTCAAGATCTCATACATATTGATGGATGTAGATCATCTATATCATAGTAAACATTATGGATATATGATATCTATTGATGATTATGTATGATATGAGATTTCTTCTCTTCACCTGAGAAACCTTTGAAATGTTCAAAGATTTCACAATTTTGGTTTAGAACCAAAGTTTGAAGAAAGATGAAATGAATTTGATCTAACCTAGGTAGCTTGTACCTATTAGATAAAATTCAAAGAATACCTTATGGAGATATGAATACCATTTCTATCTCAATCCTCCTAATACACCTAAACTCAATGGAGTTGTAGGGTGATACAATTGAATCATGTGTGACATGATTTGATCAATGATGAATTTTAGCATAATTTCCTCTTAGTTTCCAAGTATATATGTGTAGTAGAGACTACAATATATATCCTTAATAAGATTCCATGCATGTAAGCTGGAATCTAGCACTTGAGAGTGCTACTTCATTAGGAAAATAAAGGATGGTATTGGATACCTACTTTATGACCTTGAGATTCTTAAAAGATCTCATTTCTGAGAATGTGATTCTTAGAGGATGACTCTCTTGAGAATCAAGATGAAAATGAAGTGAAGGAACTCATTTAATCTTGAGATGACAATGAGGCTCCTGAAATCAGAAACTAAAAGGATAATTAAAGATGAAACATTAATACCTCTTCAAATGAGTTTGAGGATGTATTCCATGTGTCAGTTAAGTCTGACAATGATCGGACTTTATGTGATGAAGCTCCTGAGGATCATGACATGGAAAGATGGATATTAGCAATAAAGTCTAAAGTAGACTTCATATACAAAGTGTTGTACATGGACCCTCGAGGATCCACCTATAAGGGTTTGACCCGTTAAGGTGTAAATGGATCTTCAAGAGAAAGGGAACCTGATGAGAAGGTAGAGACCTTCAAAGCTCGGTTCGTAGCCATAAGCTACACATCGAAAGAGAAGACATTGCTTGCAATGAGACTTGCTCTTCGGTAACCATGCTTAAATCATCAGAATATTGCTAACCTTAGCTACACAACTTGACGATTGCATCTTCAGGATGTAATTCAAGATTGCATTCCTCTAAGAATACCTCTCGGAGGATATTCACATGAAGTAACCCCAGGGCTTCATGATTTTGGAAAGTAAGGTGTGAAAGCTAAAGAAATCCATCTGTGGACTCAAATAAGCTTCTTGTTGTTGAAACATAAGATTTGATGAAATTATAAATGTTATGATTTCAAATAGAATCTTGATGTACCATGTGAAGCTTAGTGGGAGTGCCATTGTGTTCATCGTGCTAAATGTAGATAATATCCTAATCATTTGGAATGATATAAGGATGAGAATAAGTGTTTTATAGACTGGCTATTCCATACCTTGAGATATGATCTCAAGAATACCTCTTAGATCTTAGTTCTGAAGTTGTTCAGAAGCAAAGAAGAGAGGGTATTGGGACTGTCACATTTGTAGTATACCTTGGACATATTCCATTCTTGGAAATTCTAAGAAAGGCTTCCTTCCCTTGAGATTTGGTACTGATCTATCTAAAGGGATAGCACCTCAAAGAGTTGAGGAAGTGAATGCTAGAACTGCTTGCACTTGTGCATCAGTTTGAGAAGCTAAGTGTATACTAGATGTGAACAAAAGCTAGATATCTGCCATGCAGTGGGAGTACTAAACTGTTACTAATCCTATTATGGAGAGAAAACACTTGATTGCAGTAATAATAAAATCTTCAAAGATGACAAGGCTTTAAAGATAGTGATTTCTAAGTCTTATTTTCAAGAAGTTAAGACTTTATAGATAGAGATCTAAAAGGTCTTAACTGTGGATACCTTGAGAGATAGTGATCTCCCGGAATAAGGGTATTCTGATAAGGATTATGGAAATACTGGTTATAATAGTGTCAAGGACACTATATCTGCTTTGACTAGATTGAGTATAGGTTGCATTAGATGCAACATTCGCATTGGATGCGAGCACTGTTACCTAGGGATATGCAAGTGCCGTAAAAGGACTTGGCATAGTCTTTTGGGAATAGAGTGACTGATCAGCTTACCTAGCTATTTCTAAAATAGCCTATGATTGTCACATGAGTGTGAGTTTAAATGATTAGCCCATTAATGGCTCTTTGGGCTAGTGAGAGATTGTTGGACATGTGAGCCCACGGCGAGCCATTATGCAATAAATGTTATTGCAAATATCATTCCCTGATCTGAAATGAAGAATAAATAATTTGCATAATAGGTCCCTCTGTACAATTAGGGTTATGTACCATGGTTGTCTTAATGATCATACAGCTATTGATTCAATGATTGAATCATAGAGGCTGGTGCTTGGATGAATATCTAAAGAGTTAGATTGAGGACTCATCAAGCACCGTCAGATGATTGTTAAGATGTGATCTCCAGCCTGAGTAGGAGATGGTAATCCTTTTCTCACATAGGCTGATATCTGACCGACCTCTTGATGCAGATCCTCTGCATAGGAATAGAGATTCGGAGGTGTCAGATTAGTTAGGTCAAAGAGTTGACTTAACGAAATCGAGATAACCTAAGTCCTATGTTGAATGCTGTCACAGCATAGGCACGCATCCTCTGACCGGAGACAGATGTATTGCTATATGTCTGAGTATGTACATTTGGCAGACCAATAGGTTGATGACCTAACCAAGGTCTATACACCGGCGCGCTGGTGTGCATGTAAGGGCATATGAGTAATACGATCTCTCAAAGGGATCATACAGGTTCACTACTGAACCAGAAGACATGAGCTCACTCATGAGATATTGGGAAGAATCAAATTCCGTGCACGGTCGTCTTGCTTTGGAAGCTTGACTGAATTTGTAGGTTTGATATATACTTTTGGAAAGTATATGATCAAGACCTAGGTATGATATATGCTTTTGGAAAGTATATGATCGATACCAAATCCCAATGATCAAATGAGAAACTTAGTGATCAATCCCTGAAGAAGATAGTGTAAAATAGATCTTGATCTTCGGGTTGACCATGGGTCATCCAGTATGCAGGATGTACAGGTATTGGGAATACCTGAAGGGTGATGTGATCATAAACGATTGTATATCCATGACGCTTCCATTCCGAGGGAGTGATGAAACAGGTCTGGATTTTAGTGACTCCTTTCAGTAGAGAAGCAATCCGATCTTAGTCCAAGTGTTGGACATTGGTCTGAATGAGATTCAGATCCAATGAGAAGATTGGATTTGCGGTCTTGATTTAATCAAGCATCTGTGGGAGGTCCGTAAGATCTGGATTTGAGATAAGATCTCAATATCCAAGTCACTATACGTGGAATAATACAATCGCCCTGTCCTTATCTCCAAGTATCTGCGGAGAAAGCACATTATTCTTGAAAGGGTTAAAGAATAATTCTTTTGATGAAATATCCAAGCAAGGACTTGATGATTAAATGAGATTTAATTATCAAGCTTAAATATGAATATAATTCATATTGTGAAAATGATTATCTAAGATAATTAAATGGGATTTAATTATCAAGGATTAAGAGAATGTGGATAACACTATCCATGATATATGTGTGTTATAAATATGATTTATAATATACATATAATAAGAGAGAGAATTTATGTAAATAGCATTTGTTAATTAATAATGTGGATTGGATTCACATTTGTTAATTAATTGGAAATGCAATTTACTAACTAGTTTGGGTTGTGAATATGATTCACATAATATTCAATGGCATGATTGAAATATTCACAAATTAATTTAGAATTATTTTTGTGAATATTTTTTTGTGATTAATTAAGGAATAATTAAATAAATAAAATGGAGCAATAACCACCTTCATAGGTGGCGTCACCCATGAATGGTTCATGGGTGACGCCCCCCCCCCCTTTTAGGAGGGTGGTTAGCTCCATTACATTTATCATATTATCTCTTAGTTAATTAATGTTTAAATTGATGTTGTTGTTTTTAACCAACAACAAATCATGGCCATTGATTTATCATGGACCAAGCATATCCCTTGGATCCATGTGTCCCATGGATTGAGATCCATTGGATCCTAAACTAGTATATAAGGAGGGCTAGGGTAGCCTCTCCATGGTACATCATTAAGAGTTGTACAAGGTGACAACTCTCTCTCTCTCTCTTTCTCATTCTCGCCCTCTCTCTTTTTCTCTTCTCCATTAAGTGGCCGTCCACTTTGTGTTGAGAAAGGAGGGACTCTCGGCTTCTTCTTCGACGACTCGTGGATCTCCATCTTCTTTGGAGTTCTTTACTCTAAAGGAAGACGACGGATTTCGTTTGACGAAATCGGGGGAGCCATCGCTTGGATCTTCATCGAGGATTGCGGGAAGGAACGTGACTCATCATCGCGCCCGCAAGTGCGTTATTCGTGGATCGCGCCCGCAACCCAACCTTAATCAAGAGGCTTCCAATTCCTCTATTTCTCTAGACTCTCTCTGATATACGTATAAACTAAAGGATATGAGATTAGTGTTGACTGCAATTTCGAGAGTAGAGTCAAATCTTCACCCAAAATCTTGGTCCGAGAAAATCTCCTAAGGACCCAATCCTCAGCACTAGGGAATAAATCCGATCTTGCACTCAGTCCACCGTCTCTTTAGTTGTCAGACTTATAAAATGTGGATGGCAGGCCAGAAATGGAGGGCATGGGATTGTGTCAATTCTTCTCTCCCTTTCATTGGAACAAGGATTCTCTCTAGTGCCTTTTACGCAACACATTTTTTTTGGTGTTGATCAGTGCGTCCGTCAAGAGAAGTTGGAGCCGTGTGCACTTGTTTTCCTGGGAGTACACCGGGGTGTGTCTCTTTTGAGTACCTATCGTACCTTCGACACCCAGACTTGTAGCATTTACGATGCAGAGCCCTTTTTTGGTGCAAGCCCGACTCCTGGTCCTAATAGCGGTGGTCCAAGTGGACACTTTTGAAATGGTTGGGAGCGCTCGCCTTTGGTGGAAGCTCTTTTATATTTGACTTTGTGGAATGAGAGCTTTTCTTTGGAATTTCATTGACTTGTATAATTTTTGGCTAGCTCCACTGCTTTTACCAAGAGTTGGCGCACACTGATCAACAATTTTTTTTATTTATATCACACCCAGGCACTTAGGTCAAATGTCAAGAGATTAGTATAAGAATTAAGTTCTCATACTGGCTAATATTGCTGACACTCAGGTTTCCTGAAGCCTTCAAAGATTTTATCCCATCCTCGAGCATCATTAGATCAAATCCAAACTTGACTTCCTCATCCCAATCCCTCAGGTGAAAAATCAACTCATCTCAATCAAAACCGCAGTCGTGCATGTGATGTGCTGATCATATTCTCTTTTGTCTGAGACTAAGCATGGAATATAGCATGCAAATCTAGAGACCTAGGGGAATGTGGATGATTAAGTCTAAGACCCTGATGGTTAAGGCTGGTTAACCGCAAATCTCAAAGACCTCAAAAAGCTAAGTCTTCTTGACCAATTCAGATCCTGGGTGAAAGTGTAAGAGTAGAGGTTTAATCCAACTTCTTCATTCAAAAACACATTTTTTTTTAATTTTTCTCATTTTTATGGGTTTTAGTTTTTAGAGTTAAAACACAGGTTAGACTCAACTTTTCTTGATAAAAGATTTTCAAAACCATGTCACAAAAGATTTTCAAAACATTTTTCAAAAAGATTTTTCAAAACAAGAAAAACTCATTTTCTTTCAAATCATTTTTGAAAATATTTTTTATCAAAATAGTGTAACACAGTTAGAAAAGCCGTGAAATCTTTTGAGTTCTCTTAGTCCAACGAATTTTACCTTAGCCAAAAAGTTTTTAATTTTTTTCAAAATTTTCAGATATTTAGCTAAAGTAAATAAATTGTATGTACGGTATACCCCCCTATCCTTAAACTTTGCTATGTCCTCATAGTACTAGATGTTATGAGTCCATAGGTCCATTTAAGTACAGAGAAATATACGGGAGCTAAGAGGGACTCCCCCCTATACTTAGGTTAGAAATAACCTAAGTATAAAGGCAAGAAAAGAGGAGTAGAGAAAATCACGGGGACTTGGGTCCCCCCTATACTTAGGCTGAGATTAGCCTAAGTATAAAGATGGAAATTGATGTTGGAAGAGACCCAAGGTGAACGAAGAAGAGGGATGGATTTACAAGTGAGTGGCTGAATCTTGGAGATGAAATGGAGTGACTACGGTTTTGGGGTTGTGTGTCGCAACAAAGAGGCTCAATCAAGCAAGCAAACCCTTAGTTTCACCAACTCGCACATGAAACCAACCAAAGTTGGTTTATTATCTTGTCTATTTTATTGGTGATAAAACATTTGATTTTTACGCAAAGAAAAGATGTGAAGTGAAAATCATTGTGTAAGCGAGGGTATTGCTCTCCCAAAACCGAATTTTACTCCATTTTTGGTTGACTTGCAATTAACAGTCCCAATTTTATTTTAGGTTATCACTGAATTATGGTTAGCACAAAATCAAGAAGTCATCGTCTATCGTTCATTCCCTTTTTCCATTTAACCTAGGTGATCAAGCTAGGAAAACGAAAGCCGCGAAAAAACATGTATCGAAGAATCCGCGATCTAGGCTAAGCGGGAAATCATGCAGTGATTTGACAAAAACACGTAAAAAACGGCGGCTGTTTTGAAAACCAAATCTAACATGCATGCAAGTCGAAAAAGCCGCACCTAATCATGCATCTATTAGCGATGATTAATCTTCATTAATTTTTAGCTACGTGATGCGAGATTATGTGCGTCTATCATTTAGTGTGGCCTACCTACGATCAAGCACATAAAAATATGAAAGATAAAGTGAGCTCGGAGAGCCGCGTGCCTAGTCCTAGGTCGACACTCAAGTGGGGACGATCCCCACACAACCACCATCGTTCGATTACAATCGCGAGTCTTCGATCGAAGACCGCTGTAAAAGACGAGTTTATTATAAAAAATAAATGCGACACTTTTTTTTTCTTTTCTTTCTTATCGACTCCAAGCATGCTTCTGCGGCTCCTCGCAGCGGGGAGTATCCAGCTCCTCGCCTCCTTGATCACCAAGGGCCCTGCCACAGAAACAGTAGTTAGATTCCAAATAAGAGAGAAAAAATTTTATATGCAAAATATGTGGTTAATTGACCTATAAAAAGGAACACTAAATTAAACACACAAAAATCCAAAAAATAAAAGAAATGAGCCGTGTCCCCGGCAACGGCGCCATTTGACGAGCCGAAAAATCGGCCCTTTAATAATGTGTTTTTAGCACATGTAATCGTCATCGTAGTCGGGCCGATTTTGGTCGTCAAAAGATCACCACATTTAAAGATATGCCATAAATCAAAATGAGGCGATCGAAGATTTTATTTTACTTGGCAAGAAACCAAGGTCGAACTCAGGGACACGAGCCTCTCTCGTAATCATCGGATTTAAGTGTGTTTAATTAAGCGTTGAGTTAAAGGTATATAGGTCAAAACATGCAAAGACAATGACAAGACATGTCATTAAAATTAAACATGCATTTTTTTATCATTTTTTTATTATGCAAATAAATGACATGAAATGCAATGAGAATGTAATGGAAATATGCCCGAAGTTAATAATGATGAGCAAAATTTAATATGAGTCAATTTCAGATTTGCTTACAATGTCAAGCTTGATCGATAATGTTAACAAGGCATAAGTTACTAATAAGGGACACATGGCAGATACAATAATACCTAAAAATTCAAGTGTCCAAAATGCAAAACTTAATATGCCATTAAGAAGTACATAAAACAAGCTTTCAAATGAGACTGAAATCAACTGAAACGGAAACGTGATGCTCAAGATATGCATAAAGAAAGACAAGGGCATAAGTGCAAGAAAACATGAAATGATAACTACAAAAAGGTCCCTGGAAGGGACTAAAAAGAAATAAAAATTAGGCGCGAGACCTTCCCTGTAATTTACCCGAACGCGCGGGGACCTTTTTGCAAATATGGAGAAGTTCGAGGGCTCCTCCGCAAATTGCCCAGAAGGCACGCGTCAGGCACGCGCCTTCGAGGCTCGGAAGTCGGCTCGGAATCAGCGGAGGTTCGGACTAGCTTCGGCGAAGGCTCGGATGGTACGAGGCTTGGCGCAGGCTCGTGGAGGCTCGGAGATAGCCAGGCCTATAGGTCCGGATGGCAGGCTCGGTGAAGATGTGGCTCTGACACGTGGCTGCATCGGGTCCGTTGGATCGAAAAGATCCAACGACGAAGGAGGACGTCGACGTGGCTTCTCATTGGCCGTTGGATGACCTCCGGGGCGGAGCATCCAACGGTCACTGTTCCTCCTTCTTCGGCCGAAGGCGGGCGGCGCAATCTGGGCTCCGGCGAAGGGCTACCTCCTCCGCCGCTTGTTATTCGTCGCCATGGATCTCCCCGAAGCTAGATGGATGACCGTTGAGGAAGCCCGGAGCTCGGGGAATATGCAGAAGCCTCTGGCGTTGCTCGCCGAGGCTTGGTGAACAGCTACGGCGTTGATGAAGTTAGCTGCGGCAGAGTTCCGGCCATTGAAAGCTCACGAAGACCTGCAGTGTTAGGCCAAATAGTCGAAGCAGAAAATGTGCGTGCGTGCGACATGGAGTGAAGTGGGAGCTCGTAGGGGCGAAGAGAGCGAGGAGCTCGGAGCTCCTCCGCCGCGAGGGCGGAGGAGGTGGTCGGAGGCGATGGGGGGTATGGAAGAAGGGGAGGATGAGCGGAAGCATGCGCGTGAGAGGGTGAATGATGGTGAAGCTAAGAGGGGGTTTAATGGAGAGCGAAAACAACCGGAGGCGCCTAATTAAAGCAGAGAAAAAGAAGAGAAATTCAAAGGGGGAAAAGAGCACTTACCGGTGATCGGGCGGAGGAAGTGGCCTGGGCTTGAGCTCGGAGATGAGCTCGGGGTCTTCGCACGTGCTGGACGGCCGTCCCAGCGAGCTCGGGCGGCGAAATGGCGCCGCAGCTCCACCGTTGAAGGCGGAGGGTCTCACCAGGGGGTGTCGTCGTCTTCGCTCGATCCGGCCACCTCCCCCTGTCACTGGGAGGTGGCGGAGGGCTGGGCGAGCCCCCGTGTAAAGGTGGACATCGGGAAAAGTGGGAGGAGGTGGCGTATTTGAAGGTTGGACTCGGCGGGGCTATGGTGGAAATGTGGGTTTCGAGGGAGAAATGGGGCGAGTGGAGAGGTGTGCGTGGTTCTTGGAGGAGTGCGCGGGGGAGAAGGATGATCAGGGCAAGTCGTGGGGCGGCTGGCGAGATGAGAGGTGGCCGGAGGTGGTCAAAATAATGGGAAGGGGGCGAGGTGTTCGTGCACTGGATCGTGGGAGAGAGGGATGAATCGAAGGTTGACGATGGCCGCTGGCCGTTGGATCTGGAGATCCAACGGTGGAGATCTAAGCGCGAACGAGTGGGCAGGATGGGAGATCGGGTGATGTGATCGACGGGATCGGGTGTTGCCACGTGTCGAGCTGGCGTGAGTGCGCTAGCAGACGGCTTGGATTAGAAATTAGGGCTGATCGAGCGGCCGAGGAAAGAGGCGAAAACAGCGGTTGAGATGGAAAGTCGGGGAGTGATCAGGCGGTCTAGGAACGGCCACGTGGCGCACTCTGCACAAGGCGCTGGTGGACGGCTTAGATGAGAAGGAGTTGTCGATCGGATGGCTGAGGGTTGAGGCGCACGTGGAGAAAGAGAAACCGTTGGATCTGAAGGTCATCCAACGGCTATGAACAAGGGCGGAAGCTGCAAGAAGGATCGGGCCACGTGGCTCACCCAGATTGGGCCACGTGGCCCAATCAGATTATTCAGATTGTATTTTTGATTTTTGAAGGCTTATTTGGTCGAATTTGAGAAAACTCAAAACATGAAAGTTGTAGATCTTGATGAGATCTACAAGTTTCATGTTGACCAAAATTCGAAAAGAGATCAAACAAGGGCCCGAAATATTTTTGAAGGTATTTTTAAGTCTAAAAATACCACGAATTTTTGTTTTGTCATTTTTTTGTGGTTTTTAATTTATTTAGGACTCTGTTAATTATAAGACATTAACAGGGATTTATTGACAAACTTTTAAGCAAGGGGGTTAATTATAGGAAATAAAGATGATGAAACTGAGGTTCATCACCTACGCACCGGTATTGTGGGGGCGATATCTTCTCTAAGGACAGTCCATTTTCATGGACGCTTCGGTGACTTCTAAACTAATCTCTGTTTTATTTTGCTTGCTGCAATACGTTTATTCCTTTACCCTTTCTGGATCATGCCTGTGTTTGTGTTTCTGTTCTTTTAATCGGTTCCTGCTTACATTGAATAATCGGATAATGATTGGGAAACATATGATTAATATGATTTTAATCTGTATCGTTTCTCTGTTAATTCATTTGGATCCGATTTTATACTGTTTAATGTATGAACTGGTAATCTTATTTACAACACGATGCGGGACTAAACATTTGATTGTAGTAATTGGATCCCTCTAGGGTCCAATTACCCATCTATAGGCGCATACTCTAACAGTTACAGAGCTCTTGTTGTTCTTGTAATCTGAGTGTCTGGCACTATAATGGAGGGCATAATGAGCGTTAAGAACTCGCCATCGTATGCCCATTTTATAGGCAAACATGGTGAAGAAAAACATGGATTGATGTTCTTGCATTCTTCTTCTCAGGTGGTCGCTTCTCAGGTATAGCAATAAACTTATTTATAAATCTGAGTAAAAACATTTTATGATTGCATTCACCATTGTTGATATAATTCTTATAAAATTACTATATCTTGTGTACCTATTTTACGTGTAAAACATCCTAAACATTCATATTTTAATTAATCTATTAAAAATTCCTATTATTATTCGTTCATGATTCGTATTCGTTTTACATCCATATTCATTTTTTAAGGATATAGTAACACATTTTTCTCATCCATCAATATTCGTATCTGTATTTTAAAATGGATAAAGATATTATTACACATATATTCGTATCCATATCCGATCATTTTCATCCCTAACCGCTCCCGTCTCATTAAATTTAGCATATAATTTACATGTGTTCGTAATCTAAGTAAGAAATAACTACATGTCCAAGGCTGCCAAATTTCTGAATTTTTCCGTGTACATGCGGATCGTGTCTGGGATCAAATAACAGTGGAAGATATACTTGAAGAGGGAGATAGAAACCATTGAGAAACAACTTATGGACAAAGAATGCCATTGGCTGCATTCTTCGTATATGATAATGATCTCATTTGAATCATTGGCTTATATAATATATATACGGTACCTCTATTTCAAGATACACACAATTTATTATTATAATATGCATCAAATTGCAATAATGCCGAGATGCAGCTTAATAAGTGGGCATGTCTTGGGTAAGTGTGTCGGAGATGTACGGACACACATGCGATGGGCTTCGCGGGGGTCCACTAAAAAGGGGGAAGGACATGCACTGGCTCAAAAATATACCTCCACATGTTTCAAAGATGTTAATATTTCAAAAGCTACGCCTGCTAGGTCTATTTTATTACCTGTGCTTGGATGGTTTCGGCAAGTGGCATGATTAGGTCATTCAACTAGTTTATCATATATTAAGGATGCGCAGAGGGGGACGCCGCAAATGGTATAAGAGCGGGTTTTTTCTGATAGTGGAAAGAATTATCCGAAGGAACTTAAGCTGAGAGTGTATAGCTGTCACTGTCACTGAGAATAGATGATGGGTCATGTCGCAACGAGGACATTGCGAATAAAAGTAGGGGGGTTGTAACACACATACGTCACGAGCTTAGGTCTCCAATCCGTTATCGAGGAAAACTGACTCTAACAACTTGTTGGTTATGAGTCCAAATGGATTCATTGACAACCACCCAAAATGCTTAAGTCAAAGTTGTCAAGTAGTAATCCCTACCACTTATAATTCGCTCTCACACTTTGTGAGTTTTAGATGTTGTACTATCCTTGGGGGTATGGGTGTTACAACCTCCCCCACTTATATTCGCAACGTCCTTGTTGCGACATGGTCTATCACCTATTCCCAGTGATAGTGGCGGTTGCACCTTTTAGCTTTGGTCCCTTCGGGTAGCCCTTTCCACTATCAAAGAGAACCTGCTTTGATACCATTTGTGACGTTCCGGGCTTAGGTCTATGGTCCGTTATCGAGGAAAACTTGCCCTAACAACTTGTTGGGTACGAGCCTAGATGGATTCATTGACAACCATCCAAAATGGTTAATCTCGGGTTGTCAAGTAGTAATCCCCACCATTTATCCACTCTCACACATTACAAGTTTTAGATGTGGTACTATCTTTGAGGGTATGGATGCGACAATTTTCTTGTAGAATACGGCATACTTGCCCGCTCGTCTACATACACCGTAACAGGGAGGATTTTTCGACGCGGTGCAAGACGGATCTAGTGTAGGTTTTTTAAAGTAACATCTATTTATCTTTGATAAGAGGTTTCTATCTCGAGGTAAGCTATCTCAGGATGGATGATCACTTCTTTATTAGATCATTCATTATGCATGTGTTTAGAGTACCTATTTATTCCTTATCCCTCATGTCAGTATTCTTTTTTATCTGTCGTTCCTGTATAGAAAATCGTATTTCAAGGTTTTCTGGAATGATGTGGTCATATTAATCTTGTATATGTATATCCATAGTTAATTACGATAAATTATATAAAAGGACTCCAACTATGCGTTGATTTCTGATTAAAGATTTCATTTCTCAAATGTAACGACAGTTTTGGACTTTCAATTTTTACGGTTTAACCTTGACATTTAAAGGTTGCTGAAGCTTAAGAAGGCATTTTATTTGAGGTAAAAAAACAAGGTCAAATCTCTCGTTGTTATATATGAAAAAGCTAGGTCACTAGTTGGTAATCAGCGCATAGTAGAAGTTTTTTTTAATTTACCCTAGTATTTTTTTATTTGTTTAATAGTAAGCTCGGTAATTTCGGAGATCCAGAGCGTACCCTTTGTAATTCGAAACCAGGTCCTTTAAGGGTCGTCAGAAAATTTTCAAGTTCGACATTCGTTCAAATTCGACTAGCTAAAAGTTTGATTCAGATTAGATTTGAAAATAAACGAACCGAACCTGAACACGAGTTTGGGATCAATTAAATAAACGAACCGAACATAAAAAAACATACGTTCGCTCAGGTTCGGTTCGTTAAAAGTTCGATTATATACACACATACATACATAAAAGTATATATGCATACATATTGTATATATAAGGAAAAAAGATATTCTATCATAACATAAAGGTTATTTCCTTATTTTCCTAAACTTATCTAGTCATCCACTCCCTAAGTTCATATTTCCAAAATCCCCACAAAACCCTCCTGCAGGCTACAACACTGCCCTATTCTTAAACGATCCTTTAACAAGCCTAATCGAACTTGAACCTTACCTGAGACGAACCGAACATGATTACGGTTTTCATTTTATCTAGCCGAATCGAACCCGAGCTTGAAATTACGCTAAATGAACCGAACCGAGCTCGGGTTGGTTCGCTCATGTTCAACTCGTTTACACCCCTAGGTATAGGCACACTGTACTACCGCAAGCTAGATCATTCCTTGGGTTCAATTTATCCTAGTATTTATTTTCATTTTTTTTCAAATTAAGTTAGGATTTAAGGTTTAACTTGACGTGGGGTGTTCTCATCAAGCGAAAACATCTATTTCCATCGAAGTTCATGGTAGATGCTCAGTATCATTATCCCAAAACCTTGGATGGAAAATGGGCACCTGCCGATTGTAAGCTGTTGGGTTCTGCCTTTCCGACGCTACTACGTTACATAAGAGTGATTTCTAGACAAAAGTCCTAATTTTCCATACGTTGGAGGAGCATCATTCGAGAAGATTATGTTACGTGTCTCTGTTTGATTTGAGGTCAGCCCAAGGTTTTCCCAAAGCCTTCGAAGTTTGAACTCCACCACCACCAGCCTCGTACGAGCGCAGCAAGCACACATAAGCACGACGGTGGCGCTTCTTCCAACGTCAATTAGGGCCGAACTTGGTCAAGAACTAATGGTTGCAATGCTTCCTGAGGAATCAAATAGGTACGTATGATGCATCAAAGTCTTGCCTTCTTTATTCATTTGCTTATTTTCAAACAAGGCATCTGATAGGGACATCGAATTACTACCACAGCCGTTTGCAGATGACCCTTAAATAACAGCACTTATTGCCTTTTACTGCCTTGCCGTTTCTGCTTACTCCCCTCATTTACTAATTTCCAAACAAACACAGCCACACCTCACCGCACCACATTCACATGATGTACCCACATACGATCTACGGTGGTCAACTACGTCCAAAGACCGAAAATGGACCCTCTCCCTCCGCACCTGACCTCTCCATAGCCATAATAATAAACAACAGAGGTGAGGGGGCACATGAACAACAAGGACTTTGAGAGGAAAAAAGAAGCGGTGTCCTTTTCGGGGCTCCTCTGCTCCCCACCTCCCTCCTCGTCGAGGTCTCCCTCCCAACGCCCACATGAAGCAGCAGCTGCTGCTGCAGCAGCACACCTCTCTTCCAGTGCCACTGTGCAGCACGCACTCCACGCCCGCGCCTCTGTTTCCGCACCCTTAGCGAGAAAGGCCGCGCCTTTCGGGCTCCGCTCGCCCTTCCAGCGTCGCGGCGCTGCACGTACGTCATGCCCGCGCCTCTGTTTCCGCACCCTTAGCAGGAAAGGCCGCACCTTTCGGTCTCTCCTCGCTCTTCCCCTTTGTGGGTACACCTCTCTTTCGGTTGGTGTCGCGCAGGGCAACACGTACACCATGCCTGCGCCTCTGTTTCTGCGGCTTTAGGAAGAAAGGCGGCATCTTTTGGGCTTTGCCCGCTTTTTTCGCTTGTGGGTACCTCGCATTTCTTCTCCATGGAGTCGTCGTTGGACAGCCCGGTGCCCATCGCCACCGCTGCGCCGGTCGTGCCGGAGGAGGAGGCTGCGAGGATCATGCAGAAGAGGTATGAGGGGCTGGTGATGATGCGGAGCAAGGCGGTGAAGGGGAAGGGGGCTTGGTACTGGGCTCACCTGGAACCCATCATGTACCACAACTCAGAAACAGGGCTCCCCAGAGCCGTGAAGCTCCGATGCTCCCTGTGCCACGCAGAGTTCTCCGCGTCGAACCCGTCCCGCACAGCATCGGAGCACCTGAAGCGTGGGACCTGTCCCAATTTCACCTCCTCTGCACCACCCGCTGCCATCGCTGCGGCACAGAGCTCCCCTTCTTCTTCCTCGCCGAGACCCATCTCCGCATTGGCGCCGCCTGTCCAAAACCACCACAACAGGAAGAGATCGTCCCCACTCCAGGGCACTCCATCATATGCTGTAATGCCACTTGCTGTGGTCGACTATGCATCCCCGAGACACCGGCAGCAGGAGCATTTGATGCTGTCCGGAGGGAAAGAGGACCTGGAAGCTCTGGCCATGCTGGAAGATAGTGTTAAGAAGATAAAGAGCCCAAAGGCATTGCCTCACGTGGTTCTCGGAAGAGCTCAGGTGGAGTCGGCGATGACCAACTTCGCAGATTGGATATACGAATCGTGTGGTGCGGTTTCTTTGTCATCGTTGGATCACCCCAAATTCCGGGCTTTTCTCCGGCAGGTCGGGCTTCCCGCATTCCCCTGTGGCGAGCTGATTGGTTCCCGGTTGACAGCACGGTATGAGGAGATGCTGCGTGAGTCTGATGGGAGGATTCACGAGGCATTGTTCTTCCAGATTGCCTCTGATGGCTGGAAGCCGGCCGGGAGCAATGGCGTGGTTAGTCTGACCTTAAATCTTCCCAATGGGACCAGTGTGTTCCACAAGGCGGTGTTTGTTGATCGGAAGGTTCCGTCTAGATTCGCGGAGGGAATCTTGTGGGAGACGGTCACAGAGTTGTGTGGGGGCGAATTGAGGCGGTGTGCGGGCATTGTTTCGAGCAAGTTCAAATTGAAGGCATTGGGGGAGCTTGAGAAGAGGAATCAGTGGATGGTGAACTTGCCTTGTCAGCTTCAGGGTGTCAGCAGCCTTGTCAAAGACTTTGTTCTCGAGCTCCCTCTCTTCCGAGGAGTTGTCGGTAAGTGCAAGAACATCGCGCATTTTTTTGGTACCAGCCCCAAAGCCAATAGCTGCCTCCAGGAGTATACGCTTCGCGAGCAGCTTAATCAGGTCAAGCTGTTGCCAGCATCTTTCGACTCTTCATCGACTGGTGGGGTCCCAGTAACTGGTGATTTCTTGACTGTGATTACATTGCTAGAGGATGTCATGGCCCATGCCAGAGAGCTACACCGGATTGTAATTGATGAAGCGGGTTCGAGATTTAATGATTCGTTTCCAGCCGAGATAGTGAAGGCTATACTTGACCCGAACTTCTGGAATGAATTGGAGGCAGCGCTGTCTCTCGTGAGTCTTACAAGGGAGATGGCTCAGGAAATTGAAGCAGAAAGACCTTTTGTGGGGCAATGTCTGCCAATGTGGGATGAACTGAGGTTGAAGGTTAAGGACTGGTGTGCCAGATACAAGATTGGTGAAGGCCCTGTCAATGAGGTGATCGAGAAAAGGTTCAAAAAAAACTACCACCCTGCCTGGTCAGCAGCGTTTGTGTTGGATCCATTGTACTTGATGAAGGATAGTAGTGGCAAGTATCTTCCTCCGTTCAAGTGTTTGACTCCAGAACAGGTGGAGGATGTCGACAGTTTGATAAGCAGGTTGGTGTCTCCAGAGGAAGCTCACATTGCATTGATGGAACTTTTGAAATGGAGATCGGAAGGACTGGACAGAGACTATGCATTAGCTGTGCAGATTAAACAGCGTGACCCAGCAACCGGCAAGATGAAAATTGCCAATCCATTGAGTAGCCGCCTTGTGTGGGAGTCTCACTTGAGAGAGTTCAAGTCACTTGGTAAGGTTGCTGTGCGTTTGATCTTCCTGCATGCCACTGCTTGTGGGTTTAAGTATAACTTGTCATTCCTAAGGTGGGTTGGTGGTCAGAGACTATCGACAATAAGGCTGGAAAGAGCACAAAAGATGGTATTTATTGCAGCCAATGAGAAGCTAAAGCGCAGGGATTTTTCGAATGAGGAGGAGAAGGATGCAAAATTATTTGGTAGTCGAGACAATGGTACATCTGAAGACGATTTTATGGAAACCGCACCATTGTAACATTTTCTTCTTGCTGTTCATTAGAATTAACTTGTAGGAATTACTGGATTTTTTCCATGAACTTTCCAGCAATCTTTGGCCTTTTGCATTTCCTTGATTTATTTACCTTATTATTCTCTCTGTATATGTTGGGGGCTATGTGTTCTTGTTTTTTTTTTGTGGGGGTGGGTGGGGGATGCTTACGAAAATGTTTACCAGAAAATTCGGGCAGCCAATTCCTAACCATACAGAAGCTTTTCTAAAGTTGTATTCCCAACTCCTTGTGGAATAGCTTGCATGTGCTAAGAAGGTCGTGTACTTGTTCTAGTTCAAAGGTGTGAGAAGTTAGAAGAAGAGCCTTGAGGACTGGGAAAGATGCAACGAAATGTTAGAACGAGACTATTCAGTAGGAAAGGATTTTTCCAGATCAAAGTCCTGGTATGACAAAAAATTGTCTTGTTTGGAAACAGAGAATCCACGTATCTACCCCACTAATAGTAGCAAAGATTTCGCTGTTGATGTCGAATGCCCAACCATCGAATCATGAAGTTGTACCTAAATATGAATATTCGGAGTCTAAGCATTGTTTTGCATAATTTTCTACCATTCTCTTAAACATTCTTTAGATAGCAATAAGAATAGATATTTGTTAGACGCAGGTTAGTCTGTCTAAAGCAATTCTTTTGCATTTGTTTGATGTGATCTTAGAATGAATCATCACCTTCCTTTGGGCTTACACCTATATGATGTACGCCCTTTTTTCTTTAAAAAAAAAATAGATCACCTTCCTTACAGTGACAATTGACAAACTTATATGCAAAATTTTTTGCCTTCATTATAAATGATAAATCCTCATTTGATTATGTGCTGAATTATTATTGCAACATAACAAAATCCAAGTCTTTGTTCATTGCAAGAAAGGTCGGTTACATGATTTTGTTGGTTTTAAATGGATCTCTTCTTTTTTACCATTCATGGACTTTAGCATGTGCATTATTACAAAATTAAAAAAGGAGGGCTGAGCCGTCTGTTGTCCTGCTTTAGTCCACCTTATCAATGACGAAAACGGAGCTTTCATGCCTTGGATCATCAGGTTGGAACCAAAGGAGATCTTTTAATGCAGTTACTATTTTCAATAAAAATTTGAAAGCATTAGCAGGTTACAAGATGTCTTGTATCGTCATTTTGATTACATGCTCCTCTATCAGCAGATCCATTGGCAAATGCAAGTGATATTCGACGTGTGTCCAAATTAAATGCAAATCGATCATCCCATATTCCTTGATTTTTAACGCATTGCTGGCAGGATCTGCTACTGATATTCATTAATAAAACAGGGAGGAATCACCCTTGTAAAATAGCCCAAGTATCCTGAGAACCCCTGTACATTAAAACACACATAAAGCCCGCATACAAACCCCTACTTAGGTCTACTCACTCTTAGAATATTACATATCAAAAGACCTTCAAAATGAGACTAATTTCATTGAAATTGGAGCTTGTATGAGAAACTTGGGTTTTTGGGTCATGTTGTATACTACATATGTATATTTATGTATCTTTGTATTTATGTACCATATTTGACCTCACCTCCGTCTTTGGTCAACATGAAACTTGTAGATCTCATCAAGATCTACAACTTTCATGCCTTTGTCTGATCCGCCTTCGCCCCCCACCGTTGGATCGCGCTTCAGATCCAACGGTCCCTCTGTGACCACGTGCGCTCACTCCCTCAGCCGTCTGATTATCTCCCACTTCTCATCACCACCATCCGATAGCGCAGCGCTCTCAGCCTTCCACGTGGCGTCATCTACGCCGCTCGACCGCGCCCCCGATCCTCTCATCACAGCCGCCCATCTTCCAGCGAGTCTCGACCCTCAGATCGACTCCACCCTTTCATCTGGGCCATCCATTAGCGCCTCGCCCACAGTGCGCCACGCGTCACATCTTGAGCCCTTCGATCGCATTCTCAGCCCTTTCATCTGAGCCGTTAGCTCCCCAATAATCTCAGCCGACCGATCGATCGCCAAGGACTGATCAGGACCGCCCGCCCGCGCCTCGCCACACCGCGCCACGTGGCGCTCTCATGACCCCTCATCTGGGCATTCCAGATCTAATCCTAACCGATCGCTAAGCGTTGATCTCCACCGTTGGATCCCAAGATCCAACGGTGGAGACTTCGTCTCCTACCTCGGGTGCCCCCTCTCTCCCACGATCTCTGCCTTGCGAGAGGGGCACCCCCTTCCTATTCTCGGAAGCACTCCCTCCACCCTCGCCGGCCGCTGACCTTCCCACGACACACCCCACTCATCCCTCTCCCTCGCCAGCTCCCTCAAACACCACCATCTCCGCCACACTCGCCCCACGACAGCCACCAACTTCGCCACTCACCCACTCCAGTCGTCACCTTCATCCTATAAATACCCAGCCTCCGGCCACATTCAGCCCCATCCGCCACTCCAGAGAGGAACCTGGAGCTTGGAGCCTTCGATTTGTGACAGGAATTGAGTGAATCCTTGAGCGAAGACGGCCCTTCTTCTCCGGCGAGATCCACGGTGCCACCGCCGTGTCGCAGCCGCCCTCCGCGTAGCTGCTTGAGCTCGGGGCTTTACCGACCTCTTGAGCGACGACCTGGAGCTCAAATCTGAGCCCCAATCCCCAGGTAATCACCTCCATTACTCCTCCGATCTCGTTCTTCTTTTCCCTTCATCTTCTCCGATTTTATTCCCTGTCCACGATCATCTTCACGCCTCGCCTTCACTCCGCCGAGCTCCGCGTCGAAGCTCTCATCCTCGCTGACCCCTCCGCATCGTCAGACGCTTCACTCCACCGTTCATCGATCACTAGCTCCGCCACTTGGCCGGAGCAACGTCCCCCGACCACCTCACTTCTCCGTAGGCCTCGCCAACCAGTACCATTTCTCCACAATCGCACGCACGAGCCTCGGCTATACGTCTAACACTTGCAGGTACTCCTTTGATCATTGGCCGGAGCCTCACCGGAGCTCTCCTCGAGCTTCATCGACTCAGAGCTCCAGCCCTCCTCCAGGGATCCAGAGACCACCGGAGCCTTCGCCGCGCACTGACGATTCTTCCGAGCGAGGTGGGGGCTGACGAAGCTCACCACCGGAGCTTGACGACCGAGGCGGAGCTCGGCTGCTTTCACCGGAGCGCAGCCCTCTCCTCCGCAGGCGGCGGAGGATCGATAGAGAAGAAGGAGCAGCAACCGTTCGATCCTCTGATCGAACGGCCCTCGCCTCTCCACGTGTCCACTTCGCCGCCCTCATCAGCGACCGTTGGATTGCCCAGGATCTAACGGTGATCAGCCCGCCGCGTCATCAACATTGGGAGAAGACAGGAGCCGTCAGATCATCCCAGATCTGACGTATCTTGATCGAGCCACGCGTCTTCACCGACACCCCTTGGATCCATCTTGATCCAAGGGCCTTCAGGCCGCCACGTCGCCCTATCCGAGCCTCGGCCTCCAAGCCTAGGCTCGGGTAACCCGAAGCTGCACCGAGGCTGGGCCGAACCTCCAGAAGGCCCGAGCCTCCCTCCGAGCCTCCGACGCCCCCCGAACCTAGGCCGCCCCACGTGAGGAGCACGTGCGGCCTGGGTTATTTGCATAGACGCCCTTGGAGCTTTCAGAAATTGCAAAAAGGCCCCTGTGAAGTAGACATCACGTGAGGAGCACGTGGTTCGTGGAGAAATTGCATAGAAGTTCTGCATAGTATCGGTAATTGCATTTTAGTCCCTGTCAGCATATTTACTTATTGAATTTTTAATTTCCAGTATTGCATTTACACCCTTGTGTTTGCACGTGTCCATAGCATGCATTTTTCATCATTTTGAAATTCTAAAAATTGCAAGTTGTTGAGAATTTTGTCCTCTATCTGTTTGTACACGTGTTTGATTTTTGTTGGCTTAATTGAATTATCAATGAATTAATTGGTTCATTTGAGACATATTTTGCCCAGTGATGCCTTTTGATTTTTAATCAATTATCAGTGCCTTCAAAAATCACCAAAAATTCACAGTAGCTTAAGGACATCATTTTTAACACTCCATAAAAATTTCGTATCATTTGCACGCATATCGAGGCCTAAATAAATAGTTTAGTGATTTTCTTAAATTAATTTTAATTAATTCATTTCACAGTGAATTTTAGATCTGTCAATTTTCCTAGGTCCCTGATCATTAGACCTTCCTAGGATAATTTTAGTTCTTGGAAAAATTGTGATTTGATATTTATTAAAAATTAAACACTGAAAATCACTTTGTCTGTTTATTTAATTCACAGAAAATTTATTTTGAGTCGAAAAATTCCAAAAAAATTAGTGTAGGTCATTTTCATCATAAATAACCATCTGGCCAATTTTTATTATTTTTGGACTTCGTTTGATACATCAATTAAATTTAAAGTTAAATTGGCTAAGATTTGTCTGCATATGTCTGCATAAGAAATAAAAAGACCAAAAAGATTCGACCCTCGAATATCAACACTTGAAAATTGTTGTAATCCACCTAAGGAGACAGTTGCCTCCCTGAGATCGACCTTGGACTCCACCAAGTAAAAAAATATCACTGCTTAAAATTGACCAAAATCTGTCTTAAGTGGTTTTTGATCAACCTCTCGTATCCGACTGCAACGAACACTTAAAATTAATTTGGACCATTAATTTGCCCGAATTAACTAAGGGTGCGGGAGCGCACATCAAAATGATCGAAGGCTCCGAGCTCCAGGTTCCTCTCTGGAGTGGCGGATGGGGCTGAATGTGGCCGGAGGCTGGGTATTTATAGGATGAAGGTGACGGCTGGAGTGGGTGAGTGGCGAAGTTGGTGGCTGTCGTGGGGCGAGTGTGGTGGAGATGGTGGTGTTTGAGGGAGCTGGCGAGGGAGAGGGATGAGTGGGGTGTGTCGTGGGAAGGTCAGCGGCCGGCGAGGGTGGAGGGAGTGCTTCCGAGAATAGGAAGGGGTGCCCCTCTCGCAAGGCAGAGATCGTGGGAGAGAGGGGGCACCCGAGGTAGGAGACGAAGTCTCCACCGTTGGATCTTGGGATCCAACGGTGGAGATCAACGCTTAGCGATCGGTTAGGATTAGATCTGGAATGCCCAGATGAGGGGTCATGAGAGCGCCACGTGGCGCGGTGTGGCGAGGCGCGGGCGGGCGGTCCTGATCAGTCCTTGGCGATCGATCGGTCGGCTGAGATTATTGGGGAGCTAACGGCTCAGATGAAAGGGCTGAGAATGCGATCGAAGGGCTTAAGATGTGACGCGTGGCGCACTGTGGGCGAGGCGCTAATGGATGGCCCAGATGAAAGGGTGGAGTCGATCTGAGGGTCGAGACTCGCTGGAAGATGGGCGGCTGTGATGAGAGGATCGGGGGCGCGGTCGAGCGGCGTAGATGACGCCACGTGGAAGGCAGAGAGCGCTGCGCTATCGGATGGTGGTGATGAGAAGTGGGAGATAATCGGACGGCTGAGGGAGTGAGCGCACGTGGTCACAGAGGGACCGTTAGATCTGAAGCGCGATCCAACGGTGGGGGGCGAAGGCGGATCAGACAAAGGGCAGCGGGCCGCGTGGCGCAATCAGAGGGCGCCACGTGGCCTGCTGTGAATGGTTGGAGGAAGAAATGCGTGTAGAGAGAAGAGGAAGCCGAATTTGGAAAAACTCAAAACATGAAAGTTGTAGATCTTGATGAGATCTACAAGTTTCATGTTGACCAAAGACGGAGGTGAGGTCAAATATGGTACATAAATACAAAGATACATAAATATACATATGTAGTATACAACATGACCCAAAAACCCAAGTTTCTCATACAAGCTCCAATTTCAATGAAATTAGTCTCATTTTGAAGGTCTTTTGATATGTAATATTCTAAGAGTGAGTAGACCTAAGTAGGGGTTTGTATGCGGGCTTTATGTGTGTTTTAATGTACAGGGGTTCTCAGGATACTTGGGCTATTTTACAAGGGTGATTCCTCCCTGTTTTATTAATGAATATATATATAGTATAGAGAAGAAGTTATTTTGATGAAGATGTCTTTTACAGGGGATTTTTGGCTTCTTATTTAAATGCAGATGAGCTGCTATAATGCATGAATTATGGATGCATGCATGAGTGTTATTTATGCAAGATAAAAGGAAATATGCCTCTATTTTCTCGGGAACAAGGCTCTATTTTTGACTTTTGATGTGATGAATCACAGATTCATCAACCCCCTATACTTAAACCTTGCTCGTCCCCGAGCAACTAAATGAAATGCAAGAGTGAAATGATTTTGGGTTCCATGCCAAGGTCATGAACAAAAGTTGAAAATGGAGCCTGACTCGACCTTTGGATTAATTGTGTGGCGGAACCTTATTGGGACCTGAACTTAAGACCTAACAGACTTCAAGTTCCACAAGTCTTCTATTCAAGACGCCTTAACAGTCAGGTCAGAATAATTCCTCAAACGCAAATTTCTGATGACTATGATTCTTACTTGTACTGTGTAAGTGAGATATAGCTCTCCATATCAGAAATGACTCGGAACCAGCCTCCTCTAACAAGGTAACTCAATAACCTGGTCCAGTAACTCTTTCCTCGAGGAGCGGGGTATTCTCTTAATTGGTTCATTTGAGACATATTTTGCCCAGTGATGCCTTTTGATTTTTAATCAATTATCAGTGCCTTCAAAAATCACCAAAAAATTCACAGTAGCTTAAGGACATCATTTTTAACACTCCATAAAAATTTCGTATCATTTGCACGCATATCGAGGCCTAAATAATTAGTTTAGTGATTTTCTTAAATTAATTTTAATTAATTCATTTCACAGTGAATTTTAGATCTGTCAATTTTCCTAGGTCCCTGATCATTAGACCTTCCTAGGATAATTTTAGTTCTTGGAAAAATTGTGATTTGATATTTATTAAAAATTAAACACTGAAAATCACTCTGTCTGTTTATTTAATTCACAGAAAATTTATTTTGAGTCGAAAAATTCCAAAAAAATTAGTGTAGGTCATTTTCATCATAAATAACCATCTGGCCAATTTTCATTATTTTTGGACTTCGTTTGATACATCAATTAAATTTAAAGTTAAATTGGCTAAGATTTGTCTGCATATGTCTGCATAAGAAATAAAAAGACCAAAAAGATTCGACCCTCGAATATCAACACTTGAAAATTGCTGTAATCCACCTAAGGAGACAGTTGCCTCCCTGAGATCGACCTTGGACTCCACCAAGTAAAAAAATATCACTGCTTAAAATTGACCAAAATCTGTCTTAAGTGGTTTTTGATCAACCTCTCGTATCCGACTGCAACGAACACTTAAAATTAATTTGGACCATTAATTTGCCCGAATTAACTAAGGGTGCGGGAGCGCACATCAAAATGGCGCCGTTGCCGGGGAGGCACGGCTTAGGTTAATTGTAGCATATTTTTGCAGTGTTTGATTTCTAATCCCCGGGTAGTCTGACCCCCGGTTTTTCTTGTAATTATTTCTCTTATTTGTTTTCTTTTTGCTTTATTTTTGTGTCACTCTCTGACCTCTATTTCATTTTTGTGCGAGGACCGCGAGGAGTCGGCGACGCTTCAAGGACTTAGCATTTAAAGTGTGTTGAGAGAAAGAGAGGCATTGTACTTTTTATTTTATTTTTCTTTTGCATTATTTCCAGCGGTTCCCGTTTGGGAGCTCGCGCGTGTAAATATAGTGGAAACTGTGTCCCGTGTGCTGTGTGGGTGATTGGTAATTTAGCTTGCACTAGCGGCTCCTCGAGCCACTCTAGGACTTGTTTGTGCTCGTAATCAATAGGACCACACATTACACTTAATAGACGCACCTAGACCGCAGGACTTAGTTCAAATTAAACTGTTCTTCACGCTAATAGAACTGCCTGTCTAGGAGCGGCTTTCATCGCCTGCATTCGCATGTAGAATAAAGTTTTCAATTCTGTATTGCATCCTGCATCAAAAAGCGAAGGATCACTGTAAGTATTCTGTACTCAGCATACGCATCATCGATTTCAACTTGCATCGGCTTTTCTCGATTTCCCTCTCTGATTTTCTCACTTAATTTAAAAAGGAAATTGGGACTGTACGATAGGCGTGCTTTGTGGTGATTAATTACAGTGATAACCTAACTTTAAAACTGGGACTGCTAACAGTATTGACCATAAAAAGGGAATAAAAGCTGAAAAATTGTTTGCGGGAGACTAATCCCCGACCTTGTTTTCAGGCTGAGTGAGGGTACCTGAGTGTGTGTGAACACCCTAAGGTAGAGCCCAAATCCCCGTCTTCCATATCACGTTCTAACTGATCCTAGCAAATATCACGAGCCGAATATTTTCAGATTCTTTGACTAGTACCAAGTAGCCTCCGCCTGTCTCAGGTAGATAGGGGCGAAATTGCGGTACTTCGCGACAAGCTGCCAGTAACCCCCCGGGGCGAAGTTCCGGCCTTGTCAGCCTCCGCCTGCTTGCAGGTAGATAGGGGCGTGGTCACTGAGTCCATCGGCTTGGGATAGGAGCGAAGAAAGGAAGGAGCGGCGGTATCTTAGGCGACAGGATAAACAGGGAAGACGCATCCGGCTCTGAGCCGACTTCCCTTTAGGCCGCGTAATCCTTGCTAGATTTGCTTGAAAATCACACTTAAAAACTACAAGATAAATTGGACTCAACTTTGAGTCCTTCACTGTGTTGAGTGTGAATCCAGGGTCTTGGATTGATCTTGTGCTTGCTTCAGGTAGGAGTAAAATCCTATCTTCTTCTTAACCAAGATGAGTAACTGGGGAGATCTCGACGCACCGTTCACTGATCTCTCTATGAGTCCCCCAAGTAACTCGTCTTTTCCGGTCCGAGCACACCTTGGACCACCCAGGACTCATGACCCTCTTGAGTCCTGGTTCCCTCCTGCTCAGGGTGGTTACTCTCAAACCAACCCTTTTATCTCCTCTGAGATTACCGAGGAAGATCATTGCCTCGGTAATCCCTTCCTTGATTCAACCTCTAACACCGACCTTATTTTCCAATCCCCAGAACTAGAGGGAGAAATGCCGCCAAAGATGCCGCCCGATGAGGACCAGATGAGACAAATCCTTAGACGCCTTGCTGAAGCTGAACAGAAAAATGCGGATCTCACTGCACGAATGGGGCGGATAATAGTAGCTGAAGGGATCGACCGACCAATGGTCGATACCTATAACCCGGCGGAGAATGAAATCCAGAATTGGCTAGCACCTGCAGTTCCCGACCAGGCATTCGAGCTGAAGCCCCACTTCCTTAGCCTGCTGCCGAAGTTCAACGGAAACCTCAGTGAAGAGCCGTACACTTTCCTCCGTGACTTCGAACTAGTCTGCAATAATCTGAGCCATCCAAATGTTGGCCAAGATTATATCCGGCTGAAAGCCACCCCGTTTGCCTTAGGAGATAAGGCTGCATATTGGCTGAAAAACCTAGGGGTGGTATGTACTACCTGGATGCAGTTCAAGGACCTATTCTTGAAGAAGTTCTACCCACTCAGTAGAACCAATCAGATGCGGACGAAGATTGCCAGCTTCGCCCAAGGACCCTGCGAACCGTTCCACGAGGCGTGGGACAGGTTCAATGACTTAGTACAGAAATGCCCATGCCACGGCATTTCTAAGGCGATCTTAGTCCAGACCTTGTTCTGCGGCCTAACCCCAGAGATGCAGGGGTTAGTCAGCGCCGCCTGCGGAGGAAGCTATCTGAACAAGAACGAGCACGCCGTGTGGAAAATCCTAGAGCAGATGGCAGAAACCGGCAGGTCACAGGCCACAAGGGCCTATCAGCTGTCTCCCTCGATTCTATCCAATGAGACAACTAGAAGGACTGTTGCAGATCTGACAGAGGACCTCATCCCCAGCATGGGGATGATTGCAGACAAGCTTACCATGGTCGAACAGATCCACAAGAGAGTCGCGGAGATGGAGTCTCTTTCGAGCCTTCCAAAGAAGGTGGAGGAACTCTCTGAAAAGGTAGCCAAGATCAAGCTACCCACCCCTTCTGCACCACCTGTACCTGTACATCGAGTCCATCTTGTACAGGAACAGGCACCGGGGTCTCAGAGCGGCTGGGATCAGACTTACACCCAGCAGAACCATCATGCACCCCCACCAGTGGAGACAGAGTACGAGGAGCCTCCGCCCGTTTACGAGATCAACGGGCTCTGGTATAGCCGTGACCCACTAGTCCGGCAAATCGAGATGGGGAAGGACCAGGCACACCGCCCAACCCCAGTCTACCAGGAAACCAAGCCCGTCACAATCCCGCGATATCAGTCCAGGCCAGAACAGGGGTACCAGCCGCAGCAGCGCACCTACCAACAGGGGCCAGCACCGCCCCAGCAGCAGTATCGGTACGGCCAGCAGGGCCAGTTCAGGACCGCATCCACTCAGCAGCCAGCCCAGCCCACCGAGTTGGAGTCCCTCATCTTGGCGATCCAGACCCTGTCTGATAGGGTCCAGCAGATGCAAAACGACTACCTGGACATGAGAACCGACATCAATCGGGTCTCTCGTGCTCAGGACCAACAAATGGCGCCAAGGACTTCAATTCCCGCACAGGTTCAGGCCAACCCAAATAGCATACAGCAGGGCCAGAACCGACCCCGAGATCAGGTATACTATTCAGATAACTATTTATCTGAACATGAGATCCTTTCGTACGATAATGTTAATCATATGTCCCTCAGGAGCGGAAGGACCGTGACCATACCTGATCGGGCACGGGCACAACAGGAAGGAACCTCCGAAATTCGACCTGAGGAGAATTCGGAGGAGGAAGAGGAGGAGCACCACCGTCACCGCCAGCGGAAGAAGAGGACATCTGAGTCCTCGAAGCACCAGCCCCGCAGTCATCCCGAGTCCGACGACACCGATGAGCCCGCACCTCCATCTGAGGAGGACCAGCCAGAAGAAGCAGAAGAAGCATCACCGGTTTCGCCCAAGCATTTTCCCTTTCGTCAGAGTCAGAGTCAGAGTCTGTATAAAAGTCCGAGTCAGAGTCTTGTTCAGAACTCAGTTTCAGCAGCTAATGAAGATATTTCAGTTCCAGAACCTGAGTTAATAATCCCTTTCCCCCAGGCTCTCAAGGGTGGGAAGAAGAAAAACAAAAAAATCCAAAAAGATGACCCTGAGATGGTTGAGTTTTGTAATAAACACATCAAGGTCACAATCCCCTTTGACAAGTTCGTGGAAATGACCCCTGCATTCCAAAAATATCTTAAGGTGAGATGCACACCTACTAGGGTTAGCAGGAAAACCAAAAGCCGTGTTGAGAAACACGTCCTATCAGTAGCCACGACTTGTGCAATAAAGAACTCGTTTCCTCGGAAACGAAGAGACATGGGTGCACACTATGTAGTGAGTCATGTTGATGACATCGCGTTTGCACGCACTCTCCTGGACAATGGTTCCTCGATCAATTTGATGCTCACAGCCCTCTATGAGCGGCTTAATCTCGGACCTCTTAGGAAATCTAGAGCTATTCTTCAGTTCGCGGACAAATACACTAAGAGGTCTCAAGGAGAGTTAAGGAACATTGTGATCAAAGTCGAGGGGCAAGAATACATGGTGGACTTTACTGTCCTCGATATGGAAACCCCTCGTAATTGGAGAGATTCCCAGATCATTTTGGGTAGGCCCTTCCTCAGAACAGCAGGGGCCTTATTCGATTATAAGAATGGGAAAATTCAGTTCCAAACTCCAGGCGGAGATGAGGAATTAGAGATGAAGCAGACGAGATGGCAGAGACCAGACTCCGAATCCAGCACCGAGTACTCTTCTCTCGAAACAGACCGTGAACATGTAGACTTAGTTGGGCCATGGAGACAGAACCCAGCCAGCACCGATGTGTCCATCTCCTTTGAAGATGATCCAGTGCATGAGTCAGTCTGCGAGATCCTCAGGAACGAGTACAGCTCGGAGCCTGCATCGCCCTACATCTTCGATGACACAGAGGCCCAAGTGGGCCTGTCAGTCCTTACATCCTTAGGACAATCGGAAGATGAGGATGACGAGTCGGACGAGGCGTTTGCCGATTGCATGGAGACCTTTGACGATCCGACTCCAGAGCCGAACTTGGTGGCAGCCACTGCAGAACAGGATCCAGCCACTTCCAACACTGAACCAGATCGGATTGAGCCAGACTTCTTAGACGATCATACCGTCCCTGAGCTCAAGCCCTTACCCACAACCCTGAAATATGCCTTCCTTGCGGGCCAAGACAAGAAATTTCCGGTCATTATCAGTTCGCAATTGACCGAGGAGCAGGAATCTCGCTTGCTAGAGATCCTGGAGAAGAACCGCAAGGCAATAGGCTGGAGCATTTCCGATCTCCACGGGATAAATCCCGCTCTGTGTTCGCACCATATATATTTGGAGAACGAAGCCAAACCCTCCCGTGAATTCCAACGTCGATTGAATCCAAATCTACGAGAGGTTGTGAAGAAAGAGATAGAAAAATGGTGCGACGCGGGTTTTATTTACCCAATCTCCGATTCTAAGTGGGTGGCCCCAATCCATGTTGTCCCGAAAAAGTCGGGAATTCAGACGACCACCAATGAGGACGGAGAGGAGATCGTAACAAGAGTACCCACGTCGTGGCGCGTCTGTGTGGATTACAGACGCCTGAATGCCGCGACGAAAAAGGATCATTTCCCCCTACCATTTATTGATCAGATTTTAGAAAGACTAGCGGGGAAAGAATTCTTTTGTTTTCTTGATGGGTTTCGGGCTACAATCAAGTAGCCATAGCTCCAGAGGACCAGGAAAAGACCACGTTCACATGCCCCTTTGGTACCTATGCTTTCAGGCGCATGCCTTTTGGGCTATGCAATGCTCCAGGTACTTTTCAAAGGTGCATGATTGCTGTATTCGTCGAAATGGTCGGCGAATTCCTGGAAGTCTTCATGGATGACTTCTCGGTCCACGGCGACTCTTTTGATTCCTGCCTTAGGAATCTGGACCGAGTCCTCAAAAGATGTTGTGAGGTCAATCTGGTGCTCTCCTGGGAGAAAAGTCACTTTATGGTGACGGAGGGCATAGTGTTGGGGCATGTCATCTCCAAGAGAGGAATGGAGGTTGACCCTGCCAAGGTGGACGTGATCAGACGACTCCAGCCACCAGCCAACGTACGGCAGTTGCGGTCGTTCCTCGGGCATGTCGGATTTTATCGGAGATTTATAAAGGATTTTTCTAAGATTGCCCGACCGCTAACTGAGCTTTTAGGCAAAGACGCGGAGTTTATTGTCGATCACAAGTGTCTTGAGGCCTTTAAGCGGTTACAAGGAATGATCATGGACGCACCCATCTTACAAGCCCCAGATTGGTCTCTTCCTTTCGAGATCATGACGGACGCCTCAGATTATGCTGTTGGGGCTGTATTGGGACAAAAAAGAGATGGCGTCCCGTTTGCAATTCACTACGCAAGCAAAGTGCTTGATTCTGCTCAGTGTAACTATACAGTTACCGAAAAGGAAATGCTTGCGGTAGTGTTTGCCTTGGACAAATTCAGATCTCATTTAATCGGATCCAAGGTAACTGTGTTCACAGACCACACGGCACTACGATATTTGATGGAGAAGAAGGACGCGAAGGCGCGTCTTCTTCGTTGGATTTTACTTCTCCAGGAGTTTGATTTGGACATCCGTGATAAACCTGGAAAGAAGAACGTAGTAGCCGATCATCTCTCTCGTCTCGAAGATCTTAATACTTCCGAGATTTCCCCGATTCGAGACTCCTTCCCTGACGAGTCGATTTTTGTTATCGACTCATTCCCATGGTATGCCAATATCGTGAACTATCTTGTCTCCAAGAAAGTTCCCGAGGATTGGCCCAAGAGCCAAATTGACCGACTAAGGTCGGACGCTAGACACTACCATTGGGAGGATCCGATCCTTTTCTTTGAAGGACCGGATTGTGTCTGGAGACGGTGTATTCCTCAGGAGGAATACCAGAGTGTCCTTTCTTTATGCCATAGCTTAGAGGCAGGAGGACACCACTCCGGGAAGAGGACCGCATGGAAGGTACTTCAATGTGGCTTTTACTGGCCGACTCTGTTTCGCGATGCCACCGCCTTCGCGAAGTCGTGCCCAGTTTGCCAGAGGATGGGAGGAACCGTTGGTTCCAAGGATGAGATGCCAATGCAGCCAGTCATCATTTGTGATGTCTTTGACGCCTGGGGCATCGATTTCATGGGCCCATTCCCTGTCAGCCACGGGTTTGAATACATCCTTCTTGCGGTTGACTATCTGTCCAGATGGGTGGAGGCTATCCCGACCCGAGCCGCAGACAGCAAGACTGTCTGTAAATTTATCAGAGAGCACATAATCTCTAGGTTCGGGATCCCCAAAATGATGATATCAGATGGGGGTAGCCACTTTGTGAATCGGGAGGTGAAGAAACTCCTGAAGGACTACGGCATCGAACACCGTGTCGCTAGTCCTTACCACCCACAAACCAATGGTATGGCTGAGGTGTCGAATAGGGAGGTGAAAACCATATTGCAAAAGCTCGTCCGCCCAGACAGGAAGGACTGGTCTCAGATCTTGGATCAAGTCCTCTGGGCGTATAGGACGGCTTACAAGACTCCGTTAGGCACCTCCCCATTCCGAATGGTATTCGGAAAGCCGTGCCATTTGCCCGCAGAGTTAGTGCACAAATCAGAATGGGCAATAAAGAAAGTCAACTGGAACACACACCTAGGCCAGAAACAAAGAGACATGGATCTGAATGAGCTTGTGGAAGTCAGAAACCGAGCATACGACAACAGTGTGGTGTACAAGGATAAGGTAAAGCGTTGGCACGATAGATATATCAGACGAAAGACCTTTGTTCCTGGACAGAAGGTATGGTTGTTCAATGCCAGGCTGAAGACTTTCCAAGACAAACTAAAGTCTAAGTGGACGGGACCATTCGTTGTCCGAACGGTGCATGATAGTGGATGTGTCGAGATCTCAGATCTCGCAGATGACGCACCAACATTCCTAGTAAATGGGCAGCTGTTGAAGCACTTCGTCGAATCCAATGAACAGTTAGTCCATGTGGAGGAGATTGTATTCATATGCGAGACAGATACAGCAGATACATCTCAAGCCGCGTATGAGACCTTGCAGCAATGAACTCCAGCCATCAGCAGCATCTTCAAAAGATTCAGACCGACTCAGCTGTATATATATCATTCTTCCTGTATATCCTATCCTTACCTTCACGATTCTAGTAACCCGTCCCCACATCATCGAATCATTATCTCGGACTGTACTTAGGATGACCAGATCCTAAGTATAGGGGGAAGGGGTCACCCGAGTCGATTCACTGTACATTCTCCAGATCACATTGGTCCTTATACTCATTTCCTACCGATACTTAGGCTGACCTAAGCCTAAGTATAGGGGGGACCGATGCCCGCACTGATACTCCTCCATTTCTCCTCTTAACCTCGTCCGCCCCATTTCTGATCTTCTTCTACACTTAGGCTGCCAGAGCCTAAGTATAGGGGGGCGAGACGACTTCTATACTTCTGTTATTTTAGCTCTCCTACGCTTAGCCCGAGCTATGTCTTTTTAGTCGCTTTCGTGCTCTGAGGACATAGCACACGCTAAGTATAGGGGGGCGTGTATATATTACATATATACTTTACCCATAGCTCGTACTTTCGCGTATTTTCGCGCATTTTTGTATATATTTTACAATAATTGTGGGTGGGTAACAATCGAAAAAAAAAACTTTTTGTATACTTGTATAATATGTGTATAATACTTAAAATTCTTGTAAAACATACTTTTGTAAAATTTGTTGTAAAAAAATTGTTGTATACCAGAAAAATAAAACAAAAAGGCTTCTTATTTACTCTTGCACATCATCTCTGCATAAAGAGTCTTGCATCTTCATAGCATGACATCTCATCTCATCTGCATATCTTTGCATATGCAAAGTGAAAAGCTAGTAGGTTCTGAACCAAGTCATGAGTAGATATTGAGGATGGACTTGATTTGACCTTAATCCACCTAATTTCAGAGGAACCTTATAGGGACTGGAGTTAAGATTTCTCAGGTCAAGTGACTTAATTCTTGGAGTCCACAAATCTATGTTCACATGTCATCTTAATTAGTCTAAGTAGAATATCTCGTGCATACGCAGGATTCTTTTAGATAATGACCTAACTTGGACAAGCACAATGCACATAGCTCTTCATTGATGAGGTGTTGAGGAAGTAGTTTCCTTTGGCGTGGGGTAGCATATGAGGGTAGTACTTCTAGGCGGAACCTCTCTTCTTCTTCTAGTGAAGGAAGTGCGTCTCAACTTGGTCTAGTGGTGATGAAGGCTAAGGACGGGATGCTGTGGGTTGCAATAATGCTTCAAAAGAGGGATAGTCTACTGGCTCAAGAGGAAAAACTCCTGATGTATATGCTGCACCTTGAATATAGTTCCAAAAAAAAATGCAAAGAAAGAACTCCAAAAAAAAAAAATCAGACAGGTCCAAGAAAAAGAAGAATACCTGTCGGAGTATGTATATTAGCAAGGAAAATGCAGCTGGATGACTTGGCTACACTGGTCAGGCATCCCGGGATAGGTGGCTACACTGGCCACCGTCCATTCTTTTCTCTACCCCCTCCTCTTGAGTTGGTCGCACTTGAACTTAGAAGGGAATACCCCGCTCCTCGAGGAAAGAGTTACTGGACCAGGTTATTGAGTTACCTTGTTAGAGGAGGCTGGTTCCGAGTCATTTCTGATATGGAGAGCTATATCTCACTTACACAGTACAAGTAAGAATCATAGTCATCAGAAATTTGTGTTTGAGGAATTATTCTGACCTGACTGTTAAGGCGTCTTGAATAGAAGACTTGTGGAACTTGAAGTCTGTTAGGTCTTAAGTTCAGGTCCCAATAAGGTTCCGCCACACAATTAATCCAAAGGTCGAGTCAGGCTCCATTTTCAACTTTTGTTCATGACCTTGGCATGGAACCCAAAATCATTTCACTCTTGCATTTCATTTAGTTGCTCGGGGACGAGCAAGGTTTAAGTATAGGGGGTTGATGAATCTGTGATTCATCACATCAAAAGTCAAAAATAGAGCCTTGTTCCCGAGAAAATAGAGGCATATTTCCTTTTATCTTGCATAAATAACACTCATGCATGCATCCATAATTCATGCATTATAGCAGCTCATCTGCATTTAAATAAGAAGCCAAAAATCCCCTGTAAAAGACATCTTCATCAAAATAACTTCTTCTCTATACTATATATATATATTCATTAATAAAACAGGGAGGAATCACCCTTGTAAAATAGCCCAAGTATCCTGAGAACCCCTGTACATTAAAACACACATAAAGCCCGCATACAAACCCCTACTTAGGTCTACTCACTCTTAGAATATTACATATCAAAAGACCTTCAAAATGAGACTAATTTCATTGAAATTGGAGCTTGTATGAGAAACTTGGGTTTTTGGGTCATGTTGTATACTACATATGTATATTTATGTATCTTTGTATTTATGTACCATATTTGACCTCACCTCCGTCTTTGGTCAACATGAAACTTGTAGATCTCATCAAGATCTACAACTTTCATGTTTTGAGTTTTTCCAAATTCGGCTTCCTCTTCTCTCTACACGCATTTCTTCCTCCAACCATTCACAGCAGGCCACGTGGCGCCCTCTGATTGCGCCACGCGGCCCGCTGCCCTTTGTCTGATCCGCCTTCGCCCCCCACCGTTGGATCGCGCTTCAGATCCAACGGTCCCTCTGTGATCACGTGCGCTCACTCCCTCAGCCGTCCGATTATCTCCCACTTCTCATCACCACCATCCGATAGCGCAGCGCTCTCAGCCTTCCACGTGGCGTCATCTACGCCGCTCGACCGCGCCCCCGATCCTCTCATCACAGCCGCCCATCTTCCAGCGAGTCTCGACCCTCAGATCGACTCCACCCTTTCATCTGGGCCATCCATTAGCGCCTCGCCCACAGTGCGCCACGCGTCACATCTTGAGCCCTTCGATCGCATTCTCAGCCCTTTCATCTGAGCCGTTAGCTCCCCAATAATCTCAGCCAACCGATCGATCGCCAAGGACTGATCAGGACCGCCCGCCCGCGCCTCGCCACACCGCGCCACGTGGCGCTCTCATGACCCCTCATCTGGGCATTCCAGATCTAATCCTAACCGATCGCTAAGCGTTGATCTCCACCGTTGGATCCCAAGATCCAACGGTGGAGACTTCGTCTCCTACCTCGGGTGCCCCCTCTCTCCCACGATCTCTGCCTTGCGAGAGGGGCACCCCCTTCCTATTCTCGGAAGCACTCCCTCCACCCTCGCCGGCCGCTGACCTTCCCACGACACACCCCACTCATCCCTCTCCCTCGTCAGCTCCCTCAAACACCACCATCTCCGCCACACTCGCCCCACGACAGCCACCAACTTCGCCACTCACCCACTCCAGCCGTCACCTTCATCCTATAAATACCCAGCCTCCGGCCACATTCAGCCCCATCCGCCACTCCAGAGAGGAACCTGGAGCTCGGAGCCTTCGATTTGTGACAGGAATTGAGTGAATCCTTGAGCGAAGACGGCCCTTCTTCTCCGGCGAGATCCACGGTGCCACCGCCGTGTCGCAGCCGCCCTCCGCGTAGCTGCTTGAGCTCGGGGCTTTACCGACCTCTTGAGCGACGACCTGGAGCTCAAATCTGAGCCCCAATCCCCAGGTAATCACCTCCATTACTCCTCCGATCTCGTTCTTCTTTTCCCTTCATCTTCTCCGATTTTATTCCCTGTCCACGATCATCTTCACGCCTCGCCTTCACTCCGCCGAGCTCCGCGTCGAAGCTCTCATCCTCGCTGACCCCTCCGCATCGTCAGACGCTTCACTCCACCGTTCATCGATCACTAGCTCCGCCACTTGGCCGGAGCAACGTCCCCCGACCACCTCACTTCTCCGTAGGCCTCGCCAACCAGTACCATTTCTCCACAATCGCACGCACGAGCCTCGGCTATACGTCTAACACTTGCAGGTACTCCTTTGATCATTGGCCGGAGCCTCACCGGAGCTCTCCTCGAGCTTCATCGACTCAGAGCTCCAGCCCTCCTCCAGGGATCCAGAGACCACCGGAGCCTTCGCCGCGCACTGACGATTCTTCCGAGCGAGGTGGGGGCTGACGAAGCTCACCACCGGAGCTTGACGACCGAGGCGGAGCTCGGCTGCTTTCACCGGAGCGCAGCCCTCTCCTCCGCAGGCGGCGGAGGATCGATAGAGAAGAAGGAGCAGCAACCGTTCGATCCTCTGATCGAACGGCCCTCGCCTCTTCACGTGTCCACTTCGCCGCCCTCATCAGCGACCGTTGGATTGCCCAGGATCTAACGGTGATCAGCCCGCCGCGTCATCAACATTGGGAGAAGACAGGAGCCGTCAGATCATCCCAGATCTGACGTATCTTGATCGAGCCACGCGTCTTCACCGACACCCCTTGGATCCATCTTGATCCAAGGGCCTTCAGGCCGCCACGTCGCCCTATCCGAGCCTCGGCCTCCAAGCCTAGGCTCGGGTAACCCGAAGCTGCACCGAGGCTGGGCCGAACCTCCAGAAGGCCCGAGCCTCCCTCCGAGCCTCCGACGCCCCCCGAACCTAGGCCGCCCCACGTGAGGAGCACGTGCGGCCTGGGTTATTTGCATAGACGCCCTTGGAGCTTTCAGAAATTGCAAAAAGGCCCCTGTGAAGCAGACATCACGTGAGGAGCACGTGGTTCGTGGAGAAATTGCATAGAAGTCCTGCATAGTATCGGTAATTGCATTTTAGTCCCTGTCAGCATATTTACTTATTGAATTTTTAATTTCCAGTATTGCATTTACACCCTTGTGTTTGCACGTGTCCATAGCATGCATTTTTCATCATTTTGAAATTCTAAAAATTGCAAGTTGTTGAGAATTTTGTCCTCTATCTGTTTGTACACGTGTTTGATTTTTGTTGGCTTAATTGAATTATCAATGAATTAATTGGTTCATTTGAGACATATTTTGCCCAGTGATGCCTTTTGATTTTTAATCAATTATCAGTGCCTTCAAAAATCACCAAAAATTCACAGTAGCTTAAGGACATCATTTTTAACACTCCATAAAAATTTCGTATCATTTGCACGCATATCGAGGCCTAAATAAATAGTTTAGTGATTTTCTTAAATTAATTTTAATTAATTCATTTCACAGTGAATTTTAGATCTGTCAATTTTCCTAGGTCCCTGATCATTAGACCTTCCTAGGATAATTTTAGTTCTTGGAAAAATTGTGATTTGATATTTATTAAAAATTAAACACTGAAAATCACTCTGTCTGTTTATTTAATTCACAGAAAATTTATTTTGAGTCGAAAAATTCCAAAAAAATTAGTGTAGGTCATTTTCATCATAAATAACCATCTGGCCAATTTTCATTATTTTTGGACTTCGTTTGATACATCAATTAAATTTAAAGTTAAATTGGCTAAGATTTGTCTGCATATGTCTGCATAAGAAATAAAAAGACCAAAAAGATTCGACCCTCGAATATCAACACTTGAAAATTGCTGTAATCCACCTAAGGAGACAGTTGCCTCCCTGAGATCGACCTTGGACTCCACCAAGTAAAAAAATATCACTGCTTAAAATTGACCAAAATCTGTCTTAAGTGGTTTTTGATCAACCTCTCGTATCCGACTGCAATGAACACTTAAAATTAATTTGGACCATTAATTTGCCCGAATTAACTAAGGGTGCGGGAGCGCACATCAAAATGATCGAAGGCTCCGAGCTCCAGGTTCCTCTCTGGAGTGGCGGATGGGGCTGAATGTGGCCGGAGGCTGGGTATTTATAGGATGAAGGTGACGGCTGGAGTGGGTGAGTGGCGAAGTTGGTGGCTGTCGTGGGGCGAGTGTGGCGGAGATGGTGGTGTTTGAGGGAGCTGGCGAGGGAGAGGGATGAGTGGGGTGTGTCGTGGGAAGGTCAGCGGCCGGCGAGGGTGGAGGGAGTGCTTCCGAGAATAGGAAGGGGTGCCCCTCTCGCAAGGCAGAGATCGTGGGAGAGAGGGGGCACCCGAGGTAGGAGACGAAGTCTCCACCGTTGGATCTTGGGATCCAACGGTGGAGATCAACGCTTAGCGATCGGTTAGGATTAGATCTGGAATGCCCAGATGAGGGGTCATGAGAGCGCCACGTGGCGCGGTGTGGCGAGGCGCGGGCGGGCGGTCCTGATCAGTCCTTGGCGATCGATCGGTCGGCTGAGATTATTGGGGAGCTAACGGCTCAGATGAAAGGGCTGAGAATGCGATCGAAGGGCTCAAGATGTGACGCGTGGCGCACTGTGGGCGAGGCGCTAATGGATGGCCCAGATGAAAGGGTGGAGTCGATCTGAGGGTCGAGACTCGCTGGAAGATGGGCGGCTGTGATGAGAGGATCGGGGGCGCGGTCGAGCGGCGTAGATGACGCCACGTGGAAGGCAGAGAGCGCTGCGCTATCGGATGGTGGTGATGAGAAGTGGGAGATAATCGGACGGCTGAGGGAGTGAGCGCACGTGGTCACAGAGGGACCGTTAGATCTGAAGCGCGATCCAACGGTGGGGGGCGAAGGCGGATCAGACAAAGGGCAGCGGGCCGCGTGGCGCAATCAGAGGGCGCCACGTGGCCTGCTGTGAATGGTTGGAGGAAGAAATGCGTGTAGAGAGAAGAGGAAGCCGAATTTGGAAAAACTCAAAACATGAAAGTTGTAGATCTTGATGAGATCTACAAGTTTCATGTTGACCAAAGACGGAGGTGAGGTCAAATATGGTACATAAATACAAAGATACATAAATATACATATGTAGTATACAACATGACCCAAAAACCCAAGTTTCTCATACAAGCTCCAATTTCAATGAAATTAGTCTCATTTTGAAGGTCTTTTGATATGTAATATTCTAAGAGTGAGTAGACCTAAGTAGGGGTTTGTATGCGGGCTTTATGTGTGTTTTAATGTACAGGGGTTCTCAGGATACTTGGGCTATTTTACAAGGGTGATTCCTCCCTGTTTTATTAATGAATATATATATAGTATAGAGAAGAAGTTATTTTGATGAAGATGTCTTTTACTTAATTGTTTCCTAAGCTGATTTCGAAGACGATCTTTGTCAAAGTACGTCGATCTCCAACGTGTGTGGTCGGTGGTATCCTACGAACAGATTGTTAAATCCTATGCATCGGTAAAGTGAGGATGAGATCTTCTATAAGGAAAATACTTGATGGACGCTTCGGTGATTTATAACCCTAAACTTATTTTCATTTGTTGTTTGTTGATGTCGTGGCATATGGTTTATTCTCTTGCTCATTCTGAATGTTGTCATTTGTTGAATTTTAAAATCTTGATTTTTTTTCTTTATCTAATGATTTGTCTTCTTTGAGTTTGATTACTGTTTGATCAGTTAGATGTTTAATTACCTTTAACGCATTTAAATTTTATTCTAACGAATAAATATTGGATAAACTACTGGTGACGAATCATTTCCCAATAATCTTAAAGATGGGATGTTTACATTGAAGAAGGGTAAGACATGAGTGCCTGAAAATCTATCACCATAATTTCAAGTGTTGGCAATAACGTATGAAAATTTGGATAACCATCACATGATTAATATTTGTGCTTAAAACCATGCAAAAAAAACCCCAATGTCAAAAAAAATAAAATGAACATTCTGTATGAAAGAAGAGGCATTGTATATGTCATGATTGCATTTGCCGGCTTCGTCCAACATGTTAGGTGTATATTGCTCATCTACACTGACTGTGTAGAGGCTTTGGGAAGAACTACATGAAGTATAATACCAAGGATCTCAATAATAAGAATACTGTGTTGTCAGGTTCTTGCAACTTTTTGCTTGATGGAAAGTCTTTTTTTTGAACAGGTACATGAGTTTTTACTCATACTCAAGTCATGTCAATTTTAGACTTGTTTCCTAAGTCGTAGAAGACTTTTGTATCATTCAAAAATGCATAAAAAGGAAAATTCGTATGGACGACTTGATGCTACAATGGCCATTGAAGATGAATTTAGGAAATAAAACAATTACATGCCAATCAACATTCAAGCCAAGGTCAATTTCACGACCATGAAAAGCTAGGAGAAAAGGGGAAATCGCAATAATAAAAAGGATAAAATCAAACCCAGGATAAGATCCAGATGAAGACAAAGAAAAAACCCTGTTGTCGTTGTAATGAAGTTGGACATTGGAAGAAGGGTTGTTCTTTTCTGAAAAAATCCACATAGAAATGATACCACAATTAAGAAAATATCCCTCCTTCAATAGCGGTATCACTCCCAAATGATGACCTTCCTGCAATATAACTAACCAACGAAATTATATTTTACAGAATTACCATATTTATATTTTTCAAAATTTCAGGATTTTATATTTTTACAGAATTGCAAGATTTATATTTTCTAGAATTTCAAGATTTTATATTTTACATATTTTCAATTGTGAATCCTTCGTACTACTGCTCGTGAAAAGCTCGGTAAGAGAATCCAAATTGAATCTCATAATTGAACATAAACACCTATGAGCCTAGTGAGGGGTATGTTTCAGTAAAACACGAACTATATCATAATCATATTCACTCTCTCAATCATTGGCTCGGGAATATGGGAGCCAAATATATACAATATTTCTTTGGAACATGCAGTGACAAACCTATGAAGATGGAAAATGATTATTGTGAAAAGGATGTTAGGTTCTTAACAAGTAAACTTAAGATTCTCCTCGACAAAAGTTTGAACTCTATACATGATGCTACATGTCTCCAACATAAAGAAGAATGCTCTTTCTAAATTGATATTAGATAGAATGATTTTGAACTTAATTTTAAATGTAATAATGTCATCATTTTGGAGATGATCAGCTCTTGTCATAATTCAGAGAACTTGATATTTCCAGAGCCCTCTACATACATAACCCACATGAGTCTCACCGCTTCCATCGAAGCCCATGCACACGACTATAAGGAAGTTCGAGTGTGGCGCGATCCTCGTAGTACCGATCCTCCATCTCTCCTTCAGAAAAGGAACTAGATCTCTCCTCCAAAGCTTTAAAGGAGTCGAGTTGAGAGTGGACATATGATCATGAAAGAATTTCCAATTGATAGAAATCAGTAGCTTGTAACTTCTCCACAGCTTTTATATTTCCTTGTCACATAATGCCACCTTCATATCTATTGCAAACAATCTCTTCCTGTCTTGCAAACCCTTCACCATCTGAAGTTATTCTTGTCAAGATAGGAACATTCAACATTATATCTTCAAAAACTGGACAGTCCTCATTCAACTTGGTTTCTTTTTCAAGAGGATTCCAACTGAGATGAAGATCCAATTGACTCCTATTAAGGCTACTCAACAGAATAAGAAGACCCTGAAAGAATATGCATGATATATGATATTTCTCTTCTACACCCATATAAGAAATCAAACCATCGCCCCCTCCGCAGCTAATACTTCCTTACCCAAGTGTTCCCGCCACAGCATCTCTATTCATTCACAGCAATTACATTTCCTTATGCACCGGTCGCGACATCAATATTCAAAGCCATAACCTCCATCTTATCATTCTAGGCATCAGCAACAGCATTGTATGACCTATTGAGTTACAATGATCTAAGGAGGTAGTGTCTCATGCACTATCTCTTGACAAACTTCATATGTTCCCAATCTGATCTGAATATGATCAAGGCTCTTTCTTGATCAATCCATCTCCGTGAAGACTGTCGCATGACCAAGTCTAAATACGCAGTTGGATCTACATGTAGGTTGAACGGTAGATCTACGGGGCCATTCATTCGCAAATTGCAAATTAACTGTAGGAAGCACAATTCATACAGGTCGCTCAGGTGAACTTAGCACTGGCATGAAATTGTGAGACCACTTTGTCATCAGCATAATCTGTCTCCCCGCCTTCCACGGATTCCGATAGACTTATGACCTCTTAAAAATTCTGGAAATCTTGGGCTCAGAAGGGGGACCAACTGGAGAATACAGAGATCATTAAACATGGTGAGAAGAGCATTTCTCGGTGAGAATGGCGTATGACCTCGACTCAGAAAAAAAGGTGAATGACCAGATGGTGAGGCAAAACTTGCAGGAGGATAACGAGTTAGCGGGAGCCTGGTGCATGATCTGGAAAATAAGAGTGCAAATAGTTTAGGGAATTTATCACAAAGCATATCAATCACTGTCCAGTTGTTTTTCCAGAATGTGAAGGGCGCATCATCCATACAATAGGATGTAGGAATATTGCCACTTCAGGCGTTATCAACACAAGGCCTTTCAAAAAGTTGAAGGGTCACTTCACATCTTTATGCGAAGTTTTAAGTTGCACATCGATCTTGTAAATGTTTCTCATGAGTTGACATAGTGTGGCATCATCATTTTCCTCCATAAGAACTAATTTCGTCAGTAACGCCTTTTTCATCTCATGAAGACTCGTCACTCCCAGAGCATTGTCCTTTGTCTGATGGGTAACAGTATCCCAGTTCACCAAGACTATGCCTTTGCTTTTGTGCCCATAGGAGGACCAAAAAATCTCAGCATGATTCCTTCTACTATTCGAAGTATCCAATGATATTTAGTATAAAAAGGAATCGGGATTGCGAACAAGGTCGATTTCAAAAGCACCAGAAGCTCCTCTCTCAAGAGATACATTGCCTTCCACCTACTAACTTCTACTCCATCTTATCTATCAACGGTCCCAACCGACACCTTCAGTTTACCATAAGAAACAGACCAAAATAGTTCTGTAGAAGTCCACCCCTCACAATCCAAGAATCTGTTTGCAAACTTCTATCATCTCATCCTTAACGACAACTTTTACTGATTTATTCAAGCGCTGAAAAACCATCAAACACGACCAGCAGCATCAAGAAGCATTTAGCCTCTTGCATGCCCCACTTCCTGAAGAACATTATCATCTACACAGTGCAGCACCAAATTGGATTTAACCTTACTGAGAAGCCTATGAAACTACCCACCAACACCACATGCTACTGCCAATAGCAAGAGCATCAACAACCAGAACAAAGAGCAAATGTGCTGAGCAGCATCCCTTTGGATGCTCCTCTGAAGCAAAAACCATCATCCACACGGGCGACCATCGATCAAAACCATAAAAAATGATGTTGTCATACATCTCTACATCCACATAATCCATTGATCTAGGAATCCCCTCTATAAAGTAACTCCAAAGGAAATACCAATTCAGACCGTCATATGCCTTGGAGAAATCAATCTTACCAATCATACCTTCCACTGGTGCAATAGTCACATGACTACACCGACTTGTCGATCCAACTACTCTATTCGGTGGGTGATAAAATAAAATAGCCATGGCTAACAGTCGGTTAATTAATGAAAAATAATATTTATTATTATAATTTTCGGTTTTTTCATACTTTTCTTTAACGCAAAGTAAAAGTTAAAAGTTAGATGTGTAAATTATTATTGAAATCAATTGGTATTTTTCTCTTGTTAACCCATGCATGTATAAATATATAAAATTATATGTATTAAACATACTTTTTTATATTTAAAATAATTAAAAATACCTGACCGAATATTTCCGATTATTTGCTTGGATGCCATTTATTCTTTATTCGAGGAACCTACCGACTGGATAACGAATGCCAATTTTTGCAACACCGATACCTTCTACCACTCTTCTTCTCCATTCAGTTGCATCTCCGAAGCCATAACCATTGTTTCCACCCTCTTCTGACCGAAATATAAATAGCTTGCGTAGGGATGATCATATAGGTCCTTTTCAACGATCAAATATACAGCATTTGAAAGTATCATGAGACGAAAATCTTCTAACCATCGGACCACAACCTGCTTAGGTGGTGCTGCTCCCAATGCTTAATTGATCTTGTCAAATCAGATGTTCTATTGCCCGAACTCTTTAACCACATCCACCGCATCATACCGCATCACATCCCAGGATAAAACCATAAACCATCAATACTCAGTGATCAATCTGTGTTTAGCTTGCAAACTGTCATCCATACTTCTTAACCTGAGAATTCTGGCACCGGATACTCAACCTCCTCCAACATAATCTAGTTTCCCCTCTTCCCTTCGAATCCAGATCTTTATTTCATCTAGTGCATGCCTTGAATTGGTTTACTATCACATTTCCAATCTAATATCTTCCTCAAACACTTGCTTGGCTACCCGATATTATGGATTAAGTTCTTTCTTTTTCTTTTTTTTTGACGCTCTTAAGTTCTTTCTTTTATTTTTGATGAATATTGAGAGAGAGAAAGCTTTACTTGCATCCCCCCTTTAACCTGCCTTGATAGTTGATGACACTCAATTATTTAGTGTTAACTCTTCTTTCAATATCTTCTACTGTGAAAATCAGTATCCCACCTCCCCTTGTTCTAGAGGCTGATAATCCTTGATTTAGTACGGCCGATTTACCTTATCTTATGTCAATCTCCTAGCCACTTCCCATTCAACCAATGACTATCTGCGAAGTTAAGGGATTTTCGAAATCCCTCCAGCTAGAGTGCAAGTCACAATATTGTTGAACCCTGCATCTTCCAAGATTTCCAGTGTTCACCAGTAAATCTCTGAATCATGGCTCCATCGGCCATTATTTCTCAAAACTGAAAAAGGAAGCAAGTTGTAACCCTTCCACTGAAACCTTTATTAGGGGAGTATGATAAGATCTGGTGCAAGACACTCTTTGTAGTGCAGAGTTGAAATTCGTACAGCACGTATTCTGAGATGAGAGAATCTATCCAACCTTGATCTTTCCATCAAACTTCTTCATGCACATCAATAGTTTGAAGTGCCTACTATTTCCAGTTGTAGCTTACCAATCAGAGTCATAAACTCCTCACAGCCCACATCCCAACCTCCAGCATTAACTGAGTGATAAGCATCAAACAAAGTATAGTAGAAATCGCTTCCCACTAGCTTGTCCAGTTCAAAAAGAAAAAATCGAAGACAAGACTAGAAATTCCAATCAAATTATATCAAGGTTGTTGTTGTTGTAGGGTCATATACATAGGAGATCTCATCTACCCCTCATCTGATAGCACTCTCATCCTTTTGAGCGCTGTCTATTTCTCTTAACAATCTTAGTTCTCGTCTAAGAGTATGTTGCAAGATCTCTTGATAGCGTCGATCACCTTGTGTTCAATAAGCATGGTAGTACTCAAGAATCTCTAGATTCCCATGCCACAATTCTTGAGTCTGGTTTCTTGCAAAAGTTCCACGTCCCTCCCCAAACCAACAAATGACTTGTTATTCTCCTCTTCTCCCAATCCTGACAACCATATCCATTTCAATAGGCATACACCCGGTATCCCCTTTCTATGGCATGAGCGCCAAAAATATTGCCACCTCCTTCTTGATCCTCAATGCTTCCAGCAATTTGTCATGGTGGTTCACGCTGGTCTACGCCTCAGCATAGAGACATCTTCTGTCTTTCTGCCATCCCTTGGGCCTTATTTATAAATAAGTATTTTTAGACCCATAACTCTGAATAGCTTCGTATTTATGTACATAACTCTTGATAATCACGAACTACACCCAGAACTCCAAATAGTCCTTAACTCTTACACGGCATAATCTCATCTTAACTTCTATATGTTTCTCCGTTAATTTTTTATGTAATCCGTAAATGTTTAATCATTTTAACTTTTTAAAAAAATACGTTTTCAAAAGATGCCCCTCATCTTCCTCCCTCAACTTGGATAACCGAAGCATTGTCTCGTCTTCCTCTTCTGATCTCGCATAGGCGGAGCTTGCCGATGATGTACGAAGACGACGACGGAGGGTGGAGGGGGCGACGGACAAGGCTGGAGAAAGCAGATGAGGGGTATGGAGTAGCAAGCGGAAGGGGTTGGAACTTGGAAGAGGGGGTTGTAGGGGGCAGAGTAGGAGGCTGGAGGGAACGACGGAGGGGATGGAGAACGAGGCGGTAAAGCAGGGGGTGGCGAAGGAGGGACTGCGAAGCTAGAAGGGGGCTGGAGTGGGGCAACATAGGAGGCTGAGGAGAGGGCGACGAAGCATGGGGGTCGTGAAGGAGGGGGTTGTGGAGCTGGAAGGAGGGCAGAGGGGGGCAACGGCCAGAGGGGGCAATAGAGGGGGTGAAGAAGCAAAGGGTGGCTGAGAAGGGGGCAACGAAGCAGTGGGTGGCGGAGCTAAAAGGGGGCCTGGAGGGGGACGGTGGAGAGGCTATGAAATTGGAAGGGAGGCTGGAGGGTGGGTACTCCATAGGAGGCTAAGGAGGGCACGACGAAGCAGAGTGTGGTGGAGGAAGGGGCAGCGAAGCAAGGGGTGGCACAGGAGGTGGGCTGCGGAGTTGGAGGAGGCAACAGAGGGGGCTGAGGAGGGGGCGCCGATGCAAGAGGCATGGCCTCAAATTTCAGTAAAATTCGGTCGAATTTATGTCGAATATCGATATCCAGTCGAAATCGAAATTTGACCGAAATGATCGAAATGATCGAAATATGGGGGCCCTAGTACAAAAAATTGCCGAAATGACCGAAATTTCCGTCGAAATTCAATCGTAGTTCGATCGAAATTCAATTTCGGTCGGTTACCGAAATGGTGACCAAAACCAACATTTATGGCCTTGGCAAGGGATGGCGGAGGAGGGGTGTAGACAGATGGGGGAGGCGGCCGACAAGAGGGGTATGAGCGGAGGGGGGATGTAGTCGAAGGGAGAGGGGTGTAGGCGAGGGAAGGGTGTGAGTGAAGGGGGAGGGGTGTGAGTGGAGGAAGGAAGGGGTTGGAGGAGGAAGGGGTTTTTTTCCTTTTTAAGTTTTTTTTAGTATAATTCATAGCCATTGGAGTAAAGATGGGTTAGATTAACTCAATGGTCAGATAAAGTTAATGGAGTAAACTAACATAAGGGTATAGGTGTGAGATGAAATGATCATTTGGAATTTATCTTGTAATTCGCTATTATCGAGGGTTATGTACGTAAGTACGAAACTACTTAGGGTTATGGGTGTAAATATCTCTTGTAAAATACATCTCCAAAGTGATTAATTGTACATGGTTGTGTCGTCTCCCACGTTAAAACCACCTCATAGAAGATATCCTTCGTTCTTTAAATGATTGTGAGAGTAATGTATTTCCCTTAGGAAAGGCAGCATTACCATACTAGCACCTTTGTTTATAGGTTGAAAACCAAGGTTTTAAATTTCAATATCAGGTATCGTATCGACACCACGTCGAAACAAAATATCACCAAAATTTTATCGAAATTTTGGTAAATTTCACTCACATTTCGCCCAAATCAAGCAACATTTGTGAAGGAAGACCCCTATATCGGCATTTCGCTCAAAATTTCAATCCCATGTCGAAACCAACATCTCGACGATATTTCGCGAAATCTGAAATCACCGCTATACTACTAGGGTCAAAACCACAAATGTTTGTGTGAGCAATGAAAACTAATTTTCTCCAAAGAACTATGAGCCCTTCTCGAGGGTTGTCATCGATTGCCAAATATCCAATACTTCCCCTCTCGTCGCATAGTCCATTATTCTTGTTGTTTCTAGGGAGACCCTCATTCGGTGGGAAGACATGCCTCCCCACAAGACTTTAAATGGGTGAGAAAGCCCATCAGATTTGGAACCACTTATTAATAAGCCCAAATGGAATGGGATTTTTGGGTTCGGGACCAAGTCCAAAGGTGTGAAGGTCTGATTTGAATTCGAAGGTGCACCAGTATTGTGCTTCTGCAAAGAGCTCCAGCACAATTTTCTCCACAAGAGGTCACACCCTCCACTCATGTGATAGAACAAGTGCCCTTGTATTATCCAAAAGGTCTATCTGCAACTTCTCCTGTCTCTCTTCTCCAATATCAGGACAGTTGACCTCTTCCACTGTTGCATCTGTCATGACATTATGGGCGCCGTATCCATTGTCGATCCTTCCTCACTCTCTTTCGATGACATTTTTGAGATTTCCTTCTGAATAAAAATCTTCATCGTCAGCAGGAAGATGACCCTAAGTTTCCCCTCTGAAACCACTATCATGTTAGCTCCATCGCCAGGCCACAGTCCCGAAGAAACTATCTTCTTCAGCATCCCAAGAGGGAGCAAAACTTCATCCAATGTTGTGGGGTCTCCTCCTCAACCTGACACCCTGGAGATGTAGGTGATATGTATTTACCTCTGACGGAGCTCCATCATGGTACTGGGGACAATGCCAAGTCAAATCCACATTGTCAGGTCTCTGATCACCTTCAGTAGCATTCCCACATCTTCTATCATAAGAACTCTAACAAGAATAGTGTCCTTTCCTCTTCGCGAGAGTTCTATAAAAAATCTTCTGCTATCTCCAAACCGCTGATTTATCACTTGCCAGACCTTCAGTTATAAGAAATCCTTCAAGAGAGTTCAATGTCAATAGAAGCTAATTTGTTGCAGCTGTAGTCGTTGCCAAGCTTGGAAAATCGGCTGATTAGGCCAACTAATCGGTCCAATTACTCGGACTAGAAGGGGGTCTATTAAATATGGTCTAGCCATTCAGAAATCAGTTGAACAACTATTCGGTCCTACTGTCAGGATACTGGAACCTCCCCCCCCCCCCCCCCCCTCAAAAAGTTCTTGTTTGGTTTATGTGACACACCATGAAATTCACCACTACAGAAGCCCACTGGAAGCATCATTCAGTGATAGCAAACTGGAAGTGTCATTCACCGTTATTGTAGAGACTTATATATGTTATGTTTTATTGTTCCGTAATTTCTATTTATCTTTTGTAAGACTCTGTAATTTACCCAAGGGTCTTCTCCCTATATAAGAGACCCGAGGGCTCTATGGAATAAAACATCAGAGTATTGTTTTACTCTAACATGGTATCAGAGCCCTAACCCTAACCTAGGGTTTCCTCCACCCGCCCCCCCCCCTCGCTGCCGCCGGCTTCTCCAAGCTCTCCCGTCGCCGCCAACCAGCCCCTCAAGGCTCCTAGCCCCTCCGCCGGGCTCCCAGCCCCTCCGTCGAGCTTCCAGCCCCTCCGCCAGGCCTTGCAGGCTCCAGCCCCAGCGCCTGCAAGGCTCCAGGCGGTCCCACCAGGCCGCTGCTGGCTCCAGCCAGCCCCCGCCAGGTCCCCGCAGGCCTTCCGCCGGGTCCCAGCCGAGCCGCTGCCGGCCCTCTCCCGCCGCCTCTTCACAGCCGAGGCTTCATTAGCCTCCCTGCCATTCGTTTCGCTTCGGTCGGGCTCGGATTGATGATGGATTCAAGTGCATAACGTCTACATGTGCACTTGAATCCTCACATGTCGTGGTAGACACCTGTCTCTTGGTCTATCATCCCTAGTTATTCTTCTCCGGCAGTATGTCAGATCAGAAGGTCGATATGCCCGCCATCGGTGCCTTCAAAGGTTCGGCACCTATCGTCAAAATGGACGGGACAAACTACGAACTGTGGGCTATGCAGTTCCTCAGTCTCATGAAGTCGTGTGGTAAGAAGCATATTCTTACCGAAGATGAACCGCCGGAGAAGACGGGAATATATGCCTCATGGGAGGCTGATGATGCGTACGCCAAAGTCTGGCTGTCGGGTACGCTCACAACGGAGATTGCAAATGATGTCCTCCATCAACCCACCGCCAAGGCGATGTGGGATATTCTGGCCACGACGTACTCTCAGGTACGAAACGAGACCAAGATGCTGCAGTTGCAGCATGATATCTTTACCACGAGGCAAAATGGGAGGCCTCTTCATTCTCTGTACACGTCTCTTCGTGGAATGTTTGAGAAACTTTATAGCACAATTCCACTCACAGCCACGCCGGAACAACAGAAGACGTTCCGCAACGCCACTATGGTTGGCGTCTTACTTGCTGCCCTTGATCCTGAATATGAGGCAGCACGGTCTCAGATCCTTGCTGATGCCACCATTCCACCAATGGAAGAAGTCTACAGACGGCTCAGTCGTGTTCCAGTTCCATCGAACACAACGACTACACCTCCCTCGGCAATGGCTGTCTCCAGAGGACGAGGTAGTTCCTCCTCATTCCGTGGCAGAGGAAATGGTGGACGTGGCCGTGGAGGTCGCATACGCTCTACGTGCTCATTCTGTCGTCGTACTGGTCATTCGGAGGATACATGCTATTCCAAGCATGGTTTTCCTCCCTCTGCACGTATCGATGATCATGTTCAGGGTCCACCAGCATCTACTCCCGATCACAGGTTCGAGGAGCTAGTGGCACGGCTTCGTGATATCATGCCACAATCATCATCGGAAGGTGCCGATGCGTCTGATGTTGCGGCGTCGGCATCAGCTAGTACATCTGCCTCAGCAAGTGCCTCAGGTAGTCCTTCCGTTTCATATCATAATCATGATCTCACAGGATGGATTGTTGATTCTAGAGCCACCCATCATCTCTGTCGAGAGAAAGATATTCTGCAGTCCTATATAGCTGTCCAACCTGGTCGATCTGTACTCATTGCTGATGGCACTCATTCCCCTATCATCGGTCAGGGGGAGACGGATTTGCTGCCCTCTATGCACTTACAGAATGTTTTACATGCACCAGAATTCTCTATGAATCTCTTATCCATTAGTCAGATTACACGAGATTTGCACTGTCGTGCTATTTTTGACCCATCGTCTGTTATTTTTCAGGACATACTAACGGGCAGGGTGATTGGTTGTGGTTCTGAGCACAATGGCCTCTATCGTCTTGTACGGAACTCTTATGCTGGCGTCTCACTCCATTCCCAGGGCTCCGTGTCTCCGTATACCTGGCATCTTCGGTTCGGTCATCTGCCCTTACAGAAAATGCGTCACCTCCTGCCTCAGATTTCTCCGAGTTCATCCTTTCGTTGTGAAGCTTGTCAGTTAGGGAAGCACCATCGGTCCAGCTTCCCCAGTCGTCAGAGTCGGAGCAGTCGCTCCCCATTTGAGTTGTTTCACATAGATATATGGGGTCCCAGTCGTGTCCCAGATCATCAGGGGCACAGGTTCTATTTAGTTGTGGTCGATGATTTTTCTAGAGTGTCTTGTACCTTTCTTCTTAAGAATAAATCCGAAGCAGGAAGTGTTATTCAAAATCTTATCAATGAAGTTCAAAATGTTTTTTCGTCTACTGTTAAGTACGTGCGTACTGATAATGCATTGGAGTTCTGCACTCGTTCCCTTGCTACTTTTCTTTCTTCTAAAGGCATTATCCACCAAACCACATGTGCATACACATCCCAACAAAATGGGGTTGCAGAACGAAAACATCGTCATTTCCTCGATATTGCTCACACATTACTTATTCAGAGTTGTGCCCCATTATCTTTTTGGGGGGATGCTATTCTTACAGCATGCTATATGGTCAACCGCATGCCTACAACTGTTCTTGGGGAAAAATGTCCTATATCTGTTCTCTTTCCTGACAAAGATTTGTTTACTCTTACACCTCGGGTCTTTGGCACTGTTGCATTTGTCCACTGTTTGTCTCCAGGACTTGATAAGCTTTCCCCCAGGGCTATCAAGTGTGTTTTTGTGGGATACTCCAGGACACAGAAAGGATATCGTTGCTATGACCCAGTTCATGACAAGTACTATGTGAGCGCTGATGTTACATTTTTTGAACCCGTCATGTACTTCTCTCCTACAGGTGACAGATTGGTCTCCTCCACATCCACAGATTCTAGTGTCTATGTACCTCCACCCCCAAGCCTGGGTCAATCCTCTACACCACCACCACCACCACCTCCAATTGAACCATTTCCTAAGTTCTATACAAGGCGTACAGGACCAGCTCAAGCTACATGTCAACCATCCACCACGCCTCAGGTATGTTCTGATGTTATCACTAATGATGGGTTAGAAAATGCACCTGTGCAGGAGCCTCTACAGCAGGACGAGGATCATTCGGTCGACACAATGATGGATGATCTGGATCGGCCCATTGCTCACAGGAAGCAGCGAAGACAATGTGCTTCGTATCCTCTTGCTTCTCAAGTCTCATTTCATCGTCTCAATGGGGACTTCCAGAAGTTTGTAGCTGTTGTCTCGTCCGTTGAGATCCCACGGACCCATCAAGATGCCATGAAGATTGATTGCTGGCGTCTAGCCATGGAAGAGGAGATGCGTGCTCTGCAGTCTCGAGGGACTTGATCTCTTGTCCCCATTCCTCCAGGCGCCTCCGTGGTGAGTTGCAAGTGGATCTTTACGGTGAAATATCATGCGGATGGACGTCTTGATAGATACAAGGCAAGACTTGTAGCACGGGGATTTACCCAGACATATGGGGTAGATTATTTGGATACTTTTTCACCAGTGGCTAGACACTCCACTCTTCGTATCCTCCTTTCTGTTGCTGTGGTACGTAACTGGACCATGTTTCAGCTTGACGTCAAGAACGCTTTCTTGTATGGAGACCTACAGGAAGAAGTCTACATGCAGCAGCCACCAGGATTTGCTGCTGAGGGGGAGACTCAGATGGTGTGCAGACTTCATAAGGCCATCTATGGCCTCAAACAAAGTCCCCGAGCATGGTTCCAGAAGCTCAGCTAATTGAACAACAGGGGTTCAGGAGATCAAATGCGGACCATTCATTGTTCATCCAGAAGACCCCTAGAGGTACAGTTGTTGTTATGATATATGTTGATGACATCTTGGTCACAGGAGATGATGCTCAGGGGATTGAGATAACCAAGTCCCTGTTGGGAAACCAATTCATTACGAAGGATCTGGGCACGATACGATATTTTCTGGGGATAGAGTTTGCACGAAATGCACAAGGAATGGTGATGACTCAAAGAAAATATGTCACGGACTTGCTAGCTGAAGCAGGAATGACTGGATGCAGACCTTTAAGTACACCTATGGACCCAAGCATGAAGCTGTACGATGATGATACCGAGGAGGTGGACAAAAGAAGGTACAGAGAGATGGTGGGTAAGCTCTTATATATTACTATAACTCGACCGGATATTTCCTTTGCAGTAAACCGGGTGAGTCAATTTGTGGAGCAGCCAAGGCAAGTTCATATGGATGCCTTGTATATGATATTGAGATATCTGAAGTCTTCCCCAGGCACAGGGTTGCTATTTAGGAAAGATACGGATCTGTCTATTTCAGCTTGTGCAGATGCAAATTATGCAGGATGTCCAAGGGATCGTAAATCCACTTCTGGATTTGCTATATTCATAGGAAGCTCTTTAGTTTCTTGGAAAAGCAAGAAACAGACTGTTGTGGCGAGATCCAGTGCAGAATCCGAGTACAGAGCCATGGCACAAGCAACTGCAGAAATGATGTGGGTTAGAGCAGTCTTAGAAGATTTGACTGTAGATGTCCCCTTGCCTATGAATCTCCAATGTGACAATCAGGCAGCTTTGTTCATTGCCAATAATCCGGCTTTTCATGAGAGAACAAAGCACATCGAGGTGGATTGCCATTTTACTAGAGACATGATTCAGAAGGGTTTCATTTCCACCTCTCATGTCAGTTCAGAGGATCAGACTGCTGACATATTCACCAAGCCGCTGCTCAGAGGACCTTTCCAGAGATGTTCTTCCAAGCTGAGCATGATAAATATCTATGCTCCATCTTGAGGGGGAGTGTAGAGACTTAAATATGTTACGTTTTAATGTTCCGTAATTTCTATTTATCTTTTGTAAGACTCTGTAATTTACCCAAGGGTTTTCTCCCTATATAAGAGACCCGAGGGCTCTATGGAATAAAACATCAGAGTATTGTTTTACTCTAACAGTTATGCGATAGCAAACTGGAAGTTCTTGTTGGGTTCTGCTCCATCGCCTGCAGATCTGAAGAGATCTGGAGATCAATGCTCGAAGCTTTTGGATCTGGATGTTGCTGAAATTTGGAAGGTTTTAACCTGACTGTTAGATGATCAAGCTTCGTTGTGGTCAGGTAAGGGATTCCGACCGGGGCTCCATCTTTGTTGGACTCACTCCGCTGTGGGTGAGCTGTTGCCACTCCTTGTAAGTCCCCCGCAGGGAAAGCGGTCTGTGGTGTGGGCAAGTGGCCCTTGGTGTTTGAAGAGATTGCAGGTGAAGTGGGTTGAGGGGGGTGAGCCTTTTAGGTGTTTGATGAAATGACAGATCAAACTTCGGATGCTAAGGTGCTTGAAATGAAGGGTGGAGGAAGTGCGTCTAAGATGTTTGATGAAACTCTGGATCAAGCTTCAGAGATCCCTGGGAATCTGATGAAAGGTGGGAACTTTCCTTTGTTGTCTCCCATCCATTTTGAGAAGAAAGGTGACTTAAAAAGAATGGCTTCTACTGTGGGAAATGCACAAAAGAAGGATGCTGCTTTGGTGAAGAGATTATCATACATTTCAGCAATGAGAGGCTCTCGTGTGGCACCATCATTTGGAGAACATGTTCATGTTCGATGTCCTGTTTATTTAGGTGGGGAACCTATCATAGAGATTACTGAGGAACAGGTTTTTGATTTGCAGAAACCTTGTGCAAATTCTTTAGTTGCCAGATTTATGCAAACTAGGGCTGAGTTGATGGATTTCAGAAACTCTTTGAACAGGAATGGAACACCAAGGTGATACATATATGGGGGCATTGGATGCTAGGCGTTTTCTTATCAGATATGAGGAGCAAGATTTTTTCAAATCTTATGCATTGGGGGACTTTAAATTTAAGTCTGAATGGGCTACTCTCATAAAATGGTCTCCATATTTTAGGCCTAATCTGAGTACCACTCATATTCCAGTTTGGGTTGGGCTTCCTGGACATAACGTCCATCTTCATAATGCTGGAGATATCAAGTGGATAACTCAAGCGATAGGGAAATTCGTTTGCAGGGACAATGAAGTGATGAACTTCTCTATACCAAGTTATGTGAGGGGTTTTTTGCTGAGAATGACCTTGAACCTGAGAGTCAATCATGTTATGATCAGAAATAGATCTCAAACTTTTAACAAAAGTTGTTTTTGAAAAAATACCCAAATCATGTTCCTGCTGTTGTGTTTTAGGGCACTTGATTGATGATTGCAAAAGAGGAGCAAAGAAGGAGCAATTGCAGGAGAAAACAAAAGTAGGGTCCAAAAGGAGCGGCAAAGTAGCCCACTTATTGTGGCCAATTCTAGTGGTTCCATGGGGAAAAGAGAATGAAAAGGCCAAAGAGAGGGATGACTTACTCCTTTCGAGTCTTGATTTAGGCAAGAGCCGGCTCATAGCTCATGAAAGCTGGGACAAGGGCTTAAATGCACTCCATGGATTTAATGAAGATACTGATTGGGAGATCGTACTCAATCTGGATTTTTATTGATGAGGGAAGAGAGGATATTTATCACAGCAAGCTGATTTTGAACTCAATTATAAGATAATATGTGATCAGGTGGTGAGAATGGTTCACTAATCTTCCAAAAAGGTCAGTGAATGGAATGATGGCTTCTCCATGCTGAAAGAGAATGAAGAAAAAAATGAGTTTGAAGCCTTAGAGAATGATATATCCTTTTCAGATTGTGAAGTCAGAACAATTAGAAGAAAGAAAACAATGGCAATTTATTGCAGCAAGGCTCAAGGTTGATTTCCCTATCAAAAAATGTTGCTTTTCGGATGGGGAGACTGGAAGATCGGTGGAAGAATGAAATCCTCATAGATGAAGAAAAGGAAAGTAGAAATATGGGAGTCGGACAAAAGACGAACATGGAGATTTTTCAAGAAGATAAAGAAAAAAGAAAGATAGAACTGCAATCTTAATGCAAAAAGAGCTCAATCTTGAAGAGTTTGTTGTAAGGAAAAGGACGAACCTCCATAAAAGGCACATCCAAACTTTGTTTATTTAAATAGAATTATAAACAAAATTACATATTCCAAATTTCAAAAAGAGCCTGCCATTACATTCTCACAATAAAACCTCACTCTTGAAGATCAAGCTATTCCTGGATAACCAGATCACCCAAACATGAGCAATCACTTTAGCTCTGCCTTCATATGAGTCCCCCCAATCATTGCCAATCGAACTCCAGAAAGTGTAAAGTTATCCCACAATACTCCTGGCAAGGACATCACTACCCATATCTCCCTTGAATCCGGGCAGCTCAAGAATAAGTGATGCACGCCCTCAACAGCTCCTTCGCGTCGTTGGCGTATCTTATCACACAAGGAGGATATGGGCCCTCCTAACTCCCGTCACAATGTGCTCTCTTCTTAGTAGCCAAAAGAAAACCTTGATCCAAATGGACACCTTCCAGCTCCAGATTCTTGCACAGTCTCGCGACACCTCACTGGTCACCACAACCGATATGTCAATAATGCCTTGTTTGCTTCTCACGGTGAAAGAACCATCACCCCAGCACTAGCAGCCACGACCTTCTTGAGGTTTCTCCACTCTATCCAGCCCACTCTCCAAACTCAAGAACTCTTCTGCTGGCTGATTAGATAATTCTGCCATAAAGGTATGTGTCCACAACCCACCAGATCATATGTCTACAATACAAACCCCACTGTCCACCACATAGCATACAATCTGGGAAACGCATCACAGAGAGCCCCTTCCTCCATCCAACCATCCTACCAAAAACAAAATCTGCATCCATCCCCCAAAACCGACCTAAGAGAAAGGACCACTTTTGGCAGGACAGAGCAAATACCCCTCCAAAACATCATCGGTGAAGATACAACATCCAACCTTGCATATAGGCCACACAGAGTAAATCGAATGGACCAGTCTGGAAAGCATATTAGATCCATCACCCCAAATTATGATCACCCACTTCGAAAGCAACACCATGTTCATATCTCCAGTCCGCAACACTCCAAATCATCCTTTACTAATAGGTTGTGTTACCCTTCCATCCCTTGAAATTGTCCGAAAAATCGCCACATCAACGCCTCCAAATAATTGCGAATACTGAGTGGCAACGGTGGCAAAGACAGAAAAAGACCGGAATAGCCGACAAAACAGCCTTCACCAACACTAATCTCCCTCCTCTCAAGAGACATGATGCTTCTCAACCCGCCAACTTCTTTTCCAACTTCTCAATCACTAGTAACCAGTTCACCTGCTTCAGCCTCCCATACATCAGATGTAATCCAAGCTACATGATAGGCAGGCTCCTTCAAATCGTCCTCATATCAATTCACATATCATCGCCATCTCTAGAGTCATACTACATGGGACAAAAGCATAGTTAAACCCATTAATATGCAGGCCCGAAAGACCCCCAAAGATATCAAGAACTGCTTTTATTCCCTTGTACTCCGCAATCCATCCTTCAATGAAGAATATCATGTCATCAAGTCATCAACATACTGCAAGCTCAGGATCAACATGTCATCAACAGCGAGGCTCCGTCCCCTCACTTTCATTCTAAGCTTCCAGGCTAGCGGGTGCGAGAGATCTTGGTGCTAGTTGAGTCCCTCTCTCATGTGAGGGTTCCATATGTTGGCTGGGCCATGGAACATGGGTGGATGGTCCTTTCTCGTAAATAAAACCTACAAGGTGCTTTATGCATTACTTCTTTTTGACACTGATTATTGTACTGTGTTGAGTTCTATGGATCTTAAAATGGGTAAATGGATCTTGGATGAGGGACCATTTACCCACCATCATATATATGTACTCATCCCCTCCTTTTTCATTATCAAAAAGAAAAGAGAGAACCCTAATCTGTTGAGTTCTATGGATCTTAAAATGGGTAAACGGATCTTGGATGAGGGACCGTTTACCCACCATCCTATATATGTACTCATCCCCTTCTTTTTCATTATCAAACAGAAAAGAGAGAACCCTAATCTCGAGAAAAAGAGATTAGGGTTGTGTGTGCCCCCGTGATTTTTCCCTCTCCGTAGGGTTTTCCACGTAAATCATTGTGTCTTTGCCTTGATTCTCGCATTATATTTCAACATGGTATCAGAGCCTAATTGAGGCTTTTGTTCGTCCTTCGATCCTTCTTGCGCGGTGCTCCTTTGAGCATGCAAGCCCCAGTGCCGTCGGCCCTGAGCGGTGCATCCCAGCCGCCCTGCGCCTCCTACGCGGCACACCCCTGCACACTTCCAGCCTTTTGCGCGCACACCCTTGCACGCGAACCCTGTGTGGGCACCCTGCACCTGCTCCTGTGTGCGCCCTTCCTCTATGCAGAAGCCCCTGTGCGCGGCTCCCTTCTTCCTACGCAGAAGCCCCTGTGCGCGTGGGGGTGAGACAGAGATTAGAGATGTGGAAATCTGCAAAAATTATATGAGATTTGAGATCGCAACAGAGATTTCCTGCGAGACAAATTTCATGTGCGTGAGACAGAGATTAGTGATTTGAGATTTCCTGTGTACGCAGATTTGAGATTTGAGATTTAAAAAGAAAGGAAGACCTCCTCCTATTTGAGATTTGAGATTTGATAATTATTTGGAAACCTCGGTTTAGACTTGCACGTTCATCAACAGAGAGAGCTAAAATTATTTCTGCAAAAGAAGAAACCCAGATCAACATGAAGAATCCGTGATTGGTCCCTGTTATGCAACTGAGAGAACTGGAAAAAAAATTTCTTGCGTGTGCAGTGGGGACATCCTGTATGTGGATTCCCGTGTGGATTCCTCTCTGTGCTACCAACATGAAGTACCCGTGAAGCCACTCTTGTGACGCTTGAAGTGTGCGACTATCTCACTGCTTTGGAAAGACTGTGAGTTTCTTTATTTTTTTCTTTCTCTCCTGCTTTCATCGGTAGATTTCTCCCTGTTCAAGCTGAATCCTCGTGTGTGACGGAGCATTTTTCGTTGGATTCTCCACGTGTGGCGGAGTTGTTTGCTTGCATCTTTGTGCTTCTCAATATTGTTCTGTTGCTCCTTTGGGTGTATTTCCCTTGTGATTCAAATGGAAACTACCAAGGAATTGCAATTATTATTAGAGAAATCTGTCATAGGAGAGTCAAGCTCTATGCATACTAAAGATATTGGTTCAGCTTTAAGTACGAGGAGAATAAATGATGCGTGTTCTGCCAATTCAGAGTGGATTATTGATAGTGGAGCATCCGATCATATGACAGGTGACGCTACCATGTTTCACAATTACAAATTATCATCTGGGAGAGAAAAAGTTACAGTTGCCGATGGATCGCCTGCTACTGCTGCTGGGAAAGGGACTATTTAGGTTGTTAATCGTTACCTTCTTCACGATGCTCTTCATGTTCCTGATTTTCCTATAAATCTCTTGTCAGTCAGTAAAATTACTAAAGAACTGAATTGTAGGTTGATTTTTGACCAAAAGTCATGTGTTTTAGAAGATTTGGAGACATGAAAGAAAACTGGAATCGGTTTAGTTGATGGTAGTCTATATCGTCTTCCAGCTCAGATTAGTCAGGCTCTTACTTCTGCAATAAAAGTTCGACGTGAAAATGATAATTTTATGTTAGTACAGCAGTGCCATGAACGTCTTGGTCACATCAATACTTCTTTGTTACGGAAATTGATGCCTAAGATTTTCTATGGATTACCTAAGATCTCTTTGCAGTGTGAGGTTTGCCAGTTTGCAAAGCAAACTCGCACCAAGTTTCCTAACTCGACCAGTAGATCAAATCGAGCATTTGAGTTGGTGCGTTCTGATGTTTGGGGTCCATGCAATATTCCAACTTGGCAGGGATTTCGATACCATGGCCTCAAATTTCGCCGAAATTCGACCGAATTTCGGTCGAATTTCGGTTTCGGTGGGTTACCGAAATCCAGCCGAAATGCCTTGTGTCGACCGAAATTTGGGGGCCTTAGTTGAAAAAACGACCGAAATGACCGAAATTTCGGTCGAATTTCGACCGAAATTCGACCGAAATTTCGTTTCGGTCAGTCACCGAAACGAAACCGAAATACGACATTTAAGGCCTTGTTCGATACTTTATTACTTTTGTTGATGATTGGTCAAGACACACCACTATTTATCTTATGAAGAACAGGAGTGAAGTTCCTGATATCATCAGTGAGTTTGTTTCATTTGTGGAGAGACAGCATAATGTCAAGATTAAAAAACTTCGTTCAGATAATGCTAAAGAATATTTAGCTAATTCTATTCAAAGAACTCTAGCTAGGAAAGGGATTCTTCATGAAATATCGGGTGCCTATACCCTCAACAGAATGGGGTTGCAGAGCGAAAGAATAGACACATCTTAGAGATTACTCGAGCTCTTCTATTTCAGCGAAATGTTCCAAAGAAATTTCGGGGAGAGGCAGCTCTTACTAGTGTATACTTGATGAACAGAATGCCATCGCGTGTTCTTAATGGTGAATCTTCGTTTATGCGAGTATATCCGGATCAGAAACCTTTTTCTCTCACACCACGTGTTTTCGGATGTATTTGCTTCATACATGCCAATGATGTTGGGGTTAAGAAGTTGGATGCTCGTGCTAACAAAGGTTTCTTCCTTGGTTACTCTACGACACAGAAGGGCTATCGTTGCTTTGATTCCTCGACCGGCCGTGTTTTGGTCTCCAAAGATGTTAGTTTCTTTGAAAATGAAGCCTTCTTTCCGAAATTTCCTCTTCACAGGGAGACTGGTTGTGAAGAGGGATTTCATGGCCTTCAGTTCTTAGAAGACGATGATTACGATGCTTATTTTCAGGGGGAGATTAAACCGAATGAAGAAACATGTACTTATAAAGAGGCTATAGAAACCAACGTCCGTCCTCAAGAATCCTCCTCAAATGATTCAGGCATGGAAATATCAAGTAGCATTCTTGTTATACTTAATGAGACGGATGACGTCTTACAGAATATAGAGGCAGAACGTGTGGATGATAGCATTGCACAAAGGAAGGGTAAAAGGATCATCAAACCTCCAGCCAGATATGCAGGATGCACTCAGCATCCCATTGAACGTCACATCTCTTACGCCAACTTTAGTGCATCCTACAAATGCTTTGTTACCTCTCTAGATGCTCATCTCATCCCCAAAGATATTACTGAAGCCAAAAGTGATCCAAAATGGATAAAGGCTATGAGGGAAGAAATGGATGCATTAGTGAACAATGACACTTGGGATGTTGTCGATGCTCCCAAGGGTGCTCATTTGGTGGGGTCTAAATGGGTGTATACAATCAAGTATACTGCTGATGGAAAAATTGATAGATTCAAGGCTCGTCTTGTGGCTAGGGGATACAGCCAGAAATACGGGATTGAATACCTCGAGACTTCTGCTCCTGTGGCAAAGATGAATACTGTCCGAGTTGTTATCTGTCTTGCTACTCATTTTTCCTGGAAGATGTACCAATTGGACGTGAAGAATGCTTTCTTAAATGGTGACCTTAAAGAAGAAGTTTACATGAAAATGCCACCTGGGTTCGAAAAAGAAGATAAATGTTGCAAATTAAAAAAGGCATTATATGGTCTAAAACAATCTCCAAGAGCATGGTTTCAACGACTTCGTGTGGTTATGATAAAAAATGGATACATTCAAGTGAATGGAGATCACACTTTATTCATAAGGAGGAGTGGTGGGAAAAGATCTATTCTTCTAGTGTATGTAGATGATATGATTCTTACAGGCGATGATGAAGGAGAAATATCCCGCATAAAGAAAACTCTCGCAACTGAATTTGAATTGAAAGACTTGGGGAAGCTGAACTACTTCCTAGGCATTGAGATGGCTCGCTCTCCAAAAGGTATGTGCTTAAGCCAACGGAAATATGCTCTAGATTTGTTGAAGGAATCTGATATGTTGGGATGCAAACCAACCACCACCCCTATTGAAACAAATCATAAACTGAGTAAACAGGACGGTGAACTTCTTGATGACGTTGGAAGAGGAAGATACCAAAGATTAGTTGGGAAACTAATTTATCTTACTCTCACGAGACCAGACATTACTTATGTTGTGAATATTATTAGTCAGTTTATGCATGCTCCTACCTCAATTCATCTGAATGATGTTAACAGAATTCTTTACTATATAAAGAAATCTCCAGGTAAAGGCCTTATGTTTCAGAAAACACAATGGTGTTACCATTGAAGGCTATACAGATGCAGAGTGAGCTGGATCTATGGATGACAGGAGATCTACTTCAGGATATGCTGTGTATCTTTGTGGTAACCTTGTCATTTGGAGAAGTAAGAAACAAAATATTGTCTCTAGATCGAGTGCCGAAGCCGAATATCGGGCTCTAGCTAATGGTGTCATTGAAGTTACATGGTTACAACTCATGTTGAAAGATTTGGGTATTGAGATTGCTATGCCGATAAAGATGTTTTGTGACAATAAAGCAGCAATAAATTTGGCCAACAAACCTGTGATGCACGATAGAACAAAGCATGTGGAGATAGACAGACACTTTATTCGAGAAAAAATTGATGATGGATATTTGTGTCTTCCATACCTGAAATCCGGTGATCAGATCGCTGATCTCTTCACAAAGGGGCTGCCTACGGTGCAATTTGAACTGAATGTGGGCAAGTTGGGCATGGTTGATATGTATGCCCAACTTGAGGGGGAGTGTTGAGTTCTATGGATCTTAAAATGGGTAAACGGATCTTGGATGAGGGACCGTTTACCCACCATCCTATATATGTAGTCATCCCCTCCTTTTTCATTATCAAAAAGAAAAGAGAGAGCCCTAATCTCGAGAAAAAGAGATTAGGGTTGTGTGTGCCCCCGTGGTTTTTCCCTCTCCGTAGGGTTTTCCACGTAAATCATTGTGTCTTTGTCTTGATTCTCGCATTATATTTCAACATACTGGATTAAGTCAGATTTGGAGATGGTGGATCCCCTAACGGGTCAAGGTTCTCCTGGGGTTTTGTAGAGGGAGCAGTAGATGACGGGTGCCCGGAGGGCCAGGTTGTTCCAGGGGTCGGACAGTTTCTGTCAACATTATGCAGCAAGGGTGGAGGATTTATCTTTCTTCTCATATCCAGTTTTGAATATCATTTGAGCAGAGGCAAATTTTGATGGGGTCAATATTGGGAATACTCTCGCCTTCTGGATTTTTTATTGGAATGCTCTTGTGTGGTTTTAATGCCTATGCATATCTAGCTAGCGGTCAATATTTTAGGTGATAAGGCTAGCGAGGAATGGGCTGATTCTCCAGGGCGAGAATTTTTATATAATGTGCTGGAACATATCAAGTTCCTACAGGATTATTGGTCTTTGTGATTCTGATACTTAAACTTGTGCTATATAGTTTTTCGATGCCCGACTTTACGACACCACACCTTTTTTTCCTTTTACATGACACATGTCCAGTAATCAAGCCAATTACAAGCTTCTCGGCCTCCAATCCCAGCAGCTTCACGAACTCCTCTACTCTTTGACCTGAGAAGCCAGACCTAAACACAGGTGTTCAAGCCCTATCTGTCCAGATCTCTCAAACTCAAACATCCCGATTTCTCTCTACAGCAAAAAATCATAGAAACTAATCACAAAGTTATCCATCTTTCATCCAATCATGCTTTCAAAAGCTAAAAGCAATGCCATCACCCTCAATGGGCCTTAGTAAAGGTGCAATATCATGTACAATAGCATAAGCCCCTTCAAAGGAAGGGTAAGGCCTTAAATTTTGGATTTTGACTTCGTTCCACCAAAGTTCGGAAAGAGAAATTTCGAAAAATTTTGCCGAAATTTCAAATTCCATTGAAATTTCAATGGAATTATCAGAACTAAACTCAACTTTTTCCAAAAAAAATAAGTTTTTTAAATATTCATGTCAATGAATAGAAGATAAATGCATAATTATTTGTAAAATAGAGGTGTAAATACAAGTTTAGAAGTAGTATTAAAGTCATAATCACCGTACATATTAATATATAATAGCAACATGTTGCCTAGAGTCGCGATTGGTTTCTAAACTAGAAGCAAAATCCATGATAATGACCTCTTTAACAAGAATAAGGTGGCACTCCTAAACAAAACATGTATTAAAATAAAATTCTTAAGCTCTAAAACTTGAATTTAACTCTTGAAGCTTGTTTCTTCGAACTAATTTGGTTTGCATTACGACCTAAAGTTTCAGAATTAGCTAAAGGAACTTCTTCAAAGAATACAAAGATCTCTAAGAACTCAACAAATCCGCAGAGAAATGGTGAAAATTCATTTATATGTGTAAATTTCGATGAAAGCAAAGGGTAAGTTCAATTATTTTTGGCATTTCGTCGAAATCATATGCAATTTCGCTGAAATGTTGACATTTTGCTAACATTTCGTCAAAATCCTGGAAGAAAATAAGATAGCATTTCGTTTTCGTTGACTTGAACAAATGAAAATTTCAAGGAAATTTAATAGAATTTCGTTGAAATTTGAAGCGTACAGCACAACCCACTTAGATATAACAGTGCCTTATACCCCTTTTTCAACTTTAGGATGTCTAAAACCACCATCCTCAAAACTCGAGGTCACCCCATTCCACTTCATTAAGGAAATCCACTTTGTCTCTTCAGAGGCGAGCTAAAAGAAAAGTTTCATCAAAGATTCACTATGCCTTTGCACTCTAACAAGTAGCATATGTAATGTACTAAGCCTTCTCCCACTATAAGTAGGGTCGGCTACATGGATTCTTACTCAAATCCATGTTGAAAGATTCGACTATTTTTTACGCTGGCCGTCGACTACCTAACGCAACCCATGCAAGAGTGGGATTTGAACCCTGGTCTTTTGTGTGGTAGACACATTGTACTACCACTCGACCATTAAGTGGGTACTAACCACTAGCACATGTCAAGAGAATAAAAACTCGTGTATTACGAAAAACACCGATCTCAACAACACGTATGTCCCTACATCCCATCCCAAGATGCATCCCAACCTACAAATTTTTCCTCAAGCTTCTCAATCACTGGCAACCAATCTTCCTAGCAAAAACCGTTAAGACCCAGTATTCATGTTTAAAGTTATGCTGAAACAAAAAAATACATGACAAAAGCTCCATCCTCAGGTATGCAACAACGCCTCATACGTAACTACCGCAGCCTCCACCATTCTATATGGACAGAAAGCAGACTTGTTATCATTCACCCAGAGCCCTGAGATGTAACCAAAGATGTCGAGAATTGTCAAAATCACCTAATTGTAGGAGACCCCGCCTTACGACAACAACAACAAAGCATTTTTCCCACATCAAGTAGGGTCGGCTACATGGATTCTTTGCCTCCATTCAGGTCTATCTTGGGTCATCCTCGGGCTTAGATATAAAAAACTAAGAGCCCTTCGAATAATCTCCTTCCAACACTTCTTGGGCCTTCCTCGCCCTCTCTTAACCAACTCAACATCCCATATCTCACATCTTATACTCAATGCATCAATCGACCTCCTTTGCAAATGGTCAAACCATTTTAAGCAATTCTCTCTCATTTAATCCACTATCGGAGCTATGCTAACTTTCCTTCGTATTGCATCGTTCTGAATATGATCACATCCACCATATCTTTTTCATATGCTACTATCATTCTCTGTACATGTCTATGGTTCACAAGCCAACATTCAGATCCATAGAGCTAGCAGGTCACGGCTGCTTTTTAATACTTTCCTTTGATTTTCAAATGAATTTTCTTATCACATAGAACAGTAGAGGCTCCTCTCCACTTTCGCCAGCCTGCATTTACTCCATGAATAACATCTCCATCGATTTCCCATCATGAAGAATTTAAAAGAGTTTCTTTTTAATGTTATTTTCTCCAATCTTCACCTTGATTCATTCACCATTGCTTTCATCAAATGTACACTCCAGATAATCGATCTTATCCCTACTTATATAAAATCCTTTAGTCTCCAAGGCATGTCTCCGAACCCCACGCTTCTCATTTACTCCATCTCCAGTCTCATCAATCAACGCAATATCATTAGCGAATAATATACATTAAGGTTGTACTCTTTACCTCTCAGCGTTTTATGTTAACAATGTACTTGCTCACGCCAAACTCTCTTCGAGTCATAGCTTCTGTAAGTTTTTCTAAGAATCATTTTTTAATATATTTGGTGCAAGACACTATAGTGTGTCTCCCCTTTTGAGGATCAAAAATTTTACATCAAGGTATTTCATCATTAATGTGACTAGTCAACTTGTCTAAAATTAAAGTACAAAGAAATGAACTCAAAGCTGAATCTTGATGAAGAACGATATGATGTCAAAATATTCGATCTTTCCAGAGTGAATCCTCACACAAGATGAAGCACTATCATACATATCCTTTATAAAAATTAATTTACAGGACAGATACTTATTGCTTCTCCAAAACTCTCAGAAGATCTCATATGGGACATAATCATAAGCCTTCTCCATATCAATAAAAACCATATAGAGGTTCTTCCTTTTAACTCTATAAATCTCCATTGTTCTCCTCAATAGGTGAATAGCTTCAATAGTTGAGCGACCTGACATGAATTCGAATTGATTTTCTATTATTTTGAAAACTGGCCTCAACCTTCTTTCAATCATGTGTTCCCAGAATTTAATAGTATCACTCATCAGTTTGATACCTATGTAATCAGAACAATTTTGAATTCTCATTTATTCTTATGAACAGGCACCATAATGCTTCTCCTCCATTTTTCAAGTATTGTCTTGCTTTGCAATATAATATTGAATAAATTTATGAGCCAAATCAAACTACATTTACCTACAACTCCCCATACTTCTAATGGAATGCCATCGCATCCTACACCTTCCCCAGATTTCATAACCTTCAAAGCCTCCTCTACTTCTTTCCTGTGTAGTCGTTTATAGCTTGCATAGCTCGGATAACTTTCATTGCCAGCTAGAAATCCCAAAATGATCTCTTTGTTTCCTTCCCCAATGAAAAATTTATGGAAATATTGCTTCCATCTAGTCCTTATATCCTTATGAGTAACAAGCATATGTCCTTCATCCTTAACGCATCTCACTTGAGAAAGATCTTTGGTTTTTCTTTATCTTGCTTTGGTCATCTGATATCCTTTTCGCCCTCTTTGGAGTCAAGCTTTTTGTATAAAATTTCATAAATTTTTTACTTTGCTTCACTTCCAGTCTTCTTTACTTCTTTCTTCAATATTTTATAGTTTATGATGGTTTCCTCTATTATATCCTTATACATAGCTTTAAGGAAAGTGCTTTATATTTAAGCTTATCCTACACCCCTTCACTACACCACCAAGCCTCCTTTTGGTCTAGAGTTCCTCCCTTTGACACTCAAAGCATCTCTTTGTCTACATTTCGGATACAAGATGCTACCGCCTCCCACATCTCGTTTGCACTTCCATTATAATCTCGAGATAAGTTTTCTAAAACCTTCTCCTTGAAGCTGGATTGCTTCAATTGAAGATTCCATCATCTAGTTCTAATGGACTTGAGAAGCATCTTTTTTATCTATACCAACCTTTTTATTTTCACATCCATGACTAGCAAGCGATGTTGAGATGTCAAGCTCTTTCCTGGGATTACTTTGTAATCTTTGCAACATGGTCGGTCCCTTCTCCTCATCGCAAGGTAATTTATTTGTGCTTTAGTCAGGCCCCTCTTAGAAGTAATTAAATGATCCTCTTTCTTGAAGGGAGTATTTACTATGGAAAGCTTATAAGTCGCTACAAATCCAAAATGATTTTTCCCTCTTCATTTCTACCCCAAAGCCATGTCTCAATGAACACTGGCATACCGTGAAGCATCCTTTCCTGCATGTCCATTAAAATCTCCACCAATGCAAATCAACTCTCTTTGTGGGATTCTTTGCATAATCTTATCCAAATTCTCCCAAAAAAATTGTTTAATCATTTCCTCTAACCAATTTCAATTTGTGGTGCATAAATTGAGATGATATTCAGAATATCTTCTTCAAACACCAAGTTTAGCAAAATAATTCGATCCCTAATTCTTTGCATCTCAACCACGCTATTCTTCAAGACCACGGCCTCCATAAAAATAATAGTAAAACCAAAAATCATCTGGACTTGGGGACTCATACTCGTTTAGATCAAAAATCATTGTTCGAACCTCAAACACTTCAAACTCCGAAATCAACCCCTCAATCTACTATTGAGAGAGAGAGAGAGACGCACCACATCAAAGCCACTGCTGCAAATTGCAATCCAACCCGGTTCGCTTGCTAATCTATCTAAAATACCCCATAATGGCATTTCCCATATTTGGATCACCCTACATCAATTAATCCACCACATAGAGAGGGTGAATCAGATTCCTTATACACCTTATGTTGGCTATAGCATGAAAGAATTTAATATTTGCATTTTCTTCCTTCCACAAAGACTATTATAACCTCTCCCTCAGCTCTATATCCCTATTCTTATCCTCTTCTTTCACAACATGTTACTGAAGGTCTCTTGTTATGAGCTTCGTACTCATCATGGCATATTTATCCTCCGATTGATCTCGGACAATCTTTGTCAATGCAAGATCTCTCTACACACTCCTCTTCAAACAAATGTCTTTTTGAAAGGCAATGAACACCTTTTGTAAAGCCTCCAACTTCCATACCAATAGTTATGCCATAGAGCCATCCACATATTAACTCTCTGACTTTACTGCCACCATGTCCATAAACAACTCCTCGAGGAACCATGATATTCAAAACGAAAGAAAGAGTGAAACAACTTCCCCTCACCAGACTCCCCCAAAGAGACGTATAATAAGAAAGCAAATGAGGCAGTGTCCGAGCCAATGCCAGTTGTAGACCTTCTAGTTACTCAATATATGCCAAAAAATGATCTTAATAAAAACAAAAGGACAAATTCTTCTAAGTATATCTATATTTCAATGCATCAATCTTTCATGGATAGGTGCCAAACCAGATATGCAATGTCTACATAACATTGATCTTGACCCCCTCTTGCCCAAGGGCAATTGTAACGCCCCACCTCGACGGGAGCGCATCTCAACACCCATTCACATTATTACCCAACAACAGTCATAAACAACCTGCATGATATACCATTTATACAAAAAAACATAGGAAGGAAAATCTAAGTTTTCATTGATAACAAAAGTCCGCATAGGAGTAGCAATAAATCCTCAGTCTCTCTTTATTACATCATAAATACTTGGAAATGAAAGACATCAACAACTACTAAGAAACTAGTCCTCAACCTTAACCACGTCCTGCAGATGCACCACCAAAGATATGAGCCTCTGTCACCTGCTCTACACTTCCTGTTGGATTTCCAAAGAATGTAACTCATGAGTCAACTGACTCAGTAAGAATAAAATAACTTATAAATCAAGAGAGAGTATAAGTAGGCAATGCAAATGCAGTAACTTAACAAGTTTAGAAGAGAACATTCTAAAAGAATCTAGCATTATACAATCACTTATATTCTAGGCCTTTAATAAGTACACCATCAAACCAATTCTTTGACATATCTATATTCATATTTTCATTTACTTATCCCGGACTCGCCCGTCAAAGGAGAAAGATTACACTAGAAATGAAGTCTGCAACACTTCATTTAAAGTGCAACCCAAAACCTGTGTGCAAACGTGATCCTTCAGCTAGTCTAGTTGATAGTACTCTGACACTCGAGAAGGGCATATATGTTCAAAGAGTCTCAACCCTGTCAATCGAGTCTGCCGAAGGAGTCTCGCTCGCTCCTTAAAAAATGCAACAAAACGGATCCGTATGTACGATGCACACGTGCATCTACCTCTATTCCACCAGAGTACATACCACCACCCCACTCTGTGATGCCCCTTGAGTGGGGATGACTCACTGTTGGTTCAACCGGACTACAAGGGTGTGCACCCACCTTGTAGTAATTATTATTTTTGTTAGCAACTCTGCATGCATATTATACTTTACTCAAAATAAATAGAACTTGGAAAAAGACAATGATAATCTTTTTCTTTTCACCAAACAAACATTAATATTTGAAACCTTAAGGACCCAACCTATTGGTCGATACTTCCAATTTCGAACCCAAGTCGAATCAGCAGGTATCTTTAAGAATATATGCATCAATCAAAGGCAAACCCGCATGCTATAAGCTCAGCCTAGTATAGTATTTTCTTAAAACATAATACTAAAGCCCTTTACATATGTTATCCAAATTTTAAAGGAATTTAAGTAATGAATGTGTTGTTTAAAGTCATATATCTCAAAAGGGAAGCACGCATGGCAGAGTAACTTATACTAAAACATCAACCTGCAAAAGTTTTTGGGTTACAATATTCATTTCCATAATAGTTAAGGGATACTGTGTGAGTAATTCTTGACAACTTGTTTAAATAAACTTTTAATATTTGTCCCACTAAAAACTCCAGTAACGACAAAATCACCACGATTACAAATTATTTATACCATATAATAATTCCCTAATAATAGAGTTAATATCCTCAAGAGCCTAACATCAATATGGTGATAAGGAGGGATTTATTGGTCGTAAGTACAGAAGGTGCCGTAAATTATTGTCAAATTAAAGAAATCACCATTCCTAAACCGTGCACACGGAACCTTCACCAAAAACTTGTTATCTTACAACGATAAAGTTATTTACAACGACAAATATAAGAAAATTATCATGTAGTATAGGAACGTGAGAAAGGCAAGTGCAAGGATTGTACAAGTTATGGGCAATTACATACACAACTTAACTACTGTAAAGTTGTATCACTGTATAGGGAATGCCTACATTAATACTTGTGTAAACGTTGTACCCAACCAGACCATGACACATCCATGTATGCTAGATTTATACACTGATTTTATACCTTGTGATATCTAATAAATAGACCTTTGATATGTCACATAACTATCATTATATATGTATCATACGAAGTAAGTCATCTATAGCGTGCAATCCTATTATATAGCGCCTATTAATAGCAAAACTCTAATAATAACAAAAGTAATTAGCATAACTGTGATAAAGGAAAAAGTCCAACGGCCTATTATTTAGGCCACAAACACGGCATGCATGGGATTCATGCTAAGTGCTATAACCATTCTTGAAAAGGGCATTCAATATCTGCCAATATCCGAAAATAATATCTGGGCGGAGCTCCTCTTATCTTTAGAACCATAATATTCAACAAATTCCAAACTAACATAATTCCTAGTATCATTCAATAATACATAACATCATGGCCGTCTCACCAAGTTATGACTTAACCACATCCAAGCTATTTACAAGATCAATCCAGATTCAACTTATTCTTTTTACGGGAGGGTAGTATCGTGGGAGATATATATATATATATATATATATATATATATATATATATATGTTGCAACCATTACAAGTTCTCTAAATTCATCAGACCATACATGTTTCAATTCTATATAACACGCCTTATGATAAAATCGTTCTCAATCGACCATGCTTGTGAAATCACGAGAAAATGAATGAGTTGATAAAAGGAAACAAGATGTACCAACAGCAAAAGGTGATCCTGGGGTTGGATCGAAATCGAGTCCCCTAAACCACTTTCTCCATTATCGCAAGAATGGCGAAAGAAAATGAGGAAGGGTGAAATCCGTTACCTATGCTCGTGCACGCCTTTGATCCACGTGCTCGATCGCCCGATCACCAATCCGATGAGAGGGCTGCCCTTCCCTTGCGATGGCCTTCCTCGTCTTCTTCTTGTCTCGAAGCTACGGAGCTTGCACCATTATCCTTTTGGCTCTCTAGAGAAGGAGATGGAACAAGATAAGAGAATGACTTGGGAAGGAAGAAAGGGTGGATTAGGGTTTGGAAAAGGAGTAGGAATGAGGGAAGATAAAGGGTGTGGGTCTTTATATAGTTGGGGATTAAAAGATTAGTTTTAGAAACCCTAAAACAACCCTAATTCGAAATTAATTAACCAAAACCCGTAACCCTTAATTCCCTCAAAAACCATGACCCCTCTTCACTAAAACAGGCATATCTCCCACATCCGGACTCGGAATTTCGCATTTTTGGGCTCGTTGGAAAGCTTGCGACGAGACGCTTCTTTTGAGTATAATATTGAATAGGTTTTAAAGCTTTAGAAAAATCCGAAAATTACGGGGTGTTACATCATAACAACCTTAAAAACAGTCTCGTCCCCGAGACTTAAGATGTAAAAGGTGCAATATAACAACCTTAAAAGGTTGGATCCTATCGAGTAAAAGATAACAACCTTAAAAAAGATGAAAGTAGCTTATAAATTACCTTCAAAAAGGTATGGGTAGTCCCGCCGCATATCCGCCTCAGGTTCCCAGGTGGCCTCCCCGGAGTTGTGTCGTTTCCAAAGGATCTTCACCAAGGGTATCTCCTTGTGCCTTAACTTCTTCACTGAACGATCGATGATCCGAACTGGTTCCTCCGGATAACTCAGGTCAGTATCCACATGAAGGTCATCATAACTAATCACATGCGATGGATCATGCACATATTTTCTCAAGTTGGAGATATGAAAAACATCATGCACACCAGCAAGGTGAGGAGGAAGAGCAAACCTGTACGCAACTTTACCAATCTTGTCGAGAATCTCGAACGGTCCGACAAACCGGGGTGCTAACTTTCCCTTCACTCCAAATCGCTGAACTCCCTTTGTGGGAGAAACTCTCAAGAAGACAAAATCTCCAACTTCAAAGCTAAGATCGGTGCGTCGCCTATCGCTATAGCTCTTTTGCCTACTCTGTGCAGTAAGCAATTTCTTCCGAGCTATCTTGATTGCCTTAGCAGTCTCCTCCAAATACTCTACCTTATGTAGAAGGTTATGTCCAATCTCCTGCCAACTCAGAGGTGTAGAGCACCGCCTTCCGTACAACGCTTCAAAAGGAGCCATGCCTATGCTGGCATGGTAACTGTTATTATACGTAAACTCTACTAACGGCAAATGATCCTTCCACGACCCTTTCCACTCCAGCACACATGCTCGTAGAAGATCCTCTAGTGTCTGAATTGTCCTCTCAGATTATCCGTCGGTCTGAGGGTGGTAAGCAGAACTGAGGCATAGTTGTATTTCTAAAGAACTCATGAATTCCCTCCAGTAGTGAGAGGTGAACCTTGGATCACGATCAGATACAATCTGCTTAGGCAGCCCATGAAGTCTGACAATCTCCTTAATAAAGACCACTGCAAGTTGTAAGGGAGTGCATGCCATACTCACAGGTATGAAATGTGCTGCCTTAGTAAGCCTATCAACCACGACCCAGATGGCATCATGACTACCAGTGGTCTTAGGAAGACCCGTCACAAAATCCATAGATATACCCTCCCACTTCCACTCAGGAATAGGAAGGGATTGCAAAAGTCCAGGTGGCCTCTTATGCTCAGCCTTAATTTGCTGACACGTCAGGCATTTTGCCACAAACTTGGCCACATCCCTTCTCATTTGCTTCCACCAAAAATTCTTTTTCAAATCCTTATACATCTTTGTGCCACCAGGATGTATCGACAAACGTGAACTATGTGCCTCACGCATGATCTCTTCCCTCAATTGTACATCTGCTGGAACACACAATCGATTCCCATTTCATAGCATACCATCTTGATAAGAAAAGCCAACTAAGGTTCCTGCGATAGCCTTCTCCTTGAGTCTCTGCATACTCAGGTCTTCCTGTTGCCCTTGGATGATTCGCTCAACTAACTCTGGACGAGAAGGGGATGGAACTATGACAGTATCTCGACTACTCTGAAATGGATGCCAATCACTGAAAGCTGCAAGAAGATCCCATGCTTTAAGCTGAGGACGAGATTCACTTGAATGAGGCCTACGACTAAGGGCATCAGCAACCGCGTTCGCCTTACCAGGATGGTAAGAGATGGTGCACTCGTAATCCTTTAACAGCTCCAGCCATCTCCTTTGCCTCATATTGAGCTCCTTCTGATCAAAAAGATGCTTGAGACTCTTGTGATCTGTGAAGATTTCGAAAGCAACACCATAAAGATAATGTCTCCACATTTTAAGAGCAAAGATAACTGCTGCCAGTTCCATATCATGAGTTGGGTAATTTTTCTCATGGGGCTTCAACTGTCTAGATCCATATGCAACAACCTTACCATGTTGCATCAAAACCGCACCCAGACCCTCCTTTGATGCATCGGTGTAAACCGTGAATCCGTCTGGGCCCGACGGAATTGTCAAGATGGGAGCTGTAGTGAGCCTTTCCTTCAGAGTCTGGAAGCTATTCTCACATTCTTCTGACCAAGCATATGGCATCTCTTTCTTGGTTAGCTGGGTGAGGGGAAGGGCAATCTGAGAAAATCCCTTCACAAACCGCCTGTAGTAACCGGCTAAGCCAAGAAAGCTTCGGATCTCAGACACATTCTTCGGTCGTTCCCAACTAAGGACTGCTTCGATTTTTGCCGGATCCACCGACACTCCTGCACCTGAGATAACATGGCCTAAGAATGATACTTCTTGAAGCCAAAACTCACACTTACTAAACTTTGCATATAGCTTGTGCCTCCGTAAGGTCTCCAACACTGTCTGTAAGTGAGTGCGATGTTCCTTCTCATCTCGAGAGTATATGAGGACATCGTCAATGAAAACTACAACAAAGCTGTCGAGGAAGGGCTGAAACACCCGATTCATCATGTCCATGAATGCTGCTGGGGCATTTGTTAAGCCAAAGGGCATCACCAAGAACTCATAGTGACCATATCTGGTTCTGAAGGCAGACTTTGGTATGTCCGCATCCCGAATACGTAGTTGGTGATAACCAGACCGCAGATCAATCTTGGAGAAGATGGATGACCCTTGTAGCTGATCAAAGAGATCGTCAATGCGTGGCAAAGGGTAACGATTCTTGATTGTTACTTTATTCAACTGCCGATAATCTATACACATGCGCATAGATCCATCCTTTTTCTTAACAAAAAGGACAGGCGCTCCCCATGGAGATGTACTAGGGCGTATGAAACCCTTCTCCAGCAGTTCTTGTAACTGCACCTTGAGTTCCTTCAGCTCAGCTGGTGCCATCCGGTATGGTGTCATGGATACTGGTTGAGTTCCTGGAATGACAGAAATCTCAAACTCCACCTCACGAGGTGGGGGAAGCCCAGGCAAATCTGCAGGAAATACATCCGGAAAGTTCTTTACTATTTCAACATCCTCTATTCCTTCCATGGGAGTTTGATTCCCAATGACGTGAGCAATAAATCCTTCACACCCTTGAGATAGCAGGCGATGAGCTTGCAATGCTGATATGCAGGTTACCCCTCTCGACGAGATGCTTCCATCAAATATGAACTCTTGTAGCTCAGGAATCCTGAAAATAATCTGTTTTTGGAAACAGTCTAAACATGCGTGGTGATTTTCAAGCCAGTCCATGCCGAGAATAACATCAAAATCCTCCATCTGAATAAGCAGCAAGTAGGCCTCGAGCATATAACCTCCAATATAGATCGGGCAATCGGGAAACACCCGATGTACAACAAACACCTGACCTCCAGGTCCCTTAATAAGATAAGGGTTTGAAACTACGGTAGGCTCTCGGCCTAAGGTATCCGCAAAACTCCATGATACGAAGGAATGAGATGCACCCGAATCAAAAAGAGCATGAGCTGTAAAGTTGCCTACTGAAATCATACCTCGTACTACTGATCCCGAAGCATGTGCTTGCCCATCGGTGATGGCATGGAGTTGTCCTTCTCTTCGTGGCCCACTGGAACCTGTCGTGCCCCGATTCTGGTTGGGATGTCCCCTGCCACCACGAGAGGTAGAACCACGTCCCTGGTGCTGCGGACGTCCCCCTCGTACAGTACCTCGCATCTGTGAAGCTCCCAACGGACAGTTGGACCTGATATGCCCCTCTTGGTTGCATCGGTAGCAAACACGTGCATCGGTTATGCTGTTCACCATAGGATGTGCTGGTCGTGATGGCTCGGAAAGTGCTTGCCCCAAGGTAGGAGCTCCTCCATGTGCGGACCTGGTAGACATGCCATGCCGATAGGGGTGGGTACGTTGTCCTCTTCGTGCTGTCGAACGGTCATTACGAGCAGTCTTCCCATAATAGCTCGATCCTCCTTGCCTGGTTTGCACTGACCTGCCTTCACGCAAGTCCTCTTCTACTCGTGATGCAACATCAACCACTTCCTTCATAGTAACCAATCTAAGGGGTACTAGTCTCTCGCGAATTTCCTTACGGAGACCCCGAAAGAACTTGAATGCTTTGTCAGCCTCAGCCGGCACAGTGCTAGCAGCATACTTCAGCAACTCCGTGAACCTGTTTAGATAAGCAGTCACAGTCTTGTTCCCTTGCTCAAGTAGTGTGAACTCCACGCGACGCTGCTCTAGCCAGTATTCCGGATAGAAATGCTCCCGGAACGCCTCATTAAATTTCTCCCAAGTAACTGGCGTTGTAATCTGCGGCTCCATAGAACTCCACCATTCCTCAGCATAGCCTGCTAAGGAGTAAGTGGCAAGGGTAACCTTCTCCTCATCCGGTACATGTATGGTGCGAAA